>JAQJVL010000371.1:0-17500 GCA_035578905.1 Stictocephala bisonia
CAGTCAGTTTCACAATAGGTTTTGCTATTTTTTTTAACTAATAGTATAAACAAATTTAGTAACAATAAATTTTAATTAGAGTAATAATAAATTAGTACTTTTATGTTTTGGAACTTAAACAATCGGCACTAGTGGCACAGTACTGTAAACCAGTTAATGGGGACAAAATTTGGAAGAGATTGTAGCCGATAGGCTCTATGCTCATTCATCTTAATGCAGACACGGTGTCCTCTCAATGGTTTCCATGGACGTGGTCATACCAGAGACGTCTGGGATGTCAACGTTGCGTGGTAGTCAGGGATTAGAAGTTGTGCTGTGAAAAGAATAACGTGACAGTTTTGTCAATTAGCTGAAAATTAGACCAATATTACGTAGTTCAGGTTACACGTAAATCTATAGGTCTCTTAGTTTCCCTAGCTAGTAGGTTATTAATAAAAATAGCTCTGTCTGAAAAAGAGTCAACCTTTGTTGGTAACAATGACTACACTCATTTATCACTTCAGCACACTCATTCGTAACATATATTCGTCCATATCTCCACAATTGGCGTCTAACTAATGAATAATAATAACAATGAATTCTCAGAATATAAGTAAATATTAAAATGCCCAACCCATCGAAAGTTGAATGAAATGGCACCCTACTATACCCATTTTTAACACAAAGCCAAAAAATTTATTTCCTAATTCGTATTTAAAAAGAACTATAGATGAGAAGTAGCAGGCAATACCCAAGTTTTCAAAAGTGTGAAGATCTTAAAACGAAAAGAACCAAGTGTTTTTATGGCCAAAACAGAGTGTGTGTGAGACTCCAGTCTATCCCAGACTCATTCTATTCCAGGCTTAATTAAATTTACTCACACATCCCAGAGGAAATTTGTTTACACTTACTCCGCTCTACCCCGAGCCTTCATACGTCATGGGAGACATCTTTCAACGTATCCAGATGTAATGATTACTAATACATTATTTCACACTATTAAATTATTTGAAATTTTGAACGTTTCAAAATGTTTAACGTTCTATTAAATATATAATTTAGCTATATGTTTTTTTAATTGTATTTATTTGATTGATTAAAGGATAAACACGATTGCATTTAACGCAATAGTGCTGAATAGGGATACATTGTAGGTCGTATTTACCAAAAACACAAAATCCATCAACAACAAAATATATTAAACAATAAAAAGGAAATGATACGAAAGCAAACGTAATTAATAAATAATCTATACTAGTTAATTTGGGAAATTAGATTAAGCACGTTTAATTCAATCGCTCGTCCACAAGAGTAGTGTCGATGCGTTCTGGTACATATGTATGCCTTCTAAACAGCATATATATATATATATATATATATATATATATATATATATATATATATATATATATATATATATACATTTTTTAAATTTGTAAATTTGTTCATTTTCAGATTTTTGTGGGGCACTGCACTTACCATCGGCACCGCCCAGGTCATTGCGGCCTCTTCTTGCGCGGGTAACTTTCCGCGGGTCCAATCCAGGTCTTCCAGGATTCAGGAAGGACTAGAATGGCAGATCATTCGCCTCTAGGTAAATCGAGGCCCTTATTGGATTGGAGTCGAGCAGTTCCAGATTTTTATCAAGGATCACTACCACCAGTTCCAGAATCTTCTTGGTATCCCATCTCTAGGTCATATTATAAAGAAACCACTACCACCAGTTCCAGAATCTTCTAGGTTTCCCATCTCTAGGTCATATTATAAAGACACCACTACCACCAGTTCCAGAATCTTCTGGGTTTCCCATCTCTAGGTCACATTATAAAGACATCCTAAGGCCAATGGCCATTGACTACAGATAGAATCATTTCTTCAGCTGACCTGACAGTCAGTGACAGCCAGTGAAGAGTCAGTCAAGAGTGTGACAGAGTCAGCCCCAGTGAATGTGACAGTGAGAGTATAGTGACAGTGCAGTGACAGTATAGGAGCAGTATCACACTTGTACTACTTGCTGTTAGGACAGTGTTGTAAATATTAGTGTCTAAATAATAATTTAAGTTCATAAATATATCATAGTAATTTATAACTTGTAAATGAAAGTAACAATTAGTAGCCATAAGTGGAATCGCCTCATTTATTTTGGAACCTGTCGGATTGTAACAATATAATCGTGACGTTTATGAAATTAGTTGTATAAGTTCCATTACACTTAATAGAGATGTAAGAGAAGAGCTGATGGTGGATCAGTCGATCTGTAATGTGTCGTCCAGTTCTCACGTGTTGGACATATTGACTAATACACGTAAAAAGTAGTTGATCATCTGTCCGAAGATAAAATGACACATCTTAATAAAGAGTGAGAACAAAAATTGTTCAAATTGAGTGGAAAACTTTGACTCTGAAACTTTTCTTATAGCTATATGTTACCGGCAATACTGACACTCATAATTCTCCCGGATCAAACCCAAGTCGTACCTTAGATCAAAACATTCTGAAAAAATAATTCCAATAAATTATTATGGTCCATTTATTTGAGTATCCTGACTTGACTTCAGAGCGCTTTTTCATCAAATACTGGAACTACGAGGAGTTGGGAATGCAATGTCTATTGGCGAGAGGATATTAGCCAGCCGTAACAGTGTTAACACCTTATCACCTAGCATGGTTGTCACGTTTCAATCCTTTATCTACAAATTTATAATCCACTCATTTGGATATTTAAATATGTATGCTGTAAGACCCATCCCCCCCCACCAAAGCTGGGAAGCGTGCCAACCGGGGGATTGCTCAAAACAAGTCGAGCGATGGGATCACGGGTGGCAGTTGGAGGGTCAAAATAACACTCGGCAGCTGAGCAAAACTAATTTTATTATCAAGCAAGCAAAAATCTAAAAAAGCAAAAACGGCAGAGGGCCACAACATAAAAGGCAGAAGGCCACAATATAAAAGGCAGAAGGCCACAATATAAATTTGCAATTAAATAAATAACAACACACTAAAATTACCAAGATACTACACAATAATAACAAACGCTATAAATACCACAAACTCTACAAATACCAAAATTTAACAATTAATCAACTGTATGGCCTATCTGCAGTTTAGCCTGAGACACCCCAAAACGTAAGAAAAATATTAAGCCCCAAAAAAAGTGAAAATTTAGAAAACTTTTGGATCACAACACTTAAACCGGCAATTCAGCCCACATCCCATGATTCCACCGGGCCAGGGAGTAAGCCGGAATCCCTGGGCAGCTCCGAATTAAAAGTTAAGCAAAAGCATCATAAATCCCCTTTTGGTGAAAGTTTAAAAATTAAACAATTTAAAAAAAAATCTAACACGGTACCGTTCGAGTAAAAATTCACTTCAAAACCCCTCCTAATACACTTAACAAAAAATAAATAACAATAACTAGGCCTAAGCATATAAATAAATAATAACAGGATTTAACAATGGGGACCTAACAAATATAAAAATCTAAACAAATGTAACAAGAAAATAAACTAATTAAAAATAAATAACAATAAATATAAATAAATATTAACATCAAAAATATTCTTTGTGTATTTTTAAAGCTTTTCTTTTTAAATAAAAAAAATATAAGTCCCCATGGCTGTTTCATCAATCACTGTTCAAGTTTAGGCCTAGGCCCCATAAAGTTCCACAAACTTATTTTTCTTCTTTTTTCTTTTTTATATCAGCAACCCCCAGCTCAGCCGCCGGGAAAATAAGAAAGAAAGCACTGACCTGAGGACAGAAGACTCATACCCAAAGATGTAGCTGGGGCAGAAGGGTCACCAATGGCCTCTATACATGGTCCTCAGGCCAGGCTGGCAGCGCAGATGGTAGAAAATCCCCGGACGGCAGGCCGAGGGTAGAAGCGTCCTACTCGAGGACCCTGGAGTATTGGCGTCTTTAGCCTGACATGCCTATTTCTGCAGACAGCACAAGACTAACGGCCGCAGAACCACCGAACAGCTCGAACAATCTAGAAGCCGGTCAACCGGACCGAAGCTGCTGGAACACGGAACGAACGAAACCGGGCCAACGGCTACCAAAGTAAGCGGATCGCCGGGCGTGAGCGAATCTCAGGCAGCCTGGCAGACAACGACGAAAAAAAACGAAACTGTACCGGTCCAAGACCCGGTACAACCTCCCTCTGCAAACCTCAACACACCCAGGCAGGGGAGCAAACTCGGTACCTCAGGGAACCCAACAGAAGACGAAGAAGACCTCCGAAGAGTGGTGTTCCAAGGACGTCCAAGAGAAACTAAGAGGGGAAACCCCTCGAACAGGGAGCAAACTACCCTGACTGTCGGGCCCGACAAGAAAAAAGAGAGAAAGAAAACTCTCTCAGAACAGCCACCTAGGGCGCAGAGGTGATCAATCTCTTTGCCCCAAGAAACCCCCAGGAACACCAACTCCTGGATCAACCGTTCCCCGGAAAGCCTTAAGTTGGGACACATGGGCTTTCCTGAACACCCTGCCTGACTGGGGATCAACCAGCAGAGCAGTCACCGGTGACAAAAACCTGTCGATGCGGTGGGGACCAGACCACCGATAGCACAACTTTGCAGCTCTTCGTTCCGCGGCCGAACTGACCGGGTGAGCCTGACAAAGAACTAGATCTCCAACCTGAAAAGGGTTAGGAGTACGACCCTTATCGTACCTCCTCCTCACTCTCTCTCTAGCACGTAGCAGGTTGCGCCGAGCAGCCCGCCACGTGGACACTACGTCAGTGGCACCTGGCGTAGGTAGAAGATCCTCTAACCTCCACAAGTTGGACAAAGGATTGTTAGGAGGGTAGCCATGTAGAATTTCGAAGGGAGTGGCATTGTGACTCTCATGCTTGGAAGAATTAAAAGCAAGCTGGAGCCAAGAGAGACTCTCATCCCAGGTGTTCTGCTTCTCAGCATGGAAGGTAATAAGGGCAGACCGAAGATTGCGGTTGAACCGCTCTGCATGAGAAGGCTGTGGGTAATACGGAGAGGTAGTCACATGCCTGATACCATTGCCAAAACAGAACCTACGAAACTCGTGTGAGGTAAACTGGCTACCGTTGTCGGACACAAGAGTGGAAGGCACACCAAAGTGCTGGAAGAGTTGGGACTGGAGAGCACGGATGGTGAGCTTAGCCGTGGCACTCCGAAGTGGGAAAAGCCAAACGAACTTCGAGAAAGCATCCACACAAACAAGTAGGTAGGAGCTACCTGACTTGCTACGGGGAAAAGGACCCACATAGTCGATGAACACCTTCTCAAAAGGACGCTCGGCCACCTCAGAAGATAACAACCCTAACCTTGCATTCTGACTAGGCTTGCTGAGAGAGCACAGGTGACAAGCCCGCACTCTGCCAGCAACATCCCGGTCCATGCCCTTCCAGATGAAGTACCTACGAATCTTAGCGATGGTCTTATGAATGCCAATATGACCGCCCACAAGGGAAGAGTGATAATACTGAAAGACCATCGGTACTAGATGACTAGGCAGCACTACACGGAGTTCACCCCTCTGTCGAGGACGGCAACAGAGTACCCCTTTGGACAGAAAATAGGGAGGGTGGGCACCTCCCTCTTGAAGCTCACCTAAGATGACTGACAGCTCGGGATCTTTCTGCTGATGGGACAGTAGGTCGTCAAAAGCCAGAGGAAAATCCAGAAGAACAGCACCACACTGAGCAACAGCCTCAGTCGGTGGATCACTGGGTTCGTGGTACATGCGGGAAAGAGCATCCGCGATGACATTCTGGGTACCCCTAAGATGTTGAACTCGGAACTTAAAGGCAGAAATTTTGACCACCCAGCGACCAATTTTCCCGAGCTGTCTGGGATGGGCAAGAAGCCAAGACAGTGCCTGATTGTCCGTCTCCAGCAAGAACTCAGCGTGTTCCAAGAAACGCCGAAACTTGTCCGTACCGAAGACAACAGCCAGACACTCTAACTCATAGATGGAAGAAGCTTTCCTTTCCTGGTGAGACAACGTCCTCGAAGCAAAAGCGATGGGCTGCCTGACCCCATCAAACTCCTGAGAAAGAACAGCAGCAATGGCGGAGGAGGAGGCATCAGTCTGAAGAATAAATTCTCTACTAAAATCAGGCATCCGCAGGACAGGAGGTTGCATGATAGCCTCCTTGAGAGCATCAAAGGCAGTCTGCTGAGCTTGGCCCCACACAAAAGGGACACCTTTCTTCCGCAACTCGTTCAACGGGGCAGCAAGCTCGGCCACGTTAGGGATGAAGCGACGGTAAAAATTCAACTTCCCCACAAAACGGGCAATCCCCTTGGCATCTCTGGGAGGAGGAAAATCCCGAATGCCCTGGGTCCTCGCAGGATCTATGCAGACGCCTCGAGAAGAGATAAGATGACCCAGAAAAGAAATCTCAGGACGAGCAAAAGTGACTTTCTCTGGATTGACGGTAAGGCCAGCTGATTTAAGGCGACTAAGAACTTCCTCCAGATGTTGCATGTGTTCCCCGAAAGTCTCACTGTAGACAAGAAGATCGTCCAGGTAATTGAAAACAAACTTGAACTTCACATCATGGAAGATGGAATCAAGCAGACGAGTAAGAGTCTGGGCACCCACAGCAAGACCCATAGGAACCCTAGTGAACTGGTAAAGATTCCAGGGAACACAGAAGCTAGTCATAGGCCGTGATTCCTTCTTCAATGGAATCTGATGGTAGGCCTGGTTCAAATCGAAAACACTGAAAAACTTAGCCTTACCGAACCAATCAAACGCAGAATGCAAATCAGGCAGAGGTACCGAGTCAATAGCGACCTTAGCGTTGAGCCTCCGATAATCCATCACAAGCCTAGACTTACCATTAGGCTTGGGCACAAGAAAAGCTGGACTGGCATAAGCAGAACGAGACGGTTCAATCACACCCTTGCTCAGAAGATCCTCAATCATAGCCCTCATAACCTCCATCTTTGGGGGAGCAAGTTTGTACGGATGACTTCTAACTGGCTGAGAATCGGTGAGGTGGATCTCATACTCCAGAAGAGAAGTGACCCCAAGCTCAGCCGTAAGCACATCAGGAAACCGCAAACACAGCCTCCTAATGGCCTCCGCCTGCTCAGGGGGGAGATGACCAACCGGATCCACCTTGGGTTGTTCGGGCTCACAACCCACCTCTCTGACTGCAGGAGGGCAGTCAGAATCCCCTACTAGAGGCACCAAAACTCGCCGATTAAACTTGAAAAATATCTGGCGCTTCTGGAGGTCAAGCACCATACCACTCTTAGAAATAAAGTCTGCCCCTAGGATACAAGAAACCGCCAGGTCCTTGGCAACAAGAAAACCCCACCTCCAGGAAAATCCTTCAATTTTAAAATGGAAAAACGCCTTTAGAATTATAGGTAGAGGAGTCTGGGATGCCGTCCAGCAAGTAATAGAAGAGGGCTCGGTGTGCCTGACAAGTCCTAAGGCGTCAAGGGACTCAAAAAGAGAAAGGCTGATGATACTGCATGCCGAACCAGAATCAAGAAGGGCTCGACACACCGTACCACCAAAAGAAACAAAAACGCCAGGACACACCGAGGTGACCGCACTAAGTCCCAGGGAAGCCATGCCAGCAAGGCCCGAAAAATCCCCGACACTCCTGCTATGGGCACGTGTCAGAGGCAAATGGCCACGGTCAGTCGCAACAACGCGGGGAGCTACTGTGGAGGCAACCCCCCGCGCTGAGCGTTTCCCGCCCCACGACCTCGAGCACGTGGACAGTCACGTCGAATGTGACCAGGTTGGCCACAAGCAAAACACACAACCGGAGGCCGAGAACCACGACCCTCCACTGGCTGACTCACACCTACAGACATAGCCGGTCGACGGGTGGGGAGAGCACGATGACTCTCAGAATCCCTCCCTTGCTGGTCTGAGAACTGCACGCTGCGCGAAACAATGCACAGCTGATGCAGCTCCCGAAAAGTCGAAGGAACACCAGCAAAAACCAATCTGCACCGTTCTTCGGGAGAAATGCCATCCAGGATGACACGAACGGTGTCAGCTTCAGAAAGGGTGAGGCGCAACGCTTGCCGAGCTTCCTTGACTGAAGAAACATAGGCTGCCAGAGACTCGCCCCTACCCTGCGACCGATAAAATCTGTCCATGACCATCCTCTCCCTGAGTCGAATGGGAAGAAACGATGAAAGTAACTCTCGATGGAACGAGTCCACCGAGGCATCACTGGCCAAGACAGAACTCAGCAACTCCCCAACGGGACCTCTACAATACGGGAAAACCAGACGAAGCAAGTCCCCAGCCTGCATGCCGGGCATCTCACTAAGTCTGAGAAAGGCCACCAGAAACTTGAGAAGCTCCTCAGGATCCATCCCATCGATCACAGGGAGATTCTGGATCATGGGCGTGAGAGGGTTAGGCAGCTTGTGGTAGCTCAGCTGCAGAAGAGCAGGTGAACCCAAAGAAGTAGTAGGAACGGCAGCTGGAGCCGAACCACAAGCAACCTCAACAGAAACGCCTGCAGGCTCAGAAGGAACCTCAGGCACAGTGAGAGCCGGTGTCTCAGCCTGCGGCCTCAACACGTTAGGCGACAGTGCGAAAATAGGCCGCTGACCCAGACCCGTAGGAGTCGTGGAACCGGAGAGTGCCTGAAAAATCTCATCCAGCCTAGACACACTCTCCAAGATCCACGCCCTATCCGATGGTTCCAACCCCGGTGCCCGGTTGACCAGCCTTAAACGGGCAAGCAGATGCCCCAAACGTGCAAGGCGGCAGGCCCGGTCACGACCTACTGGAGGTTCAAACTGCAAATCTTCCAAAACCCCTTCCCAATCTTCCACCTTACGTTTACAAACAGACAACTCCTCACCAACCTCCAGTAGGTCAGACCAATCCACCGCCGTACCCGCGGACAACTGCTCCCGCAGCAACCTCCGGAGATTCAGAACATCACCCTCCGGAGTCACACCACGCGACCTCAACTCAAATATTAATTCCTCCTTGACCAGGAGGGCAACATTCTGCAGATAGGCCATCTCGCAAAACAAAATTCTTAACAGTACACAAAAAACGACAACTCCAGGGTCCAAGACGAACTAAACCCTCAGCCTACCGAGCCACTGCCGACCACTCCAATCCACCCATGAAACCCATTCAACAAAGTAACCAAGCTGATTGCCTAAGTTTTTTTTTTTTTTTTTTTTTTTTTTTACAGGTTAAATTATTTATTTGGTTTTTTATTTGTTTTTTGTTTTTAAATAAGTATTTATTTGTTTCCTTTCCTTTTTTTTTTTTTTTACGTATTACCCAGACACCTTGACGGTAGGTCGGCCAACCATGGCCTACTAACTGGCAAACACCCACCGTCAACAACCAAGAGATTTTTTTTTTTTTTTTTTTTTTTTTTTTTTTTTTTTTTTTTTTTAGGCAACCACGCTCTGCTACCAATTGAGACCCATCCCCCCCCCCACCAAAGCTGGGAAGCGTGCCAACCGGGGGATGGCTCAAACCAAGTCGAGCGATGGGATCACGGGTGGCAGTTGGAGGGTCCAAAATAAAACTCGGCAGCTGAGCAAAACTACTTTTATTATCAAGCAAGCAAAAATCTAAAAAAGCAAAAACGGCAGAGGGCCACAACATAAAAGGCAGAAGGCCACAATATAAAAGGCAGAAGGCCACAATATAAATTTGCAATTAAATAAATAACAACACACTAAAATTACCAAGATACTACACAATAATAACAAACGCTATAAATACCACAAACTCTACAAATACCAAAATTTAACAATTAATCAACTGTATGGCCTATCTGCAGTTTAGCCTGAGACACCCCAAAACGTAAGAAAAATATTAAGCCCCAAAAAAAGTGAAAATTTAGAAAACTTTTGGATCACAACACTTAAACCGGCAATTCAGCCCACATCCCATGATTCCACCGGGCCAGGGAGTAAGCCGGAATCCCTGGGCAGCTCCGAATTAAAAGTTAAGCAAAAGCATCATAAATCCCCTTTTGGTGAAAGTTTAAAAATTAAACAATTTAAAAAAAAATCTAACACGGTACCGTTCGAGTAAAAATTCACTTCAAAACCCCTCCTAATACACTTAACAAAAAATAAATAACAATAACTAGGCCTAAGCATATAAATAAATAATAACAGGATTTAACAATGGGGACCTAACAAATATAAAAATCTAAACAAATGTAACAAGAAAATAAACTAATTAAAAATAAATAACAATAAATATAAATAAATATTAACATCAAAAATATTCTTTGTGTATTTTTAAAGCTTTTCTTTTTAAATAAAAAAAATATAAGTCCCCATGGCTGTTTCATCAATCCCTGTTCAAGTTTAGGCCTAGGCCCCATAAAGTTCCACAAACTTTTTTTCTTCTTTTTTCTTTTTTATATCAGCAACCCCCAGCTCAGCCGCCGGGAAAATAAGAAAGAAAGCACTGACCTGAGGACAGAAGACTCATACCCAAAGATGTAGCTGGGGCAGAAGGGTCACCAATGGCCTCTATACATGGTCCTCAGGCCAGGCTGGCAGCGCAGATGGTAGAAAATCCCCGGACGGCAGGCCGAGGGTAGAAGCGTCCTACTCGAGGACCCTGGAGTATTGGCGTCTTTAGCCTGACATGCCTATTTCTGCAGACAGCACAAGACTAACGGCCGCAGAACCACCGAACAGCTCGAACAATCTAGAAGCCGGTCAACCGGACCGAAGCTGCTGGAACACGGAACGAACGAAACCGGGCCAACGGCTACCAAAGTAAGCGGATCGCCGGGCGTGAGCGAATCTCAGGCAGCCTGGCAGACAACGACGAAAAAAAACGAAACTGTACCATTCCAAGACCCGGTACAGCTGGTACATGGATTTTCTTATTGCTTATAAATTATCATATATTGTTTTGTTTCTTATTATATATATATATATAAACTTTTATACACGCCACTAATAACACTCATTTCAAGTCATAAGACTTGTCATACAAACAATAGTTAAGAACATTCAAAACACCCATAAACACTGTTTATCAAACTGGAAAGTATTAGTAATGTTTACCTTAAGTTTCAGTTTAAAACTAAACGTTTTATTAACTCTGCATTGCTAACGTAAACTGAAAGTAAGCTTAGATGAAATTAATATCAACTAGTCCACCATATTCCTTTGTTGGAAACTACTTTCAACTTGCGTTTGCGTATGCGTGGCAACTTATATGCTATTCAACGAGAGTTGAGAGTGACCACCACCCGTCAACCAACACACATTCAGTGATACTACCCACTCACTCACACATACACATATAGTGATATTACCCACCCATACACATATAGTGATATTACCCACCCATACACATATAGTGATACTACCAACCCGTACACATACAGTGGTACTACCCATCCATACACATACAGTGGTACTACCCACCCACTCATACACATATAGTGATATTACCCACCTATACACATATAGTGATATTACCCACCCGTACACATACAGTGGTACTACCCACCCGCCCACCCATACATATATAGTAGTATTAACCACACGCTTACCCATACACATATAGTGATATTACCCACCCATACACGTATAGTGGTATTAACCAACCGTCCACCAACATACATACAGTGGTACTACCCATCCGCCCACCCATACATATATAGTAGTATTAACCACACGCTCACCCACACACATATAATGATATTGCCCACCCACACACGTATAGTGGTATTAACCACCCGTCCACCAACATACATACAGTGGTACTGTACTGTACAACATTACTTTTTGATATGTATACAAATGTACGTATCTATCACAGCTTCATGACCATACACGTACAGTAGACAATGGTCCTCCCACCCACCCATAAACGTACTGTAGACGATGGCCCTCCCACCCGCCCATACACGTACAGTAGACGATGGCCCTCCCAACCTCCCATACACGTACAGTAGACGATGGCCCTCCCACCCGACCATACACGTGCAGTAGACGATGACCCTCCCACCTGCCCATATACGTACAGTAAACTATGTACACGTAAACGTCACACAACACAAATTTACTACTACAATATAAGCACAAAATGCACAAATATATTACAATACAAGTACAAAATGCACAAATATTATGGTGATCGATTCCGGTGAACCACGCTCACCTTCCTCAGACCAGAGGGATTCACAAAAGAATGTGAAACCCAACCGCCCATCTCTACACAAACGGTGATATTAACCCACTCACCCACCCATACACGTACAGTGGTACAACCCACCTGCCCACCCATACACGAACAGTGGTATTACATTCGTACGAGTAATGCCACCGTACGAGTATGAGTTGGTGGGTGGGTTAATGCAACCGTACGTGTATGGGTGGGTGGGTAAGTGCCACCGTACACCTATGGGTGGATGGGTGGGTAAATGCAACCGTACGTGTAAGGATGGGTGGGTGGGTTAATGCCACAATACGTGTATGCGTGGGTGGGTGGGTTAATGCCACCGTACGTGTATGGTTTGGGCGGGTGGGTTAATGCCACCGTAAATGTATGGGTGGGCGGGTAGGTTAATGCAACCGTACGTGTAGAGGTGGGCGGTTGGGTTAATGCCACCGTACGTGTATGGGTGGGTGGGTTCGTTAATGCCACCGTACGAGTATGCGTGGGTGGGTTGGTTAATGCCACCGTACGTGTATGGTTTGGGCGGGTGGGTTAATACCACCGTAAGTGTATGGATGGGTGGGTAGGTTAATGCACCGTAAGTGTAGGGGTGGGTGATTGGGTTAATGCCACCTTACGTGTATGGGTGGGTGGGCGGGTTAATGCTACTGTACGTTAAAACAATTTGTTTTCTAACAACCTTCGAAGCGCCTGTGCTATTTATGATACAATTCCCGCAATACATATCTGTACCTGAATCACGGTTCAGCGCCGTCACATATTGTAAATACGATCATACACAAGAAAGAAACAAGTGGTCACATTCAATTAATAGTGAGCTAACGTTTTTCGCCAGTATTCCATGGGGATACAGGGCCAGCACCTTGTCAGTCCCTCCCTTTATTAGCCCAATTCCTTAAGAATAAATGTAGTATTTATTGCTACAAATGTATTTATATTTAACTATTACATATTAATACATTAATATATAATAGTTAATATGTTAGGTACAGTGTATTATTATTATTATTATTATTAGGTAAGTCTAGAATGATCGTTCTCAGTGTGCTAATAAGAAAACTGTGCTTACGGGACTCTTGATTTACAACAAGACTTATTAATTGGCATCCTTATGCCCCAGAAGTCAGTCAGACTATGGCAATCATTTTTCTCATGCGTTCTTCCACGTATCATGAAAATGTGAACCGGTTTACCGTTACGTCACACCAGCGCTAGTGTGACTCTCCCTGAATAGTGTATATGTATACATACTTTGGCTTTCATGTATAGTTTGTAAAAACTCATACTTTACAAAGTTTCACAATTGTTCTTAATTTACTAACAAACTGTAGTTTTTTTTAAACAAATATACGTATTACGGGGCTGCATATACGCTTTATGTTTGTCATCATAATTATTGTGTTTCTGGTGAAGAATGCTTTGCGTGACTGTCAGCATCACATTTGAAACTGCCTAAAATTCTAGCATTGTCAGGAAAATTATCTTCTTTGATGTATTTTGCTCTTGATGTACGAGTTTACTTAAAAAAGAAATATAAGAAATAAGTATGTTTCATTGAGCTGAAAAACAAGCAAAATTTTAATGTTAATTATAAAATAGATAATATGTACTTTTTATTTATGTAAAACTTTATAAATGGGCGTAGAGGGTAAGAGAACTTATGGAATTATTCATCTAAGGCTGTTTTATAAAAAAGGAGATTTTTGTTTACCTCCTAATGTGGAAAATATAGTACAGATTAAATTGAATTTGTACTAAAATATTAGAAAAACATTATTTTATTAATTTTTTATTTTATAAGATATTTATCACTATCTTTGGATACAGTAGATTGGTGGAATTTTCAGTCCCACGAATTTTCAGTCCTTAATACTTTTACACTGGACAACTAATCTGTAACTTCTGGAACGATGAATTGATTAGCAATTTCAAACTATAAAGTTTTCCATTTTCATAATTCATACTGAAGTAAAACTATTAAATCTCTATTATATTTCCAAAATACTCTAGATTATTGTTAATTTTTGACTGTCGGATTTACTGATAAAGTTTCCGTGCTTGTTAATCACCCTAATGTAAGTAAGGGAGCTCACATCAAAGCTGCCTCAAACCTGTGGTCGATAATAAGTAACACTATTGTATTTTTTGCTATTAATATTAATACTAATCTACATGCTGTATGGCTTAATGTACATAATTGTTCACTTAATGAGAAAAATCAATGTATTCCTGTTAAATATTAGCATTAAAAATAAATTCTATTCTCATCATTACTTATATGGTTTAAAACTTTATTGGACCCTATTGGGGTTCTCACTTATATTTGCTATAACAATAGTATTATGGCAACAAAATAGTTATACGTTATGGCCACTGATTATAATTATACTTCGAATTTTAATTTTTAAAACCTTTTAGTAAAATATTAAATATCTTCGGAATCATTCACATATCACACAACAGATCTGACTACTTAAATAGGAATCAGTATTTTAGTATTTTTTTTTTTTTTTACCCAGCTGTACTTTCCAAAAATTTTCCAAAAACTATTTTGCTGTCTCTCCTACCAGAATCTTGTATATTTTTTTAATAAATATGTCAAGTTGTGCCAATACAATAATTTTAATATGGCTTTGAAAATTAATTTATTAAATAATCATCCCACCCTTACAATTTCTAAGTTGTTGATTATAACAGATTTACGTAAGTTATTTGATTCAACTGGAACGTTTTTATTTTTTTCTTTGTTAATGGAAACTTTTTCCACTTAGTTTCAGCACCAGCCGTAGAAAATTAATATTTTTTCACATTTTTGAGTGTGATTGCTATACATATATTCATTCAAAAGCTTCATATAATTTGCATCAACGAGGTTTGTAATTGACATTATGTTTCCCCTAATAGTCGGCAATAGTGGTGCTGTGCTGTAATCCAGCTACTTGGAGACAACGTATTATGGATGTTGTATACAATAGGTTCTATGTTCGGCCCTCTTAATACCAACACGTCCGCTCAATGATTGCTTTCGGGGCGTGGACGCTACTAGATAAGTCTGGGGTGTCCATGTTGGTCGATAGTCCATGTCCGGTTGTTATGTAGGAGAGGGCTGAGTATCAGGCTTATCAGTCAGCTGAAAATTGTTCATGCGATGAACATTATGTGGTTAATCTTCCACCGTAACCTCTTTAAATACATAAACATTTGTTACGTCATCTCAAATATCACAAAAACGTACATCATATAAATTATTTCTCATTTGTAGCCATTAATTTGTGTCTAAATTTTAACCAACGACTTGCAATGTTTCTTAAACGGAATACCTTATAATTCTTAGTAAGGAATGTTTAATTAAGTGATACGCGTTTTACAAGCTGTTTGTAATTATAATTTACGTTTAGTGAAATTACTCCTAACTGGTTCTCTAATGAATACTTTTAATTTTAGATGAACACGTTTCATAATGAATTTTGAAATAATTAAGAAGTTTATTTATTTACCTTAAAGCACGGCTGTATGAACATGATAAACATCTTAATTTGCTCACAGGAAACAGAAAAAACAAACACATATCGCACCCAATAGCTAAATGTGTGTCGAGTAGTTATTTTCCAGTTAGCCATGGTGATGGCTGGGCCAGCACCTTGTCTATTCCTCCTTCAAATCCTCTAGGACAAATGTAGTAATTACTACTACATATTTATAAAAACGTTGGTTGTAATCTATTTATAACTGCCATTGAAGAGTTCGTTGTAGCCTACGAAAGAAACCTAACAGATCTTCTTATGTGTGATTTCAGATTTTATAAAAACTATTTTATTACACCGTTTATATTTTTCTATGTGAATATATTATTACGTCAATTTATAATTCCATCCATGATTATAGGTATTCATTTTAAATCCATGTTTTAAATGTGTATAAAACATGATGGAGCTTATTCTAGAACTTTTCCAAAGACTGGAACGCCTCAGTTAGGGATCCGAAACTTGGACCTTACACTCCACAGTCTGAATCTTAGTCACCTAAATATATGCTTGGATTTGTTTCGTATGTAATCACCGTAAAGTCTCTACGCACCCACCCAACCCCACACGTACGGTGGTATTGACCCACCCACCCACCCATACACGTACGGTAGTATTGACCCACCCAACCACCTATACTCGTACAGGGGTATTGATCCTCCCACCCACCCACACACGTACGGTGGTATTGACCCACCCACCCACCTATACGCGTACGGTGGTATTGACCCTCCCACCCACCCACACACGTACGGTGGTACTGAACCGTACGTGTGTGGTTTTCTTGTTTCTTGGTGGTGATCTTGTTGTTGTGGATTTATTTTACCTAGGTGTAAAATAAATCCACATTTTTAATGTGAACTTTCATTTCGTGATTTGTGTAACCAATATTTCAACCATCAGGAAGGTTATCATATACTTAATTATTCATATTCAGAAGCATACCTTATTAAATAAGGTAAATTAAAATGTATTATACAGGTTTGGGCAAAAGTCTGGAGTATATTTATTAATTTCAAAACCATTGAGAGATATGTAATGAAGCTTTGCAGTTATGTACATGTTCCTATACCAAACATTTAGACATATTATAATTTTTTTTTGCATAGCCAGGTGATGGTCCATGAAGAAAGCCTTAAAAATTTGAAATGTAAGCCTACCCCGAGTTATACCTAATTTTAAAGGCCTTTGTTTGTAAAACACAATAGTGCAAATATGAGGTAAAAAGAATGCCCCAGTCAGAAAATACAGCCACTAAAAAAATTTAATGTTAGGGTTGGGCAAAGTCTGGAATGTATTTATTAATTTTAAAACTATTTAAAGAAAAATAATGAAACCTTGTAGTTTTGTACTTATACCTATACCATACATATGAACATGTTTTACTTGTTTTTTGTATATCCAGGGGATAGCCCATGAAGTAATTCTTAAATATTTTAAATATAAGCCTACCTTGAGTTATTCCTCATTTTAAAGGTCTTTGTTTGTGCAATGCAAAAGTACAAATATGTGGTCAAAAGGATGACCCATTCACAAAATACAGCAATTCAATGAATGTAATGTTACATTACTAATTCTTCTCAGTTATAAGGCTATTTATTTAACAGTTTCAGGTCCCTGTTGCTGAGTATGTTGTTGGTTGTTAACAATCGTAACAAACGACTGCGTTATAAACAAGCTATGCTATTTAACTAAGATAAAAATAAGAAAGTTGTATTAAAACAATTTTGACAGTATGCTTACTTAAAATAGTCTATGAATATTATTGTAAAAATGTATTACTTTTTTTAAATTTAATTTCTCATATTCAATAGTTAAATTATAGCTCTACGTAGCAATAGATA
>JAQJVL010000371.1:22500-47843 GCA_035578905.1 Stictocephala bisonia
TTTTTATAACGATTACTTCAAAGAACTACTAATACTAATATTAGGTATTATGTCCTTGATTTCAATAAAACTGATTACAAATAGATCATAACTTAATTAAACAGAAAAAAATAGTTAGCAAATACAATGTTTTAAATATTTACTATTGTTCTTTGAACTATCGTATTTTTCCAATCTTTTAATTTAATAGAAGTACAAATGTGTTATTTCATCATTATTGAGTGGTAATAGTCCCATATTTGTGTTAATTTATATTATTGTCATTATTACATTTGTTATACTTTTTTATGTTATTTTAATATTGATGGTGGAATTAATAACAGCAGCAAATAATTAAATAAGGAGATTAATGCTGTAACCAAATCAGGATTTTTTCATTTATTTATTTTGTAAGGTAAGTCCGATTTCTTCTTATACTTACCCTACCCATCCCCCATAGTAATCTGTGCGGGGAACTTATAAGACAGAGTAAGGGGGAGAACCAGTACAGTAGAAGGTGAATATTACAGATAAAAACTTGAAGGATTCGAGCCTGCGTTATCTCTAACTTAGGTACAAAGTTTTGACGCCTTAGACCACTCGGCAACGGACTCTCCTGAAGCTAATTTATAGTTTTGAAGAAGTAGTCGATTGAAGTGTCCTATCAATAATAGCAGTCATCAATATTATCATCGTAGTACAGTTTTGGACTGAATAAGCAGTCATTTTATAGCACATTCAGATAAAATAGCAAATATTGTCAATCTTACATCATGTAATTTGGAATCAACAATAAACTGTGGTTTGAAATACGAGGTTAATTATTGTATAAACACAGTGACTGACAAGACACGAAAGGCGTTCGAAGGATCAGCTCAATTTTAACAATTAGTACTTACAGAGTACAAATAAAGATATGACTGAAAGCACCTTTTATTAATACAATCATGACGATCTACCCTAAAATGGTGAGCATTTTTAGCCAATAAAGATAATGTAGTGAGCTCTTAAGCTCGCAATACATAGTTAATACAGTAATTCATTTCCTGGCTATTCACCATATGTAAGATCATGGTAGCCCAATAAAAGAGACTGAGTAAAGAAACTAAAACAAACAGAAGCTTCTTTTGGAACAGTTGTATCTAAGGGGTAAGGCGGTGGCTCTCCACGCAGCCGGTCCGGGTTCGATTCCCGACACTAACAGTTTTTGCCCCAACGCTCCCGTGGTTCGGAGGTTACGTTAAGCCGTTGGTCTCCAGTTTAAGTGTTAGAGAAAGGTTCTTAGCCCGAAATTCCCATAATAAAGGCGATATTTAAGTTTAAGATTATTGAATTTAAAAAGAGAAGAGGTGATAGTGGAGAGTGACGTAACTGATATGAAA
Source organism: Stictocephala bisonia (assembly GCA_035578905.1). Lineage (NCBI taxonomy): Eukaryota > Metazoa > Arthropoda > Insecta > Hemiptera > Membracidae > Stictocephala > Stictocephala bisonia. The sequence continues at coordinate 23,862 of JAQJVL010000371.1, forward strand.
ATGTGAGAGAATAGGCAGGGAAAGAACAAGAAGAAGAAGAAGTGCATTTTATTAAACAGAATATTTAACCGTGTTGTCTTTTCCCCATAGACTATTTACCACGTGGGGAACTAATTCAGACATATTAAAGGGAAGATCCACTACCTTACACTACCTTACCATGTGAAATTACTAATAAAAACGTTCAGTCAAGGTCTGGATTCGAACCTACGCTGTCACTAACTCAGGTTCTAAGTCCGGCCGCTTTATACCTCTTCATAACCTCCTCCCCCCTTAAGTGACAATAATTCAATCACCAGTGACAATGAATCACCCTTCTTTAAGAGTATTAACCCCCAGTTGAGCGCTGCAAGAAATGCTGTTTTAGATTTTATTGCAACTGACGCTAGTAGTAGCAAAGATCCTATCTCACTAAAACACACAAGGTACCACTAACCTCTCTGACTTGACTTACCTGCCTTCACAAATTATACAGAATTACATAAATCCCTCATTATAGTAAATTCTATATTAATCTTCTCTTTCAGCCAAAAATAATTTTACCAACTTCAACTCAATTTTCGTACACAGGTCATTTATATAAAAATAATTTAATACATTTTAAAAATAGTTATAAATAGTTTAACTTCACGCTGTGGTGGTTAGTACATTTTCTCAACAATATTCTCTAATTTTAATAACATATACCACTAGCTTTCTTAATTTTTATGCATCTAGAAGGCCAAACTGGCCACTTTAGGTAGCCATATCTGCATAAAGCTATTTTTTTCACTTAAGCCACTTATTTCTTATAAAAATGGTAACACTTTCATAAAAAAGAAATAGTTTTTATTGGAAAGCCTTAATAATATTACAAAAACACACAACATTTTACATTTGTTAAAGTAATCTTACGACATAAAGATTCATACTTCTAAAGTTACTCTATACATTCAATTTATGGATGAACACTTTAACGCCTGAACAACAATAACGTCACTTACTCTCCGTCCGGGCTTTAGTTGGCAGTACGGGAAAGGCTATGCTAGTGTATTTTAAATGGAGTTTCCGTACTACTATCCACACTGCTGACATCGGTCGCCCTACGGGTTCACTGTAATAGAGCGGGGTCAGCGACGAGGAAATCGGGCCAGTAAAATAATTGATTTTTTTTCACCTGCGATTTTAATGTGCACATAGAATTTTGAAAATGGTACCAAATTAAAGATTATAAAACTGCCTTTCCTAATGTGACACCAAGAAGTGTATATACATTTGTTCTAGGCTTTCATAATTGAAACGCAATTGAGAAGAACAAAAAAAAATAGTAAGCGAGGTTTTTTTTATTTTTCGGTCAAGAAATTTTGTCAAGCGAGAAAGTTGTACAAAAATAGATAACATTAATTTTTGTAATTTTAAGTTATCACTTGGGAAGATTAGTTTAGGCGGTAGGAGTCACACAAGTCATGAGCTATAATTTTATTTATAAGTGATGCAGTGCCACCATAGTGTTTCTGCTTTTATTTAGGTACTAAATAAATTAAAACGTAATAATTATGTTCTTTTTTATTTAAAACTGTATGCAATAAAGTGCATTAGAATGATGCGAAATTAAATTGTGTCGTTAAAATCGATAAAATCACTAAGGCTAAAATGGTATTAACAACTGAGATAAGCGCAATAATTCCACCGAATGAACAGTTGTATATTATTTATACTACAATACCAAATATAAATACACAATGACAAAAAAAGAAAATCATTGTGCTATTGTCGTTAGGTGAATGGTAACATCCACTTATTTTTCCAATAGTTTTATTACACCGAGTATGTAAGTAAAGCCGAAGTTCTTTGATTTGTTTATCTATACAATTTGTATTAAATTAAATAAACTTGCAGAATGATTAAGAGGTTTACCTTTATTCTAACTGATTTACTCCAGACATTTCACTGGTTGTTGAACAGGCTCACTCAAGGCGGATTCTTCTTCATCGGACGAGACGCCCAGCTGGATAATGAAGGGCTCAATGTCGTCCTGCAGATTATCAGCCTTCCACATGTTGTCTTCGATATGTTCAACGTGATTACAATAGTTTTTCCACCGTTCGTTTGTAACTGCATCGAATGCGTTGTCAATCAATTGAACCATTAAATCTTTTTTAAACTGAGTATTGTGCATAGCCACGTGCCTTTTCACTTGGCTCCAAACAAGCTCTATAGGGTTGAGTTCCCAATGGTATGGAGGTAGACGTAAAATTGAAAATCCGTGTTTTTTTGCGAGCTCATCGACGACATATGCCGAGTGCAAGTGCTTAACTTTGCGTACTTCATTCAATAGTTCTTTTTTTAAACTGTCGTCAGGGAAGTTTATATTTTTCTCCTTAAGCCAATTTTTAATATCTTTTTTTCTAAATTTTGTGTTAGGCACCTTTTCAACTTTCACCGAATGGTACGGAGTGTTATCCATTATAATGACTGAGTTTAATGGAAGGTTTGGTAGAAGCTGGTCTTTGAACCATTTTTCAAATCTTGGACCATCCATCTCGTCGTGGTAATTTTCCTTTCTCTTCTTTGCTAGAAATACCATTTTTGCCTCCTTCACAAAACCATTTTCACCTCCGGCGTGTGTGATGACGAACCGAGGCCCTCGTTCGGTCGGATCTCTCAATCCAGTAGTTAATCCCGCCATGTAAGCGTTTTTTGGAGTAGTTATAGTCTTGTCTACCCACACTTTGTTTACTTTGTGTCCGACATTTACCCAGGTTTCATCGAGGTAAGTAATATACTTTTTCTGTCTTCTGTACTCTCGAATCTGTCTCAAATAAGAGTGCCTCCATACAATTATATCCTCTCTTTCCAATAGTAAGGACTTCTTATTACGCCGTTCGAAGCAGAATCCTGAATCTTTGAGAAGTTCCCATAAAGTAGTTCGTTTAAAGTCAGGTAAGTTTGGATCTTCATTCGCCTTAGATAAAACAGCGTTTAATGTTGGGGGCAAGTTTTTTGCAAAGAACGAGAGCACGATTCTTCTAATAGCACTTATTATGAAACCACTGTATTTTAACGCTCTACTGTTTCTATAAACCATCTTTTTACGACTCTTTCTTGGGGTACGTACATGTCCTTTTAGTTCTTCATTTCTAATTCTGTATATCGAACGTTTGCTTGTCCCTGTAGCCTCACTTGTTTTTTCAATTATAAATCTAATACTTGCATTAGGGTAACACGTTTTAAAGTACTAAAAACGTTCAACACTGTATATCTGTCTCCGCTTTTTATGGGTTTGCCCTTTCCACGTGAATTCATTTTTAACAACAAAGCTCACTCAGACTAAACTAAAACAACCTAAACTATGCACAACTGTATCGAGAAACACCCTAATCCAGCCGAGAACCGACAGTCACTGAACTGAATTATCAAGTGGGACAGAAGAGGAATATATTCATTTTCCGTTTACATGAACGCCACAGCATTGGGTTATTTCTGTCACCGTGAGAATTGCAGGACTTTCACCAGCTTCAAGGGAAAAGGACATTAACAATTACGTACACTTATAGTAGTTTTTCCCCATATGAGGACCCCATTTTCCCGTATGTTAGCATTAATTACTAATTCGAAGGTTTTGTAATCATTATACTATTAGAAAATACTATTTTAATATAGACTATAATGATGTTACAACTTATTGCATTGTTTTCATTATTTTTTTTTAACTAACATCCTACCTTCAAAAATGTAAATGTTAGCTTTTCTTAAAAAACCCCCAAAATTACGGCGAAGTAGGAAAAAATTAAATAAAACTAAAAGTAATATAATGTAGGGCATTTATTAGAAAGGTGGAACGAGTATAGCCTAAGCTCTGCACTTGAGTCCTGCAGAGCCTGAAGACAGAATAATAATGAAAGCGAAATAAAAATAATTCGCGGCGACAGCTACAATCCGAATCACCGAATGTCGTCAGGACGGGTAGTCGCCCCGCGGCCGCTCATATGGCTCGTACTGCCAACTAAAGCCCGGATGGAGAGTAGTGTGAGTGGGTGTTGCTTACCTGTTAGACAGCCCCACCCCTTGACGACTGACACTCAACACGTATTATTTACTGTATTCAAACACATAGCTCTTAGTTGCAATATAATAAATTGCTGTGTCTGATGTGTGTCTTACTTACGTCATTTCATTATGTGTTGTCACCTCTATGAAGGAGTACAGGATTCCTCAGAATTGTGCCATACGAATGGATCTGACTTGAATGTTAATATGAGCACCGTTATCACACCATGCCATGCCTAATAACCCTACAATTTACGACTACGAGCTCCATGGTTTTACCCATAGATAGAAGAAAAAATTCAGTCTTGGGTGTTGTTACGTTTGCCGATATCAGTCAATGGAATCATTATATGGGTTAAAGTCAAATTGTTAAATTTGTTGTAAATTTCCAACGCTTCAAGCGTTTTTAAAACTAACAACGTTTTGGCTCGTCCTGTCGTAGTATTATGTTCAGGTGATGCTTTCTACATTATACTACATAAAACACATTTTTTATACTACTTGACTTACCAACCTTAACGTAGAAACACCAAAAAAAATCACATGTTCATAAATTTCGATGGAGATCTCAGAATACCATGTATTCTTACAAACTATTGCAGAAAACACCAATATATAAAGGAAATGCATTAAAAAGAGCAAAATAATACATTATCAATCAACAATATCAGGAAAAGTTATCAAATAGAGAAAAATTCAACTTATTGAACAGCGTATGATTTGCAACCTCTACTAGGTATGGGGGACCTGGAACCACCTCACGACGTCCGGATCTGACCACGAACAAAACTGAACCCCTGTAGTCGATCAAAGATGAGTGGTGGGGGAACTCCCTCCAAGTGATGCATAGGTGAACTGGCTCAGGGGTAATGAGAGGGGGTTGTTGTAGTAGTGCGTATTATATGTTTTTTTTTTTATTTTCTTTTTACTGGCTCCCTCAAAATAATCTATACTATGGAATTCATATGCAAATTTACCAAAGACTCTTACACTCTATTTCCAACTTCAAGAAATTGAAAAGACCCATCCCTTAGCATACTTCCGTTGTTTGGAGTAGATTCAAATAATACTGATAAGATCAGTTTGGCATACGTCTTGAGCCTCAATACGTCAAAGGTGCCTGTTGAAACGCGTCAGAATATATGGAGACTTCCACTTCTGGAAATAAACATAAATATGGCTGACAATCCTTCGTCTGCTCAAGTTGGTGTATGTGCTGTAGATTGCCTTGATAGTTTTTATGTTACTGGATTTGGTAAGACTGCCTGATTGTAGTATGTCTTCTGGAGGCATGCCATGCTTGGCCTCTACAGCCACTATGGTATCACTTATCTAATGATGAGAGTAGTGAATGAGTAATATAAGGAAGTTGAATTGTTCGGGTTTCTTAATAAGTCTATTTGCATAAAGTGAATGCATAGAGTAAATTATGTAGTCTTTTTTACTTATGTGGGTTTGTGAAAGAAATGGAGGTAGAGAGAGTGAAGGGGAAGGAGACAGATAGAGAGAGAGACGTAACTGAATCTTGTTCCATCATAATATTTTACTAGAGTGTGATAATATAATTGTTGTGTGACATATGGTTTTTATTTGTTTTGTTCTCATTATTTGTTCCTTTAAATCTTTATATTATATTTTATTTTTTTCTCTTTAGCATGGCTATTATTGTATTTCTTAAGTCTTCTTCATAATTTTTTGTGTGCGATTTAGTGTTTATCTTCAGCACATAATTGGGGATTTTAGAGTAATCCATTTTATATTCCTGATATAACTTTTCTTTTCTTTAAGTTATTTTTTGTTATTGATTCTCATACTTGTTTACTAATTATCAAATTTATATCATGACTCCTTTTTTTCTCACTTATTGATTCAGCCTATTTTTTATGCTTCGCTCTGCCAGCTACTGCCTATATAATGTAACGCTGTACTTAGGTTTGATTTTTTACACTGCGTTCGTTAGAATCAGTGATTCTGTAAAACAGGTATATTTTTCATTTTGAGTTGTATGTTTATGTTAAGAAAATTGAGTTTAGTTTATCGGTGAGTAAATAAATAAATTATGTGTATTTACGTAGCATTGCGATAAGTGGAAAATTGATTTAGCAATTTTTCATAGCATATTATTAACCATATAATTTTAATTCGTTTTAATTTTATAAGAACTGTTTGTTAATGTTATATATTTAAGCAAATTTTACAGGACAAACAAAAACAAGCAAAATAATTCAAGTACTCGTATAACATTATTACATGAAAGGGCTGAGAGATTATTTTCCTCTTCAAGAATATGTCAATCACTTTTAATCACAAGGCGTTTGACTGATGGATAAACCTATCGACAAGACAGGTACGGTAAATACCCTGTCACTTAGCAAACAGTGTTTTCCTTGTCAGAAGCACTTAACTGAAATATCGCTATCACGTGGATCATTCATATTATGAATAAAAGTCGACTCTAGTGGTGCAGTGCTGTAACCCAGCTACTTGGGGACAAAGTTTTGATGATATTGTAGGCTCTAGGTTCTATGCTCGGTCCTCTTAATACCGACACGGCGTTCGTTCAATGGGTGCCATCGACGTTGACACTACTAGAGAAGTCTGGAGTGTCCATGTTGGATGGTAGTCAAAGTGCAGATGTTCAGTAGGAAAGAGAATTGAGTATCAAGCTTGTCAGTTAGATAATCATCAGACCAACACTACATGGTTCGGACTCCACATAAAGCTGTAGGTCCCATAGTTGCCCTAGTTATTGGTCTATTAATAAATAGCTCTTTCTGAAGAACAGTCGACCTTAGTTTGTAATATTGACTACACTCGTTCATCTCATCGGTTCATCTACGTTCATCACACTTAGGCTTATTCGCCCCTCATACTCGCCTATATCTTGATGATCGGCGTCTTAATAATGAATAATGAAAGAAGTAAATATTAGAATAATGAATATTGAATAATGAATAGTAATGATAATAATACTTTCAGCCTTGTGACTATATTTTACTTTGCAAATCAGAACCGCTCATTATAATCAATTCACCACCCTAAGAGAAAATTACATCTAGATAATATGTTGATATAAATACTAGTCGACAGTCCTTTCATTGCTACAGGGTCTTGGGAAAGCCCTCCATAGTCCTCTCTAAACCATCACTGTAAAATAAAAGATCATCCTTCTGCCGTTCTCTTAGATATATATTTATTAATAATATTTATAATAATATTTAATAATAAATATATCTTAATAATATATTGGATAGTGTCAATATTAAACAATTTTACATTTTCAAAAATTGTGGTTTTTAGGCCCCCGATAACCCACATTTTTGGGGTTTTAAGCTGAAATCTTAATATAAGGTGAGCATTTGTTAAGTGTGTAATTTCGTCATGTTTTGAAAATGTTACTCAAGTGTCTTCCAATTTAGGTTATAAAAATGACTTGTTTGCGATTTTCCCATACATACATTGGGGCCATTTTGAGCCGAAAAAGCCATCATCACCTATGAGTGAAAAAGTCAACTTTTGTGGATTTTCCTGGAGTTTTTGATTGAGATTTTCATTTCAAGCATTTCAAGTATACACTTAATGGAGGTAGGACTTCAAAAAGTGCCTCAACATTTAGTGTTAGTGAATGAGTCATTGAGTCACTTCATCGAGATTTATAGTATACTAAGGGATACTTTCACTCGCTACGCTCGTGAGAAAAGCTCGGCCTGTGGCCTCACCGAGGCATTCTGCTACAGTCCCATTTGTGACCTCGGTATGTCGCCTTTTGAGGAATATCAGCCTACGGTCTCGCCGGGATTCTTAACCGCTAGGACCTTGATTTTAAACAATAAAATGAGGAATACTTAATTTTATATTATATATATCAGCATCAGCAAATAGTTAATAAGCATTTTTTTATTAGCTGACTGCATAAGTATAAGTTAATTTGTGGCTTCTTTCCCTAGTTTCCCAACTTAACAAGTTACGAGCTGTGTTTTACCAGTCATTATCCTGTGCTAAACCTAGCGTGACTGTCGCCTATCAAGTTCGCACCCACCCTTCAAACGCCAGGACTTCCAACAATCCTTCTTCCTTTGACCTGGTTTACACCGACTGCCTACACTAATGAGTGAGAGGCAGAACTGACAGTAGTGATGTTATGTAAAAATACTATTCATATTTAAAATTAAAAAAATATATATTTCTTTCAACAATAAGTCTATTTATTCTAGTCAGTAAAATATGATTTTGTCGTAATGAATCTTTATTCTTAATAAGATTATTAAGAACCGTTGGGTAGGCCTACGTAACTAGTTCTCTTCAATTAAATTGGTAACTGCATGAAGTAATGTAAAACTTATTACTGATAACGTTAATCAAACAAACTAAATTACGACATACAAATTATTATATATGTTTAAATACACTTATAGAACATAACGACAACATAGTTTAGTTTCAATACTATATAATATTACAAAGTGGACGTTATAAGAAGGCATTTTCTCTCATAAATAATGATGTTGCATAAATGTATAGGACCTCTTGCCAGGAGAGGGATTCTTTATGACGCACACTGTTAGACCAAGGTGTTCTTTTTCTTATTAGTGTCCCTTTGGTCGAGGTAGATATGCTAAGGATTATTAAAGAACTGTAAGTATCTTTAGATCGTCAATTTTTCTTATTACACTACAACACTTCAGACAGTTTGCTTTTTTTTAAAGGAAAATTGTTTTAAATGCTTGTACACTGTCGGCGCAGAAATTATGTGCACCCGAGTTTGAAGGTTGTTTACTAGAATACTAAGAGGGCTATCCACTATTGTTTTTCTCGTTGTTACGTTATGTCATATGGATTTTTAAATGTTATTATAAGTTTTAGTAATTTTTATTCTAGTTGGAACAAAAAGTACCGGAATTTTAACTAGTTTTCACTGTAGATAGAATTTACACCATTATTAATCAAACACACTTTAACATATCGCATTTATATTTTAATCCTCTTTGATATGAAGATTGTTTATTAGTTTTTTTCTAACGTCCTTAAATCAAAAACAATATAACAATAAATCAGATAACAATAATTATAAAAATTTTAAATAAATAACATATCAAACAGTGGAATAAATGTAACATTGGACTCATATATATACAACAAATTAACTCATTAAAATATTTAGAATCAACAAAAAACAAAAACAACAAGAAACCAATTTTAAATCCTAAAATTTACAAATACAATTACACTAAAAAAATGAGTAACTACGTGAAATAATTCAATAACAAAAAAATCATACAAATATTTAACTCGCCTATTGTTCAAAGACACAAAAACAAAAACCTAAACTACAGGTTAATTTAAAAAGGTTTGCTATCTTACTGATTCATAGTTTTTTTTACTATGTTGTTGAGACCTACTGCTATAAACTTTAAAACATTTTATTCAACAGTAATTTACAATAATTGCACAAACAATCAGCAAAGATGATATATTTAGTAAAATTACACAAAAAATGCTTATGTTAATCTGTTTCGTTCAAAAGTTGACTGACGTCCGCCGCCACTTAAAACCTCCCCTAGGCCCTGACAGATACACGTAATTTCCCTTAAAGCTGCTCTTCGTACAAACTTTCTTCCTTATTCCTCAATATTACAAAAGTTTCCCCTTAATAAAACTTTCTTCACTAAATGATATGATGATAAAGAGTATAAATGGTCTGAAACCACTTCAGATAAGTTTATGAAACGTTGTTTCTCTCCATTCACTCTCTTTCTGTTATTTCCGTCAATGTTTATTGTTTTGTAGAGATAAAAAATGTGCTGTAGTGCACTATATGAACGCTTAATAACAACGAGTGAACTGGACCTTTCTTAAAAAAGTCACTAAAAGATAATTCATCTAGCTCAAAATTGCAGATATTCAATTATTTTAATAGAACAAAAGTGTTTACCTACAAAATATTTTTTTTAGTAAATGTTCTACAACAAAGTAAAATCTAGTAGTATTAAAACTAATAATAAAAAGTATTATTAGCCTTAAAAAGGAAATTAAGAAGTGTCTTTATTTACAACATGATATAGAGAATATAATACAGTCAAACTAAGATTTTAATAAAAAAAATAAAAAGAATAAAAACTGTGTTGAAAATAAAAATTATAAGATTTATGGGGATCGAATCAGTTACTTTAAGCAGTATTGTGTTCATTTAAAGTCTTTTTTACTATCATAATTTACTGGATATATATTTTAATGTTATAAGACGAAACAAACACTCCAGTAAATGATTTTTACCGGAGGCCTTATGAAATTAAAAAATTATTTACTGGAGTGATTCTTTCATCTTATAACATTAAATTATTGTAAATGTTGAAGGAACCTCAAAACAGGTAATGTGATGTCCTGTGATGCCCTAAATGTTTCAACCACAATAATTATTAGTATGTAATACGTTTTACATGTAAAACAATGTTTTCCTTTGTTTTAAGATTATACGTAAGTATTAATTTTGAAAATAGAAAAAAGGAGGAACAAAAGACATCCACAAGAAACTAATTTAAAAACTCTGAACTTGTAATGTAAATTGTATGGTCTATGGGAAATAAATTATTTCTTTCTTTCTTCTTTCTATCTTTAAAAATCGGCCATTTTGTACTGTATCAACATTTTTAGTGCCAATTGTAGTATCCATATCTGCTGGATTACTTTAAAATGATGCATGTCTTGACGAATGCATAAGTTTAGTATTTTTCAAACTCCTCGTAGTCCATCCACAAGTTTATGTGAAGAGTCACTAATTACTCTAAAAAGATATATTTTAGGTCCAGTATGAATTTACAAAGTTTAAGTCTCCCAACTTGATTCAATGAAATAATATTGACCAACAGTATAAATTTTAAGAACTGTAAACCAGCGTAATTTTTTAATGGTTTGACTTTTTTTAATCAGATTTGTGGCACCATGTTCTCCTAATGTAGACCTTTAATTTGATGTACTACTCGACCTATGCTCTTGTTTAAGGTTTTTGTCTGACTCCTTGTAGGCCGTCCCCCTGATAAGTCAGAAAACCTATATGTACTTCAAAATGTAGATGTTTACGTGTAGTAATGATGTACCAAGTACTATTGCTTTATCTGTGGTGAAATCGGCATACTACAAGAAACTATGAATCAGTTAGATAGCAAACCTTTTTAAAATTAACCTTTAGTTTAAGATTTTGTTTTTGTGTCTTTGAACGATAGGCGAGTTAAATATTGTATGATTTATTTTTTATTGAATTATTTTAGGTTAGGTTAGGTTTTTTATTGTGCTTGTAAATTTTAGGATTTTAAACTGGTTTCTTGTTGTTTTTGTTTTTTGTTGATTCAAAAGATTTTATTGAGTTGTTTTGTTATATATTTATAATAGTCCAATGTTACATTTATCCTATTGTTTGTTATGTTATTTATTTTAAATGTTTATAATTATTGTTATCTGATTTATTGTTATATTGTTTTTGATTTAAGGAAGTTCCAAAAAAAGTAATATATATATAAAAAAGTATTTTATACTATAATATATATGTATAAAAATATATTTCACATATAATTGTAAAGAAAATATTATAGATTTTCTCTCAATTACCTCTGAGCTAGAGATATAAATATAAACTGTTTGTACAAATCGTATTTTTTCCGCAAGTAATAAACATACTTGAATCTGTAATCTTCGTAGAAATATTGAGCCAGCTCGGAATATTATATACAACCTTTTTATGTTTTGTACTTTAATAATTTTTTTGTATTATTACGTAAATATTTAATCCCTGTTATTGATTAGGTATTGCTGTTTGTTATTTATTATCACTTATTGTTACTGCTTATACTCGTTCTTCCTTTACATTAACAACTGTAAATTTATCTGTTACTGATGTAGTTATTGCTTATTATTGCTATATTCATGCTTTGACATCTTTCACTTTGCTATTATTTTGCATGTATCATTTGCGTAGTAGTCTGCCTTACTGGTGAGTTTTCTAAATTTTTTCTTCACATCCATTGCTTATAATATTTATATCATATATTACAGCATATTGTTCTTCCTTACTCTGTTAAATGGTTATTACTCTGATAATGAAATAAATTTTACTTTTGCTGTAGTTTTTGGAAACTATTAATTACGTTAACAGTGTACATTACTCTTTAAAACTATAGAGAATAAAAACTCAGAGGTCACTTCCAATATTGCTCTTAATGTGTGTCGAATAGTGTGTCTAGCAGTTAGTTGTCCTTTTTGTTTGCAATGGTAGATCCAGGACAGCTCTTTATCAGTTCCTCCCGTATTCCCTCCTATTCCTCAGTGATGAATGTAGTCATTGTTACTGCTGATGTTTAAAGATGTACATTACTCGTAATCTATATAACACAGTCGTGAAGGTGTTCACAGCGGTCATAAGGAAGAAGCCTGAATTCTTTTCCTCTTTGTTAAAATGTTACAGTATAACTCGGTCTTATAGAAACAATTTAGGTTTGTTAGATATCTCAGAGTTTTAGGAAACCAAAAAAAATAAATAAATAATAATTACCACGACAACATTTTTGCTCAAATCAAATATTGTATGATGTAAGTATTATTAACATTCGGGTTGGTAAATTATTTTATAGTTTTTGGAACTTGCAATTAATTTTTTGTACTTTTTTAAAAGTTGACTCGTATTAAGATTTTACGATATTAAACATAACTTACTCATAATTCATTAAAAATAAATTATTTCATGTTCAAGAAAAGTAGCTCGTTTTCAAACAAAACGAGAATAAGAACTAAAACTACATACAATTATAATTCTTTAGCACGTAATCTCTTAAAAACACAATTAGAAACTGGATTGTTAAGAAGATTGTGAACAACAAAGAAAAGCGTAAACTTTGTTCAGTCTTTGTATAGGCCTTATCCTGCTGAATCTGTCCAGAAATACGGTTAAAGCCCATGTTAAAGCGGCTAAAATGTGACACTACATAATATTATGTAGCTTAATATTGATAGATGTTTCACCTTCAAAGGAATCAGTATTACGGGAAAATATATGATTTAACCATTTCAGTTCTATGTAATTTTGTAAAAGAAGTATTCTGATGAGGGAATACAATAAATTTATGAGAGTTTCATAACTATTATCATTGAGGGTAGACACCTAGTATTACATGTATTTACCAATACCACTGTACGTGTATGAGTGAGCGGGTGGGTCAATACCACTGTACGTGTATGAGTGGGTGGGTGGGTCAATACCACTGTACGTGTATGGGTGGGCGGGTGGGTCAATACCACTCTACGTGTATGAGTGGGCGGGTGGATCAATACCACTGTACGTGTACGAGTTGGCGGGTGGGTCATTATTTCTGCAGGTTCAAAGATATACTTTCTTTTCCAAACTCATTCATTTTTTTGATTGCCTCATGATTATTGTAAATAAATAAAATGTAAATACGTGTTAATATACACTATTTATAATGTTACAGTTTTAACACTTGTATAAAATAATTATACAAAAATAGGTCCAGCGATGTATACGTAAAGAGATATTTTGTCCTTTCCATTTAAAATCTATACAAGCAATTATTTAATTTTTTATAAATATAAAAATACAAATATAGTTTTTCGAATGAAATTAGGTTTCGTATTTGGATAAAGAATTTACATCAAACAAAGTTACGAACAATTTGTAAGTCTAAAATGTTTGTATGTTAAGGCACTTAACATTTAACATATGTGAATCTTAATGTTCACTCATGTTAAATATTGTTAATATTTTAAGTGTTCTGACGTGTTTATATACTACGCTCAAGTTAATGTGGTTTTTTTCTGAAACAAAAATATAGTTTTTTCTCAACATTTTTACATTTGTAAATATTGAATATTTAAGAACGCCACCTTGAATACATAATTGAAATGTACTTAAATAACTAAAATATTTGAATTATATAGGGTATGAATTTTTTTAATGTAATTTTTATACACTTTACTTTTTTACATAAAATCAATACCATTACTGTAAAAAGCAAATAATGCAGTTATATAACATTAATTAGTGATTGTACATTAACATTCTAAACCTATGAGTACCTAAGCAGTTTATGCAATGCTTCCCTTACTATTACGTTATTTCATGTATTTGAACTCACTTATAATCGAAATCACAAGAACTTTCACAAGCATACCTAAAAATGTTCTGTTTTGATTTAAAGTGATTAAAGTGGCATATCATATAAAACCAGAATATAGCAAAATGTTGTAAAACATGCAAACTTTAATTTCAGATTTTACTTAAGTCAACAATTTTTATTTAGCTATAACTTGATCACTTTGTAGACATAATCTAAAACAAAGAAACACAATTTTAATAAATCGATATTCGGCAATATTTACAAAGATTTCCTAATTATAAACTAAAAAGCATAAAGGTTAATTAGTATAAGTGACATTTACATAATTTTTCTCTACAGCGTTTTACAAACAAATATAATAATACTTCATCTTTTCACAGATAAATTGTTTACACTAAACACTTCCAACGTGTTTCGTGTTGTTTTGGACGCCAAATATCACAATTCGATCCCAAAGTTTGTAAATAAACCTTTAACTAAAAGGGTTGATAATATTTGTTCTACCTTTGAAAGAAAAATTACTTTTGAGGTTTTCACTTCGATATTTCCTACCATACCGTTAGGGCTGCTGGCAGCGTGTTGGGGATCGCGTGCCAGGTGGTAACTGTTATATTGTAATTTGCACTACAGCTGTAATTCTGAATCTCGAAACACCTTACAATAGGCCCTTTGATTCGTGAAACATATTTCCTGTAATTACAACTTGTTCACATAGTTTTAACATTTTACATAGAATATAACATTTTGTAGCAATGGATATATTCCTAAATCATATTTATAAACAATATTCACCCATACCTCTACATTCAGTTTAAAAAATTAACGAAAACAAAAGTTGTTTGTTATTTTTAAAACTACTTAAAATATGGAATATGTAGTTTTTCTTAATGTTTCTAAAATATTAAGAACAATTTAGAAATAAGAGCTACATACACTTCGTGACATGTAGGTAATTAAAATATGTCTTAAATGCAAACAAAATGTAAATCTCTTTTAAGAATGTTTGTAGGATGGGTTAAATCATGGCAGGACCTTTATGCCAGTCGCTAGGGTGTAAGGCTAGTGCAATAATTACTTTCTCATTACTCATTTCCTCCATTTGCTAATACCGGAATAATTTTAACATTAGGTTGTGGGTGTAAATTTATTGTGTAAGTGGTGAAAAAATAAGAGCTTTCGTCCCTAAATTATTTAGAATAGAGTAAATTGTGTCTGTACTTTAGTGATGTGCTATTAATCTACTTATCTGACATACACGTGCAGTGGTATTGATTGACTCCACTAACCCATCCAACACGTGCATTGTGTAAAAGCAGAACATATATATTTTAATTAAATTATTAGTTAATATATTATTTATATTTATTTATTTATAAGACGCCGATCGTCAAGATATTTACGACTTTAAATGACAAAATATTAAAAGCTTAGCTGAACCAGTACATTTGGAAGTAAACTGTTCAAAGATGACACCAGATATCAAGTAGGTATTATGTTGATGACACTCAGATGATTTTGAAAGATAAATGTGTGACATAAAAATTACTTGCGACTTAAATATTCGTAATTTATTATAGTTAATCTTTGAATAAATACATTTAGAATAAAAAGCATTTAATAAAAAAAAAAACATATTTAATGTGTACATAAAGAGAAGTAGTATAGCAAGCCTCTTTATGATGGACAATAAAGAAATTTTAATATAAAACCCAAGATAGCGGCCAAGATTTCCAAACGAGTAAATTTTAAATTTACTGCCTTTTCAGCAATAATAAATAAACAAATACTCAAAATAATAGAAATCTTTAAACAATTATTTAATGGATTATTTAACTAATTTTAATTTAGACAATTAAACCTGCTACGGTAGGGAAAATGCAGTATTATATTATTGAAATATATTCTATAATTTATCTTTTTATCATTATATGAGTTGAGGGTATCTAATTTTTTTTAGAGAGCTTATTCTTAAAATGTATATAGGGCGTTAATTTAATTGTGTTTTTAAAATATATTTGCCGACATAGCATGCATTAATTTATTTTTTATGTTATGATTTTAGAAAATAAGTAAATTTAAAAACATTTTCAAACGTCTAAATAATCGATAAAATTAAAAAATATGTATAATTGTAGGTCTTACAAAATAATAATAGGGTTTGTAAAACTAGAATCAACACTTACATAAGATTACATAAGATGGAATCGTATGAATACAGGCAATATACTTTATAAGTCTTAAAAACATAACTTTACAACATTTACTAAGTTTAAATTCAAATGACGTTCATTTTTCTCCTTTTTAAAGTGGACGATACCTGTCCATAGAAAGAATTAAAATGTCAACCATACAGACAATATAGATAACAAATAAAATATACTATTTAAGAACAAAATAGTATTTGAAGAGCTCTTGGTTGTGTGACTGATGTTGTTACACCAATACCGGAAGGTTGCCGGAAAATCAAGGCAAGTTGGTCATGATTGACGCGTGTCACGCCACAAGAACACGTGTCCTTAATGTAACGTCTTAACGCTCATTGTTCTTTCGTCAGTCACTTAACAGCTGTAATTTATTGCTATGCAAAAGAATATTAATTTCTTCTGTACTCATTATCAAACTGCACGAAAACTGTGTTTCATACATATAGGCCTATTTATTTAAAATCTTAAAACATGATTGTATTTTTTTTTAAATATACCTTCAAAATGCAAATACTATTACCTGATATTAAATTTATTATGTTAAATGATCTATAGTTTCTAATATTTGATATTCATATTATGTGTTTATACACAAATACGAATAATAATCTCACTGTAGTTCCAGTAAAAAAAATTGTAGTATTCAACACTTTTCGTGTTTGGGAATGTGGATTAGTAAAGACTTCCGTACTTATATGAGTGGGTAATCAGTGTTGTACGCGTGTAAGTGGGTGGGTGGGTCAATACCACCTACATGTATTAGTGGGTAATCAGTACTGACGTGTATTCTTCTGACGGGTGGATGACTATTCTTTACTTTACGTGTTAAGAAAGGTGGGTGGGTCAATATCAGCGTTTGAGTTTGGGTGTGTATGTGGGCTATTATAACCGTACATGTATGTGTGGGTGAATGAGTATCATAACACCGTGCGTGTGTGAGTGGGTGAGTGGACAATGCCACCGTGCGTGTATGGGTGGGTGAGTAGACAATGCCACCGTGCGTGTATAGGTGAGTAAGTGGACAATACCACCGTGCGTGTATGGGTGGGTGGGTGGACAATGCTACCGTGAGTGTATAGGTGAGTAAGTGGACAATACCACCGTGCGTGTATGGCTGGGTGGGTGGACAATGCCACCGTGCGTGTATGGGTGGATAAGTGGACAGTGTCACCGTGCGTGTATAGGGGGGTAAGTGGACAATGCGACCATGCTTGTATGAGTGGGTAAGTGGACAATGCCACCGTGCGTGTATAGGTGGGTAAGTGGACAATACCACCGTGCGTGTATGGGTGGATGAGTGGACAGTGTCACCGTACGTGTATGGATGGGTGAGTGGACAGTGCCACCGTGCGTGTATGGATGGGTTACTGGACAATGCCACCGTGCGTGTATGGATGGGTTACTGGACAATGCCACCGTGCGCGTATGGATGGGTTACTGGACAATGCCACCGTACGTGTATGGATGGGTTACTGGACAATGCCACCGTGCGTGTATGGATGGGTTACTGGACAATGCCACCGTGCGTGTATGGATGAGTGAGTGGACAATGCCACCGTGCGTGTATGGATGGGTTACTGGACAATGCCACCGTACGTGTATGGATGGGTTACTGGACAATGCCACCGTGCGTGTATGGATGGGTTACTGGACAATGCCACCGTACGTGTATGGATGGGTGAGTGGACAATGCCACCGTACGTGTATGGATGGGTTACTGGACAATGCCACCGTGCGTGTATGGATGGGTGAGTGGACAATGCGACCGTGCGTGTATGGGTGGATGAGTGGACAATACCACCGTGCGTGTATGGGTGGATGAGTGGACAATACCACCGTGCGTGTATGGGTGGATGAGTGGACAATGCCACCGTGCGTGTATGGGTGGATGAGTGAACAATACCACCGTGCGTGTATGGGTGGATGAGTGAACAATACCAACGTACGTGTATGGGTGGGTGAGTGGACAATGCCACTTTGCGTGTATGGGTGGATGAGTGGACAATGCCACCATGCGTGTATGGGTAGGTATTTGGAGTTATACCACCGTACGTATATGAAAAGGCGGGTGAGTCGATACCACCAAAAGTGTACGGAACATTGGGTGGGTCTTATTCACAGCACGTGTATGGGAGGGTTTGTTAGTCAATACCACCGTATGTGTATCGAAGGGTAGGTCGGTCACTACAAACATATGTGAATAGGTGGGTGGATCAATAGCACAATACGTTTATCAAAGAGTAATGGATGAATACTCGAATTTAGGCAATCATATATCTCTCTGTAATATTAAAATACTCAGAAATCGAATGTCGAGCATTAAGGATATGACTGTCTGACAGGTAAGCAACATCCACTCACACTAAGTGACTATTGTTGTTTAGCGGGCGTTAAACTGTGTATCCATCAGTCCAATGTATCTATCTCTTTTTTTACAAACACTATTGCTGTTTGTATGGTGTCAAAATTGTGTATCTATCTCTTTAACCTATTGAGTTTATTTTGACGTGCCAATAATTATTCAGAAATTCATTATGAAGAAATTTAATTTTTTTTTTGCGTTTTAGTAGTTGAAGGTAGCACATAATATGTTGTCATAAGCTAATGTTTGATTATGAATATTTATACATTTTTCAAATAATCAGTGCAAGTAATAAGTTGCCATTTATATTATTTCTTGTATTTTTCAAAAATAATTTATTATAGATTTTTGTAGGATTTGGAGTGCTTTCACTGCAAACATGATACTTTCTTTCAGTACTTGAAACAGCCTGGAAATGATTATGGCCGGTTTATAACGTTGGTATGTGTAGAATTCACAGTACAAATGAAGGTCACACAGCAAAAAAATGTTCGTTTAAATATAATAATTATAATATTAGCGCAAATTGTATAACAACTATACTACAATACAAGTACAAAATGTATAAATTTGTAAAAGTACAAGCACAAATATAGCACAATACAAGCACAAAATGAACAAATATTTACAGTATAGGTTCAAAATTCACAAACACTATTAATAAATATTCGAGCATTCTGTGCTTGTATTGTGCTATATTTGTGCAATTTGTACTTATACTGTATTATATTTGTGCATATATTGCAACATATTTGTGTTGGATGACGTTCACTTGTACTCTACATATACCAACACGTATTATGCTAATTAAAAAACGTAGAATACAATCAATGATTGTAGGACTGAAATCACAATCGTCTAATTTCACGAAATGTCACGATTGTTGCATTTTTGGCCCTCAAGACTGTCTGAGCAATTGAGAGTTTAGCTGGCTGGTGTCATTGGCCATTTGGAAGAGAGGTGAGATGTAAAGCTAAGGGGAATAACACTAGAAAAATTATAGTACATGTATGTAATACTATTTTGTACAACTCATGTTTCCTTACTGCCAGTATGTTTTGGGTGGGTAGGAGGGTCATTACCATAGTACGTGTTGGGTGGGTGGAAGGGTTAATAC
Source organism: Stictocephala bisonia (assembly GCA_035578905.1). NCBI lineage: Eukaryota > Metazoa > Arthropoda > Insecta > Hemiptera > Membracidae > Stictocephala > Stictocephala bisonia. The sequence goes on from JAQJVL010000371.1 coordinate 43,695, forward strand.
CATAGTACGTGGTGGGTGGGTGGGTGGGAGGTCATCACCATAGTACGTGTTGGGTGGGTGGGAGGTTGGGTGGGCGGGAGGGTCACTACCATAGTATGTTTTGGGTGGGTGGGAAGGTCATTACCATAGTACGTTTTGTGTGGTTAGGAGGATCATTACCATTGTACGTGTTGCGTGGGTAGGAGGGTCATCATTATTTCTGCAACTTTTCTCTTTCTTCTCACCCCCTTCATATCAGTAAGATTAACTTCGTATCAGAAATTACCATTCAGTTATAGGAAAATGCTTGTCACCAATTTCCTGTAGGAGCTTATAACCTATTGTGGGATCCGAACCACGTGCTGAATCTGTTATATTTTTAGTTGTGTTAACAAGCTGACTCCCTGTCCTCTGCCAATGTGATATAATATTACTTTTATCACTCCTGAACATTACAGTTTTCAATATTACCATCGATGATGAGTACTGAATGAACACCATCTTAAAAGTGAGACTAGAAATCTACTTTGGTCAAAGTAAACTTTGCTGGATTTCAGGATTGAACCAAAAACAAACTGAATAGTACTACAGTATAATATAAACACAGAGTAGTGAAGCTTGCTATTAAAAAAAATGCCAATTGGTTGACGCCAGAGATCGCAGAGCTACGGCAACTCTCCGCTAAACTTCGCTACTGTGTTTATATTGTACTATGTCTCTATTAGTCTTTACGTTGATTCTTTTTTTTTTCTAATAAAATGAATGCATAACATTTAAAGATAACAGACTGTAAACTAGTCGGTAAAACTTTTATTTTGTACCTTAAACATAATTACTAAGACCCTTTAAGGTTTTATTACATTATACATTTAAATTACATTTTTTGTGATATTTCATTGTTTTACTTTTGTTGCGGGTATGTTTAAATAGGTCACACTAAAACAATGGAAAGGTTTTTAATATGATTTATCGTTAATTACTTCAGTAAGTTATTAAATGTGTTACAAATTTACTTTAAAAAATGTATCAGCAATATAAAAATGTCTTATTTGATACTATTTTAACATTTTTTAGTAATATCCTTTCTAATTAGATGCATATTTATTACAACAAAACCAATTCAAGATTTAAAATACATAATAATTACTAATTAAGATTCTGTTGGTCATGTGCCTTTTAATGTTATATTTTCGTTTAAGGTTAGTATAATTGAATGCCTTAAAATTGTCACTATTAGTAAATATTTCTTTCCTTGTAGGATTAGTCACATATCATGTATGACACACTAAAACAAAATAAAAAAGTTTATGTAGTTGTCACTGTATTATTAGAAAATAGAGAAAGATGAAATATTTTTAGTAAATAGAAACCACAGAATTTAAAAACTGTTAAAGGTTTGTTGCATTTAAACTAACAAAGTACCTCCCATTCTATAAGTTATAAAACATATTTTTTTGACTGTTCTGTTAATTACAGTATGATCTAAGCCGTTTGTACAATAAATTATTGTATAAGAGACATCTGTGCATACCCAAATAAAATGATTTGAATGAATCAGCTGATTAAAATACTTTAATGCCAAGACTTTAATCTTCAACGTACAGGCAGTGGGATATTAAGATGAGCCAAAACGAAGGAAAGGAATATTAGTTCATTCAGTCATCATCTCGGAAAATGAAGACTTTTGAAAGAATCCCTCCATGTTTGGAGGGTCTTAGACAGATTGGTAAATATTTCATAGAAAGTATTTCCTATAAAATGAGATATAAAGAGTTTTTTTTTTAATTATTGTTGTTTGGTTTTGGACTGTAGTCTAGTTAATTCGTTATGATTTTGATAAATTCATTTTAAACGCAAATCAATTATAATATGAGAATATGTTAACTCTATAAAAGATATGCTTATCCAAAAATTCGTAATTAACAGTTTTTAACCATTTTTTGCTAAAATACCTATATAGCATTGTAAAGTTATAAAATACACTTATACAAATATATTTATGCTTTACTAGGTTCTTCTGAGTATTGTTTAACGATAAATTAATGCATTTAAGGTTAGTGAGTTCTGCAATTTTTATATAAAAATGTGTTCAATGACGTATCTTAAAGATTGAAATCAAGAAATTGTTTAGTAAAATCCAGAGGTGGGGCAATAATACTTTACAGAAAAAGGAAGACCTTGGTTTCAATATACAGAATAGGTTCTTTACTAATTTGTTATTAAAATAATTTATATTACACTTAATTGAGTTCCATTTATTTATGGCTATATAAATATGTAATGATTGCTTCAATATGAAAATAGTTCTCACTTAATGTTAAACTAATTCAATACCAAATATATGAAATTGTATATTCCTAATTTTTGAGATGAAAAACACATTATGCGCTAATGGTATGAAGAGAGACTTTGGTTGTTTGATGTTGTTACACTACCAATACCGGAAGGTTGCCGGAAAATCAAGGCAAGTTGGTCGTGATTGACGCGTGTCACGCCACAAGAACACGTGTCCTTAATGTAACGGCTCATTGAACGTTCCGTTACTACTTTTAAAGCTGTTACTTACTATATCGTATGGAAATACAAATTAATATCGCTTTACGTTTCTTAAAATTACTTATACATAAATAATTTACTATATACGTACAGTGGTGTTGACCCACCCATACACGTACAGGGATACTGACCACCACTGTTAATTATTAGACGTTATGTTTTTATTGTTATGAGTGTTTTAAGCTTGACGGCGCATAACGTGATTCAGGTACAGCTGTGTATTCAGTAAATTGCATCACTGCTGTTGAAGGCACCGTCGATGCCACGCAAACAATCCTCAAACTACCGTACTCACCCTACGAACTATGTATTCGGCTGATCATCTTCTTTATCACATACATGTTTATTGTTTATATATTTATTTCTGGGATCAGTAGTGTCTTAGTTAATTTGTCATTGATTACATGACATTTAATAATCAAATATGATAATTATTAAAATTATCTGTTTCCTGTTGGTGCAGATATTATGTAGCCTTTATCAATAGCCAGAGGCTTCATAATTTCTGTAGTCGAGGCGTTTTTGGTTGTTGAAATTACAAATACAGTAGAATTGACCTCCACTGTACGTGTATGGGTGGGTCAACATACTGTACGTGTATGGGTGGGTCAAACTAAAATAACAAATGATCCCTATAAAAAATCACTTAACTACTACACACAATTTATACAAACATTTTTTATTATTATTAGATACAATTATTTAATGAACTCCCAGGATACCTAAAAAAGAGCCGACTAAAAAATTAACAAATTTTTTAAAAAATAAATAATATTCCAACACTGAAAATTTACTATAAGAAATTAATTAATGGATAAATTTACCAAATTTGAATTAATGAAAATTCATATTTATTTTATCCTCATAATATTGACATTTTATATAACTATCATAATATGATTTTATTTAAACAATTTTATTTGATTATGTATACATTTTCAAATCTATTTTGTTATCTTTGCAATTTTAAAACATTTTCAAATGTAATAAATGATTATTATTATTACTATTACTAAGTTTCTGGAATAAATACTTAGTGATTAAATTTAGGATGTCTAAAAAAATGTTATAGTTCAGATATGTGTACCAAAGATTCGTCTCTGTAGGCCTTTGCAAACTAACTTTACAGCAAATAGGGGTCGCGTCTCAGAAGTTAAATAAGAAACATAAACAAATCCAGAAATCTAACCTTAACGTACAAGCAAAGTATGACTTACAACTTAATTAATCAATTAAATTTGATTGTTCTAATCTAAAAGTAGCATACTACACATTATGGTTTATTTTTCTTCATATAGCATGATAAAAAAATTGTATTTATGCTGCACTTGGGAAAATATACACTAATAAAGATTTTTACTTATAATTTCGTACGTGATAAACGAAGGAAACTTGTGAATTCATCACGATAGTTCATAGTTACATTTTGTAAAGAACTAAAAATAAATATGCAAATATTTACTATTTTACATGTAAATACGTAGGTGCCCTAAAATGTCAATTACAGGGCCAAATATCAAACTACCAATTTTATTTTGGGACATTATACTTTTAGCTTAAAAAATATTTAATTCCAAAAGAATACTTTTAGCGGTAAACAATGACTGGTAGTTT
>JAQJVL010000371.1:48343-438343 GCA_035578905.1 Stictocephala bisonia
GACTATGGTCGGCTGAGGGATGCCTGTATATAAAATGTCACTGTGAGTGTGGATGTTTGCAGAGCTGCCGAGATGTTTCTAGAAGGGGATCTAGGTCTTTCTGGGTGCCATTTCAGGAAGGTTCTAGTATTGACTGGAAGTTATCGCACTATTTGGGGCTTCCTGACTGGTTGAGAACTGGAAACAATTTCAGCGCAAGAAGAGAAGCGTGGCGCTCTAGATAACTACGGTGTCCGCAACAGAATTTTACTAAAGACTATAGCACTAAGATAAAAACTGTTGTAGACATTTTTAAGTATGGAAAGTTTTTTTTACTTTACTCGCCAGTTCACATGGGCCTGCAGTTGAATGTAAGTAGTCTCATTAAAATTTATCAAAATTCTAAGTTTTTCAGAAATAAACTCATAAATTTTGTTTTACATATTCAAATATTTTTACAGGACTTTCACGCTGGTTGGGATCCAGTGATAAGTCACCGCCAAATGAACAATCCCTTTACAATAGCCTATTTAGTTCCCCCAAAAAGGGCTTCCCCTCCACAAGGACGGAAGCGTGTTTTTACATACGACTGGCCCTTCGCAACTCCCCACAGGTCTGGAGCCGAGGGAGGGCCAAATGCGTAATGCTATTTCTTGCAGGGTTTGAAGAAAGTCATGTATTATTCATAAATATGTACTCCGACAATCCTCTTATGGGATAAGCCAGGTTATTGTTATTGAATAAAGTGAACATCTGCGGTCACAGGAATGTTTATTCATTTAAAATAGGCTAGTACGAGATAAAAAGATTTTAAAATAAATCTTAACATTATTAAGGTTACTGTGTATTTATATTTAAGTTAAAGTCACATTTAAGTCCAACAAATTAATACAAATGTATAGAAACCCATGCAAATAAAATATGAGTGTAGTCTGTAAATTGCTTAAAATAGAGTGAATTTATAGGAATAGAATAAATATTTTTACACCAGTGGGGCCTGTTTCACGAAAGTTCCAAGTTACATATTCACCAGTAAATTTTTACAAACCTGTAAAAATATCAGTTACAGGTGTTTCACAAACACAAAGTTACAAGTGTAGTAGTAACCAGTAATAATTTACTGATTCACAAGTACAATTTCACCAATTCACTACTGTGACTTTTTATATGTTACAAGTTACAAGTCTACACTTGTTAAATGTAAAACTATTTTTAACATATAGTCAAACATAGGTAAATTTTATAAGAGGACGTATTACAATGTTTTTATTCTTCTGTACTTGGTTTTTTTTACTCATTTTTACTCAAGTATTGTAAAAATACTAAATTTCTTTGCTTTATTAAATTTTGTGCAGATATATCATGTTGCAACTATCACTGTATATGGGGTTGGGCAGAGGTATGGAATATATTTATTAACTTTAAAACTATTTGAAAAAATCAACGAAACTTTGTAGTTGTGTACACGTCCCTATACCAAACATTTAGACATATTTTATTAGTTTTTTGCCTAGCCAGGGGATGGCTCACGGAGGAAGTCTTAACATTTTTTAGTGCAAGCCTACCTAGAGTAATATCTCATTTTAAAGGTCAATTTTTGCACAATACAACAGTGCAAATATGAGGTAAAAAGGATGATCCAATCATAAAATACAGCCTATCAAAGAACTAACGTCATATAACCAATACTTCTACTTGAGTATTACTTCTTGCAGCTATAATTTTACTGACAAAATATGAGAAATTAAATAATTAAAAAAAAAAAGCGTAGCAAATGAGTATAATAATGTTCTTAAACTATTTTTAGGTTATACTTACTGTCTAAAGTGGTTTTTATTATTTTTATTTGTGTTAAATAATATTGTTATTTTTGTTACGTAGTCTTCAGTTACTATTGTAAACAATCAACAACAGAGGTAAATAAATAACTGTATAACTAAGAAGTATTAGTTATTATTTGACATTAAATTCTTTGAGAGGCTTTACTTTCTCACTGGGCCATTCTTTTGACCTCAGGTTTGTACTTTAGTATTGTACAAAGACCTTTCCAATGAGGTAAACTCTAGGTAGGCTTGCATTAAAAACAATTAAGAGGTGGGGTCTAAATGTTTGATATATGGACATATGCATAACTGAAAGTTTCTTTATTTTTTTAAAAATAATAAATATATCAACTTCCGGTTGATTTATTTTTATTTTCAGCTTTTCCGCTGAAAAAAAAACTATCATGTACTTGTTTCTTAGCTACGTATCTAGTATGAAAAAAATTGTAAGCAAACAAATCGGCAAGGCCCCCTGTTTCATATAACTACCCCAAGTTTTTCCCCAATATATTACATATTCTTCACGCTTAAAACCACATTATTCTTCTTCAAGTTTTGCCAGTGTGTGCCTCTTATGTGAACATAATCTGTCTTTATTGACCGAGATCGAGCCAAAATCTAACGCTTTCTCATGTACAACTTTCCATTCTTTAACTTTGTCATCTTTAGTTGACGTGTTTGATTATAATCCAAATAAAAAATCTTTGCGAATTATAAATTCTTTAAAAAAATTAATGTTGCCTTCCTTTTTAGGATAGTAAAAAAATAATAATTAATTATTATTATTATTAACATAGTTTTAAAGTATAATTCCAAAAGCTATGTAAATGTAAACATTAAAATAAACTTGTAACAGTGATCAGCTGACTTGTGACAATTAGTCACAACTATGAATTTTTACTATAAAAGTAACAAGTGCTTTCAAGAAACAACTGTACTACAACTACCTGTACTAGTGAAATAGTGAATATGTAACTTGTTACTTTCGTGAAACAGGTCCCAGATTATGAGACAAGTCGAGTCTTACCTGTAATTCTGTCAGGTCAGTAACGATTCCTTTGTTTTCTTGAGAAAACGAAAGCACAGTTTTTAATGAAACGTTATAATATCTATAAATATAAAAGCAAAATACCATTGGCCGACTGATCACAGTAACCCAAAATCCATAAGGCTATTTATTAATCATAAAACTTGGAAAAAGTATTCTTTATAGCTCTTGATGTGTACTAAGAAAGAATTTTAAGATTTTCTTTCAGAGAGCTAAAATAAAAGTTAAAAAAAGTTAAAGATCGTCTTATTTTACCAGACGATGTTAGGGTTAATAAGCCCTCTCTAACACTTAACCTGTGGAATCTTTACCCAGATAACAATGCTTTCAGTCACAAAAAAAAAAAAAAAAAAAAAAAGAAAAAGTTTTTATCTGTAATTTATCAACCGATCTTTTAAAATGGCATATCGTTGGATTTGGCATAACGTATTCTATAAATCACGTGTCTTAACATTTTTTGATAAAAAGTTTAGTTTTTTGATATATGATTTTGAAATGTTTAAACAGCCGTCATTTTGAAACCAATAATCTTAGACATTTAGTCTTTTTTATACAATTTATCTTTGTAAGATCAACTTTTAAGTGGTATGTCAAATGGTTTTTGAGATACTCAATTTTTTGTAAAAAAAAAACACAAACAGACACACAGACAGAAAATGAATCGAGATAGAACATATGTTATATGACATTATTTGCTTGTATTGACGTGACAAACAATCATATTAAATATGTGACAGTCGAAACTGGACACCCTGTATATAATTATAATAGTTAATTGTACTCACACCAGATTATACCTAAAAAAGTATGTTGTAGACTCTAAGAATAAAATAAAATGGTGCATGGTAACAAGCTAAATGCATAAAAAATTAAACATTATATACTTAATGGTGACAAATATGCGTACGTTTTTAGGGGGATTATTAACCTATGAGGCCAGTGTTAACAATATAAAAAAAAATGTATGAAGATATTAAAAAGTAACCTAGTGGTTTACTCTTAAAAACCATTTTATGGTTGGGCCAATCATATTTTATATTGACATGTGGAGAAATTCTTACAATCTCACTGGTCCAATTTTCACCTGTTTGGTACCTCATTAAATCTATATTGTTTCCTTTTGTTTGTATCAGAACAAAGGCTTTTGTTTGTTTCAACTGATCGAAATAACAATAAAGCCGGATCATTAACAACAACTGACATAATTTGATCATTTATTATGAACTGGATCAAATGGTAATGAAGAAATAGTTATTAACACATTGGTGTTAACGATAACCTGCTACTATTAAAATGGTCTGAGTTATTGACAAAAATATACACTATTATTCGTATACTAGCCAACAGCATTGCTTCACTGCGGGGTAGTTCTCTACACTTGCTTATCCTTCCCTCCGGGTTTATCTCTAAACCATTACATCAATATAAAAGCTAATCCCTCTGACGTTCTCCTAGATACAAAGTTTTTATAGTATAGAAAATCCTTTAAGTATAATTTAGGGAGATGTGAAGTCATGCAATCATATCAGAGTTAGTAAAAATGAGGTTAAAAATTTCATAGTAAAAACCAGATTAGCCAGATTTTGTGTGTGTCAGAAGTTTGAAATGAATTATTAAATTAAAGTCAATGTTACTGACCCAAGTGTAACATTTATGGAAAAAGGAAACGTCGCGGGGCTGTTTATACCCTTTAAGAATTACATGTTGGAAAATCATTTCTTCGTGGATCTCTAAGGTACAACAGCTAACCCTCTCCAAAAGTCATCAAACCCTGTTCAGTGAATTCGGAGATTCGTTGAAATCCGGAGATGAGTGAGTAATATATTTTTATTTCATTATAATTATACAATAACAAAATAAATCTGCTTAACATTCCAGATCATCTTGCAAGTTATGATGACTATCTCAACTTTACAGACATTAAGTACTTTGTTTTCAGTCGTTAAATAATATTACAATGCACAATAGTGGGTTTTCGCAGCACCACTTACCTTTCATTACACCTAGTACAGTGTAATAATACACAAATATCACGGTTGAGGGAAGATGCAACTAATGGAAATATAAGTGGTGATAAGTCCATCATGTGATTGTGGAATCGAAATTCAAACTATGGATCATATAGTGCCCATAGAGTTATTTCCAGAGGGTATTAGCTGGCCTTCATTCCATATGAGAAGCAGGTGTTGAATGGTTGTGAAACCTTGATTTAACTTTGTGACAGAAGATCAATATTTAAACTCTTAGAAAACAGTTTTCTGTACTTCAGATTTTGAATGTTCAATCTGATTTTAATTTGTTATTTTTTCCTCCTTTTTTAATTTTATTTTTGTGTATATTTACGCCAGTGGCATATTTTAAAACTTATTCTACAAACGTTGTTATAGGACAACGGTCCAAACCCATCAATCACATTTTTAGTGCACCTCCTGGGATTTAAACCCGTGGTAAAGATTACATTTAAGTTTATTTTAATAGAACTACTATGGGGTAGTATAATAATGAAGTTTAACAACTTTACCTTCAATGGTTCCCAAGTTATGAATTTTGTAAAAAATACATAAAGACAAAGATATGGAAAACTAATGGTTGTAGGACATACCTTCATATGAAGTATTTTGCTCAATACCACTCTACGTGTTTGGGCGGGTGGGAGGGTCAATACCACTCTACATGTATGGGTGGACGAGTGGGTCAGTACCACTACGTGTTTGGGCAGGCGGGTGGGTCAATACCACTTTACGTGTTTGGGCGGGGGATGGCCAGACAGGCGAAATGCAAGTTTTTGACCATAAAATTTTCAAATTCCATAAAGACTTATTGTTCATGTACAACAACACTCCAAATTATTGAAACAGTTTTACTGAAAACCCTGTATATATAAAATATAAATGTTAGCTATTTCTTAATATAAAAATTCAGTTATTAGAATTTAGTTCCCACATATTATAAAATTGTTTAAAACATTGCTGTAAGATCTCCTAGGGTGTCAGATGCTTTCAAATATTATTGTTTAATATACATCTTCCGTATTTCTTGTTTTGATGGGGACTATTTGTTTTCACTGGTTAATTAAGTCATCATAATCAGTCTTAAAGTTATAAAGCCACTTGATCTAAGAAATTTATGCTACAGAAGATGCATCTAGAAAAAAAAAATATCCCTACGAACTTCTTTTACAAACGTTCAAGACCTTGTAGAACAATGATCAACGTGCAACACCAGATGCCCCCCCTCACTTGGGGATGAACCCTCTCAAACTTGCCCTTCTCCTCTTTCTCCCAAGGGACCCTATTGAAGCTTATTCTTCATAGCTTACTTGATATTTACATTCCCCGTATATTTATAAAGGAAATCACTTGGGAGGAGGGGGGGTTAACAATAACAAAGGGACATAAATCGTTTCACAGAGAATCAACTTTAAAAATACTAAGCGATGATTTCATTTAGTATTTTTTAATAGTGCGATACTGTTTGGTTTGCTTTATCCAATATAACATTAGTCTTAGTATGCAATAATTTGTAAATTAAAATGAAAAACATCTCAACATATTTAACGTATTTATGTAATAGCAGCATTGACTACAGAAACAAACACACACAGACCGAAAAAAATGTGTTAATGGTCTCAAACAAGCATTCAGAAAACTGTTTTGCGTACTACGAGTTCAGCACTTCTGCGTGTGATGAAGTGAGAAATGAAATGAAAAATTTATTGAGGCAAAGTTAGGACCATTAGGTCCTCTCTTAGACTTAACCTCATTTTAACCAATTTTGTTTTTAACTACAACTTAACCTCAGAGAAAGACAGAGACCACTGGCCCTACCTGTGAAGATAGCCCAAGAATGATTTATTTTCAATAAATAGGAAAACCGGCTTGATGGGATTCATATGGCTGTTTCTGTCTTCTTGTTTCTGTAATCAATGTTAATAGGTTTGGAAAAAATATATTGTTCCAACATATGGCTTTGGTTGAATACTCAAGGGTATTTATGCAATTTCTAGATGCTTTGTAAATCTTAATTTTTTTAAAAACAGTGGGTAGAATTAGGTCTATATTTTCTGGGAAAATACTTTTTATTTCGTGGAAAATACGTTTTATAGAAAATAATCGAAAATCTAAATGATTGCAAATACTATTTTTTATTATATATCCGTGATTTTTTTATTATGTTTTTCGTGATTTTCATATCTATTTTATTGTTTTGTAGTTTTTTTTGCTAAACACAAATGAACTATTTTGGTATACAACAATTCTTTTTCGAGATATCGTGGAAAAACTACTTTCACGGCAAATCACTCATGATGACCATAAGCACATTGATAATAAAGAAATTATGCACAACATTTATAATAAATTTGCAAATATTCCCGCTGGAGGGCCAGCAGGTAGGCCGTCTCGGATATCAGACACCCAATTTTAAGGCAAATTACGAGTTTTTGTTCAGTAAATTGTCAATTAGGATAAGTTAGGTTATGTTGGGTTAGGTAAATAAAAATTGTATTTTTGGAACCGAAAAAATGGTTTCGTTGCATAACAATAATACATACGTTAAAAGAAAAAAGTTGTTGAAAATTAATGAATTTTACAAACAGTTTTGTTTGGCTATCATATAATAAACAATTGTTCGAAAAACCTTACTTTGATAATCACTTTGTACTAGTTCGAGCTAGTTGTTTATTATTAAGAGAAAGTACAAGGATAGTATGTTTAATTATTTCGGCAATAAATTTTGTAAAAAAATATTTGAAAAAAATATATGTTTGGTAAGCATTGTTGCCTGCCAATGCTTATTGTTTATTTATAAAACCCAACAATTGTTTTTTACCTAAAAATTATTGTTTACTTATAAAACCCAACAATTGTTTCTTAACAAAAAAATTAACCGGCTATTCTTCTTATATCATAAATTGGTTCGTTGTATTGTTTCATATTTGCTTTAATTTATTGATACTAGCAAAATAATTTTGAAACAAATCTGTCACCTATAAATAGGCATAACTACCCTCCCTCAATAACTTAACTCCTAACCTAACCTCCAAAGGGGTTCCCTAAGACCTCACTTAAGTCGATTCCCTTTATTTATATTTATGAGCCCCACTTATTCACAATGGAAGGCATTTCAAACATCTGGGCCTGTGATTCTCCCCTCCACATTAAGGAAAGATATCTTATTCTTTTATTCAGTATTCAATATCCTTGAAAATATAATTTATAAAGGGATGCATTTGTTGTGTTAAATTTCAATGTAAGTGAGCTAAAGCTATAAGGATCAAGTTTATCCTGCATAGTTTACCTCTCCCACCCATCCTTTAGCAATACTTGATGGACTGACCATTACGAGACTTTACCGTTATTATCGCCTAGTTCACCTCTCCCACCCATCCTTTAGCAATACTTGATGGACTGACCATTACGAGACTTTACCGTTATTATCACCTAGTTTACCTCTCCCACCCATCCTTTAGCAATACTTGATGGACTGACCATTACGAGACTTTACCGTTATTATCACCTAGTTTACCTCTCCCACCCATCCTTTAGCAATACTTGATGGACTGACCATTACGAGACTTTACCGTTATTATCACCTAGTTTACCTCTCCCACCCATCCTTTAGCAATACTTGATGGACTGACCATTACGAGACTTTACCGTTATTATCACCTAGTTTACCTCTCCCACCCATCCTTTAGCAATACTTGATGGACTGACCATTACGAGACTTTACCGTTATTATCACCTAGTTTACCTCTCCCACCCATCCTTTAGCAATACTTGATGGACTGACCATTACGAGACTTTACCGTTATTATCACCTAGTTTACCTCTCCCACCCATCCTTTAGCAATACTTGATGGACTGACCATTACGAGACTTTACCGTTATTATCACCTAGTTTACCTCTCCCACCCATCCTTTAGCAATACTTGATGGACTGACCATTACGAGACTTTACCGTTATTATCACCTAGTTTACCTCTCCCACCCATCCTTTAGCAATACTTGATGGACTGACCATTACGAGACTTTACCGTTATTATCGCCTAGTTTACCTCTCCCACCCATCCTTTAGCAATACTTGATGGACTGACCATTACGAGACTTTACCGTTATTATCGCCTAGTTTACCTCTCCCACCCATCCTTTAGCAATACTTGATGGACTGACCATTACGAGACTTTACCGTTATTATCGCCTAGTTCACCTCTCCCACCCATCCTTTAGCAATACTTGATGGACTGACCATTACGAGACTTTACCGTTATTATCACCTAGTTTACCTCTCCCACCCATCCTTTAGCAATACTTGATGGACTGACCATTACGAGACTTTACCGTTATTATCACCTAGTTTACCTATCCCACCCATCCTTTAGCAATACTTGATGGACTGACCATTACGAGACTTTACCGTTATTATCACCTAGTTTACCTCTCCCACCCATCCTTTAGCAATACTTGATGGACTGACCATTACGAGACTTTACCGTTATTATCACCTAGTTTACCTCTCCCACCCATCCTTTAGCAATACTTGATGGACTGACCATTACGAGACTTTACCGTTATTATCACCTAGTTTACCTCTCCCACCCATCCTTTAGCAATACTTGATGGACTGACCATTACGAGACTTTACCGTTATTATCACCTAGTTTACCTCTCCCACCCATCCTTTAGCAATACTTGATGGACTGACCATTACGAGACTTTACCGTTATTATCACCTAGTTTACCTCTCCCACCCATCCTTTAGCAATACTTGATGGACTGACCATTACGAGACTTTACCGTTATTATCACCTAGTTTACCTCTCCCACCCATCCTTTAGCAATACTTGATGGACTGACCATTACGAGACTTTACCGTTATTATCGCCTAGTTTACCTCTCCCACCCATCCTTTAGCAATACTTGATGGACTGACCATTACGAGACTTTACCGTTATTATCGCCTAGTTTACCTCTCCCACCCATCCTTTAGCAATACTTGATGGACTGACCATTACGAGACTTTACCGTTACTATCGCCTAGTTTAACTCTCCCACCCATCCTTTGACAATACTTGATGGACTGACCATTATGGGACTTTACCGTTATTATCGCCTAGTTTTCCTCTCCCACCCATCCTTTAGCAATACTTGATGGACTGACCATTACGAGACTTTACCGTTACTATCGCCTAGTTTAACTCTCCCACCCATCCTTTGACAATACTTGATGCACTGACCATTACGAGACTTTATCTTTATTATCACCTAATTTCCCTCTCCCACCCATCTTTTGGCAATACTTGATGGACTGACCATTACGAGACTTTATCGTTATTATCGCCTAATTTCCCTCTCTTCCAGAAAACTTGATGTTAAAAGGTTAAAGTAAAAAAATCCACAAAGTTAAAAGGTTGAAGTAAGAATCGTCTCGTGACCAGGCTAAGTTAGGGCTAAGAAGCTCTCTTTAAAACTTAACCTGGGGACCAACGGATTAACGTGATTTCAGAACCACGGGAATGCAAGGAAAAACTGTTAGTGGTCCGGAATCGAACCCGGACTGGTTACGTGTTAAGCCACTGCCTGAGCCCCTAAGCTACGGCCGCTTCGAGACCGATTCAAAATAGAAGAAAATGAATATTGCTGTTTGACGTAGTTTTCTCCAACATTTATTAAACATTTGACTACTTCGGCGAGGTCAGATTTGAACCTAGGGTAATTACTTATACTAAATTTCCCATTTCTGATGCAGTCTCGTGCTTTTAACTTTATGTAATCCCAGTACCTTCCAGATAGTAGTAGAGGACGGCTATTCTTCATTTTTCTCCCTACTCGTTTCCTGCCAATTGCACCTTGTGGTCAGCTCTGACCCCACCAAACCACTTATGTATACTTTTATTTTTTGTATAATTTATCAAGTATGCATAATGAAAAAAGCATCCTTGAAGATCTTCACACAAACATTCCAGGAACCAAGAATATTTATAATAAAACTAAAGTGAGAGTTGATGTGTTAGATCAGAAATGTGCTCAATTTTCTGTTGAACGCCGTACCAGGAGATGGCCAATGGCTATTTGGTATGCATTGATAGACATAGCAGGTGTCGATATTCACATTTTATTTCAATCTGTGGCACCAAATAATTGTAAAGAACGGTGACTTTTTATGGTTGATTTAGGGAGAAGTCTTAATCACAATCAACTTGTTAAGTGGTCACAAATGACAAACATTCCACGGGAGTGTGAGAAGCAGAACAACAACCTCAAGCACCAGAGAGACAACGATGCTATTTGTGCTCTAGAGCTGCAGACAAAAAACATCTAACTAGATGTTCGCAATGTGGTAAGAGAGTTTGCAAAATTAATAGTAAACAAGAGATTGTTTGCGAGTCCTGTGCCCATATATAATTTCAGGTAATTTATTCTTACATCATTTATATTTTTTCAATAATCATAATTACTACCTAATTACCACAAATAGTTTTCCGAAGACTTTTTTGTAATAAATCCTTATTTTTTGAGTATCTAAAAGTAATTTAGATTGAACTTTATTATTTAAATATTAAAAATAAGATGTTTGTTTACATTTTATTTATATCAATTTTAAAACTCTAGTTTCACAAAATATATTATTTTAGACAAGTTTTTTGTTTTCAGGTAGATGGTGGCACTAATATAGTAAGAGAAAATTGAAGAGAAGCTTTTGAGAAAACAATATTAAAAATTATGAGTATATGTTTTCGTTTATAGCTTAAAAAATCTAATTTTTAAGGACTTCAATATTATTATTTTCTTAAATGAGATATATATGTAAAACTTTTATTAAACATTTAATTGTTCGTAAATAAAGAGTATTTTTCACAATCCCCAAAAATGTTTGGGGTCTGATTTGACCCCGCCAAACTAGACACGTTACTTTTTTGCCTAAGCAGTTAAGGGTTAAAGTGAGGAAAAGTGGAGTGATTAGAATAGAGCGAAGGAAATGGCAAGTGTTCCAATGTGACCTTGAAAAAATCCAAGAATGATGGATTATTTTTTTATTTCATAGAAGACTCTATCTTCTTTGCAATTAAAAAGAAGAATTGTAAACTTTAGAAGAATTTATTCATATCATTAGGCTCATATGTTTTTCAGTCACTTACCTATTATATTGTTTTGCCTATAACCTTGTAAATTAGGTTAGTTGTATATTTTAGGTTGGAAAATATCTGTTCAAGATATAGTTGGACCTATGAAAATAAAAATATTTCATCCTTTTAAATTTCTTTTAAATGTTCTGTTACAAAGTCCTGACATTTTAGAGCTTAGACCATTCAACCACTGGCTCTCCACTTAGTTAAGCATAATTAAGAAATCTAATTATACTTCCAACTTTCTTTTTAGTTCACCATATTATTTTATGAAATTCACCATGCCTTAATATGTGAAATGGGAAACAGTTAACGGAGTAACAAAATTTGCCCTATTACACTGTAGAATTGATTGGGAGCACTTTCCAGAATCAATTAGAGAAAACGTGAAGTTCACCTCAGGCTATAAGGGGCTTTGTTGTTTGAAACTGGAAGTTAATCTCAACGATGGTGTAGGGTGGAAGTGTGATAAGAAATGAAGAGGGGGCAGCAAGGGTGAAATGGAGGGCGGCTCGACCACATGGAAGGGTCTTATCTCCTTATCTTTCCTTTAAAAGTTAGTTAGCCCCTACATCTGTACATGTATCAACTTGTGGTACCTCAGTTGTTTCATCAGTATCTTAAAGTCGATAAGTAATTATTAAAGCGAGTTTTAAGTTGATTTCAAAATATATCTTGGGATGTGTTTGCCAAGATATTGTATTTGTAACTGTATTTAAGGCTTTTCTCCATTTAAGACCAACCTGACGTTTAATTGATTGGGACGAGCAGAAAGTAACATTCGTGTTATATTAAGCACATTATAGGGGTTTCAGTGGAGAAGGGAAATTGTTCCACTGCTCAGCTGACTTACATTGGTGGATGGGTCAATACCGCTTTACCACTGGGTGGGGAAGAATATACAACCACTGGCCACTTTGAAACTGAAGGTAGTTGATGGTAAAACTTACAAGTGATTTCTTTTGAGGAAAAACTAACTTAGCTGATAGGAAGGCAGTACTACGTTTGGTGTTCAAATCAGAATTAAAGAAAATGAACTTGGAGAGCCTCAAGGTTCAATTTTGGTACCTCTTCTTTTTCTTTGTCCAATAGATAATTAAGTTAATTATTTATATTGTTTCTTATAAATCTTTACTCAATTAATTTATTTTATAACTACCTAAAGCTACCTGGTGGCTCAGTGGCTAAGTACTGTGGAAGACAACTGTCCTAGGCTTGAAATTCCAATTGACTTAATTGTCGGTACTTTACTCTTTAGGTTAATGCACAGGCCTGAAGGCCCATGTGAACTGGTGAGTGAAGTTGAAAACAACCCCTATATAAACAAGTTTAACATATTTTAAACGCCTTCTTACCATTGACTCCTCTATAATCCATAAAATGTATTCACGTTTAGACACATGAATTGAGCAGGTATTATAGAGGTCAAAGGTCAACGTAGCCTTCCTTCCATAAATCCATACGAATTCGTGTAGGTTTTTAGAGGAATTCGTGTAGACACAAACTCATTGTCATTTTAAGTTATTTTAGGGACGTGTTTTTATATTTTTGTGTTTGTGTGTATTTTGTGCCTGGTTTACAACTTTAAAATATTTTTCAAAATCTTTTAATTTGATTGTTATGAACAATTCGAAGATCCTGAAAACAACACCGAGTGTGTAAAAACTCGAGTAGATAAAACGACATCTACGTGAATTTATATTGATTTAAGGTATGTAACCTTCTTCTATTATCCATTAAATTGTAGAGGAGGAAACTTTGCGATGCCTCTATAGAGAGGTTCACGGCAGGACTCGGTCGTTCCGTCCAATTTGAAGGACAATGGAGCACCTTGGGGAAATCTGCCTCCAGTCACGGTCGGTTATATCGATTTATGCAAACCAGGGTATATCGAACTATCACTAATCGACATAATATGTTTGTAATAAGGCAGTATGTGTGTCATGCATGGATAACTAAATATCGGATAGTACAGTTGCCTTTAAAGCTAAGTCAGGCAACTTGATACGTTGACAAATTTTAAGAAATATAAAGTTAACAGTTATATCAAATTAAATTATCTTTATTAAAAAAAATTACAGGCATATGCAAAAGTAACAATTTATAAAAGCATATAAAGTGTTTCTAGATTAGCTAAATTGGCTTTATCTGTATTGATATCTACCATTAACGTGTTTCGTTGATGTCACATTTTATATGTCACGTTCGAATCTGTTAAACAGAATTTATTTAACGAATTGTCTTAAGTAGTAAAATTCTAAAATTGGAAGATCTTAAAAAAACACCAACAACAGCACAGGCCTGCAAAATTAATATAGAAACTTTCAAAATCTATAATGTTTCAGTAACACCACAAATTTTTAGTATGTTTATAGCATGGGTGGATGAGGCTACATGAAGAGTTGAAAGTCATTTTACACACTCACACGCACGCACGCACGCGCGCGCGCGCGCACACGCGCACACACACACACACACACACACACACACACACACACACACACACACACACACACACACACACACACACACACACACACACACACACACACAAACACACACACAAACACAAACAAGCGTACACGCACGCATACACATACGCACACGAACACACATATATATCACATTTAGATCACAACTACATGGTGTAATCTGGTCGATGAACATTTTGTGTTAGACAGCTAACATTGACAATACCTGCACGCTTGTATAGTGTTAATACACCAGGACTTGCACTGTGTTAAGCAAGAACGTTGGTTATTGAAATACCTGGTGATCCACACGAGCCTCAAGTTTCTCCCAGCTTTTGATACACCAAAGTTTACGTGTTCGCAAAATATCAACTTGCAGTCGACGTAAACGCCAAGATCGCGAACAGCACGCTCTCGTCGCTCTCTTTGGATTCTCAGCCACTCATGTCATAAAAGAAGAATTAGGAATATGTTGAGTTACGGAAACTATTGACCGTAGCCTAAAGGGCTTGTCAACCTAAGTTGAGGCAGCCGAGGGTCTAAAGACCCGACCGTCGTCCCTCCCTCTGTCGTAAACAAACTAACCACACTCTAGTGAATATTTTAACTTTTACTATTTTTTGAAAATGTTATTAAAATTTTTTATAAACAATGGAATTCAATAGATTTTTATTCCTTTCAGTTTTTGTCCCAAATTAATCGGACAATATTAAGAGTTTTTTTATCGATATATTTCACTTGATATGCCAAACAGTATTTGTTTCATGTTGCTTACACAAACTCTTAGTATTATCCGATTAATTTGGGATAAACACTGAAACGTATTAAAAAAATCGATTAAATTCCAATGATTATAATAATTTTTAATTACATTTTCAAATACTAAAAGTTCAATTTTTAACTAGCATGTGCATGCTTCCTTGACTCATTTGTTTACGACAGAGGGAGGGACGACGGTCGGGTCATTAGACCCTCGGCTGCCTCAACTTAGGTTGACAAGCCCTATAACCTCCACTGCATTGCTAAGGTTCAGCAACGTGTGATTGTTTGTAGCCACCTCACAGATGAGTCGATACATTATTGAATCGATGATCCGTTGTATCAACGATCTGTAGAGATATTTTAATATTGTCGGCATAGATTTGAGCTTCACAGTTCAGGGCAGATATAATACTGTTTATAATTATAAAGAAAAATATAGCAAGAAAAAGTAACTTACGCTAAAACTATAACTTTATTTTTTATTATAAATCTCCTACGCATGTAAAAATCTGACTTCCGTGTACACAAACTGGAAAAATAGTAAATGTGTAAAAGAGTGTTTGTATACAAGGGTGTTTTCATGTCATCCTATCCTATCTGACCTATCTACATAAAAAAGTACTATTAAAAATAAATAAATACATAAATAGAAAAAAAAAAAAAAAACAAAATCAGTACCGGTACCAAAAAAGTACTATTGAGGCCAATAATATTAACTAACCACAAAATATTAAAGGCATATTATAATTGATTATATACATCGACAATGTACTGTATATCCTATCTAATAGGAATATTTGTGCGGGTAATTTGGTTAGATAGTGAGGTCTGCTACTACAGCTGGTTTAAACTGCATTACATTTACATGGGACTACAATGAACCACAAAAACAGCTGATAACTTGAGTCAAAGAATTTAACATTGGATGGGAAATCTATGTATGTAAATAATAGTACAATGGTGTTTTTAGATATTTAATTGCTAAAATTGTAAACGGGAACAATTTTATAAATTAATTTCTACATTTCCCAATTTATTTACATTAAAAAAAGTACTAAAAAAGTACTACTGCGATCAGCTAAATGCTTACTATCATTGATTATATACATCGATAGTATTTCATATAGTAGGAATATTTGTGCCTGCCATTTTGTAAGTTAGTGAGGCCCACAACCACAGCTGGTTTAAACTGCGGTACATTTACATGAGACTACAATAGCGCTCCACAATGGACCACAAAAACAGCTGATAACTTAAGGCACAGAAGTTAACATTAGATGGGAAATCTATGTATGTATACAGGGTTGGAGAAAAGTCTGGAATATATTTATTAATTTCAAAACCATAGAAAGAAATGTAATGAACGTTTGTAATTATGTACAAGGCCATATACCAAAACATTTAGACATATTTTACTTGTTTTTCGCATAGCCAGCCGATGGTCCATGAAGGAAGTTTTAAAAGTTTTAAATGTAAGCCTACCTTGAGTTTTACCTCATTTTAAAGGTCATTGTTTGTACAATACAAAAGTGTAAACCTGAGGTCAAAAGGATTACCCATTCACAAAATACAGTGATTAAAAGAATTTTATGTCATATTGCTAATTCTTCTCAGTTATACGATTATTTATTTAACAGTTTCAAGTCCCTGCTGCTGAGTATGTTGTTGATTGTTAACAATCGTAACAAACGAATGTGCTATAAAAATATATATGCTATTTAACTAGTATAAAAATAAGAACAATTTTTTAAAAACAATTTTAGTAGTGTAGAAACAGCGGTTGAAGCACAACCTTGAACTTTGGACTGTTGTTGTTTACAATGTTATCACCACGTGCTTGACCCGTAGGTCAAGACCACTACTGATTATCACCACGTGTTGACCTTGAGGTCAAGTTTACTATTGTTTACTACTGTTATCAGCCACGTGGTGACCTTGAAGGTTAAGTTTACTACGAGCACGTGGACCCCCCGCGACGACGTTGTCCTAGGTCAGTGTTGTGTGACGTCACGCCGTTTTCGCGCTCTTTTTTCTGACGTCACGGCGTATTTATTAAATTAATTGTATTTTATTTATTTAATGCTGTGGCAAAAAGTGTCGGTGGTCGGTGCCGGGATCGATCTGAGAACCTTTCGTTTGTGAGACGAAGTCGATACCACTGCGGCACAGTGACACACCCGAGAGGGTAACGTAAGTAGCGGCAGAAGAACGTGTGTGGCTTCGTTCGCTTCGCTCGACGAGCCACGTTATACTATATGAAATGTATTTTTAATTCGTATTTAATATAGTGTTAATAACCATTCAATCCGAAAAAAAAATCAGTTTCTCTTTATACTATATAAAATGTACGAATTGTTTTTTCGCAGTGTTACCAACTCGCACGATTAATTGCAAAAAAATCTCAGTGCTGCCAATATACTATATATATATATACAATATACTATAATAAATACATATACGATTATTAAATTATACTATATTAAATACAAACGCGTTTTTCGTTGTTACAGTAATATTATTTTAATTCGTTATCCTTTTATATCCTTTTCGGTTGCGAATAAATACGTTAAAACGGTCGTCAAGTATTAGGAGAGCAAAGACTGGTAGGAGTTATCAATGTTACAGTTGCCGAGCGCTGTGCCACTATCAAATCAGCATGACCCGGCGACCTCTCCGTAAGATAGTCGCGACTGTCTCGCGAACTGATTATGTGACTGCTGCTCATTTCTGCTAGCCTGATACTTTATTTCTCATTACATGTTGTTCGGATTCCATATTTAAGTGGTTTATATATATTTAGTATATAGAAAATAAAAATCATACTATATTTTATTAAATATTTAATTTAGTATTTAAAAATCTTAAGGTAAAATACTATTCTATGAATTTAAATAGTACCTACATATAGTATGTGATATTCATATAATAATTAATATTTATATTTTCGAAAAACTCTATGAAAAAGGTTATGCTTTAATTAAAGTGTTTTTTTTCCTTGTTACACAGTATACAGTATTAATTCGAATTATAATAGTAATATTTTGTATTTTATATAGTATTAATTTGTTCTGACCGTTTAACAAATGAACCAGAGGTTTTTTTTTTCTTGTTGTTATATAGTTTTTCATAACAGCTGATTATTTTTACAACAGCTGATGTCTCTTCTGCTACCAGAGAACTCTTTGTATATGAGAAAATTTTCTAAGTCTAATTTTGCTGATGCAATATTTCATCATCTGTACTTTGAGTTTGGATCTTGACCACCACGCGGACTAACACGTGTGCACGCGGTCGGACACATGTTCAATTGACGTCATTTACTGAGTATAAATAGACCGAGATTTCAAGCACGCAGCATCTGCAGTTGTTTCAAGCTAGAGACCAACGGCCCCAACGTCTTTCCGGAACCTCTAGACTTGAACAACCTGATCATTGGCTGAGCAGATATTGAATCTGGTGAGTAAATGATATAGATTTCCTAATTTATTAGCATTATTAGTTATGAACAGTAACTATTTTATATATTCTCTAACATCATTTTCAATTAATATTTTAACAAAATAATCATTATACTCTTAATTAGAACTAATATTTTAAAAATTTATTTACAGATATTTCTTTAACTAAATTATTTAACAACATATTTTAATAATACCAATAATGTTTGGAGAATACAACTTATTTCATTTATGTAAAACATTATATTTATGATTTTAAACAATATTTTAACATTAATTGCATGACATTATTTCTTAAACCTAATTACAGTTGTGTTTTATTTTTATTTTCAACCATACAACTAATTTTACTAAATTACTTCATACTATATGTTCTAGTAAATGATTATAATTTATTTCTTAAATCATCTACCACATTATTCAAATACACGTTTATGAAACATTAGTTTGTGGAATTATAATGTATATTTGATAATGTATTACTTTAAATCGATTGAATTAAAAGATATTGCACACTAACCTTTATTAAATCATTATCCAGACTAAAGCTTTACAAATGTTTAAATAATGTTTATATTTAATACTACAGTTAAATATTTGATAATGTTTTACTTTAAATCGATTGAACTAAAAGATATTATACACTAACCTTTATTAAATTATTATCGAACATACTAGAGTTTTACAAATGTTTAAAATAATGTTGCTCTATTAATTTTATTTAATATGTTTTTTAATCTTATTTTTCAGTTTAATTTTCAACACCAGTGATTATATCTATATCTCAACCACGCTGCTTTCAATCTGCTGCTTCCAGTTTACGCTGCTTTCAATTTGCTGCTTCCAGTTTACGCTGCTTTCAATCTGCTGCTTCCAGTTTAATTTTCAACACCAGTGATTACATCTACATCTCAACCACCTGAGTTTAAAGTAAGTTTAAATTTTAATTTTATTTAACAATGTGCACTAAAAGATATTGTTCACTAACCTTTTACTAAATCATCGTTAAACAGAAATAACCTATTTCTTATTAATTGTATAAAAAATAATGTAGTAATGTAATTTGTTTTTAATCTTATTTTTCAGTCTCAAACTTTGTTGTCGCTTTACACTCCAGTCCGACCTTCAACACCAGAGTTTCATCTTTCAACTTCATACTTCAACCAGCTGCTTGTACATTTAGTTTAAAGTAAGTAATTAAATTAATAAAATGTCTGTTACATTAGGATATTATAAATTGAGTGATAAGGCGTATGCTCCTACTAAAGCCACAAAATATTCAGCTGGATACGATTTAAAAAGTCCATATGATTATGTTGTACCTGCTCACGATAAAGTACTTATAAAAACAGATTTAGTAATTACTTTACCTGAGGGTACATATGGAAGAATAGCTCCTCGTTCAGGATTAGCTTATAAATATTTTATTGACGTAGGTGCAGGTGTTGTAGACTCAGATTACACAGGTAATCTGTGTGTACTTTTATTCAATCATTCATCTGAAGATTTTAAAATTAAACCGGGGGACAGGATTGCACAGTTAATATGTGAAAAGATACATATGCCAGAATTAATTGAGTTAAAAGAATTAAACAGTAAAACAGAACGTGGAGATGGAGGTTTTGGGTCTACTGGTTCATAGACATTTCAGTTCATCATTACATACATGGTATTCAAACTATTTTTTTATTTCTCTTTATAGAAATGGAGAATACCGATCTAGAGACTTTACTATCATCTAACGATTTGTCATCATTTCCCTCTACATCTCAGGAAGCGTTGAAACAACCAGCTCCACAAAAAGGAAGACAGAACAAATCTAAAGTCAACAATAAAACAGGGAGTATAAATAAAACACCTGAAACGAAGTATACTCTAAAAGGGGTTGTTGAAATGTTACTATTATTGGGATTGAATTCGGTCACTTTGTGGGAAAAAACCTTTTATTCTATTGGTAAAGACGTTGCCGAATGTATAAATTCTGAATTGACTAACCTATATTTAAATCTTAAATTAGTATCCAACGCAATAGAGTCAGGTGTTGCAATTGCCCAAACCAATGATCTATCCCAACACAAGTTTAGTAGAATTAATGATTTAGAAAGGGAATATGATGAGCTGATTGGTTATGCTGAACATATTCTAGAAGCATACAGTACATATAGGTATAGCATAGATTCTGTTTCAAAATTGCATGATATTGTAAAAAAATTTTTAAATAATCAGAAATCTAATGAGCAATCTCAAACAAAAGTAAACGAAGAGGATGTTTTTAATTTATTAGGACAAGGCTTCGGTAAAAAAACTAAAACCTCTCAGCTCATCAGCCAAATTATCTCAATTAGAAATGAGGAAGTAATGAGAAAGTGTACTACTCCTGGAGAGGAAGGAAGGTTTTTGGTTAAAATCGAGATTACAGATTGTGATGATTTGAGAGGCGTTAGTCAGGATAGACACTGGACTAAAGTTTGGAAAAAAGCTGTTTTCTTAGTGGATGATGAACAAGACCCCTCTTTCAAATCATTAAATGAGATATGGACAGATCAAGCAAAGAGAATTTTAAAAATCAAAGATGTAAAGAAAACTGAATACGAGGACAGTGACGATAAACCCTCAAGGAAAAGAGCAAAGTTTTCACGTTAAAGTGTGAATACTATTAGTCATTTGTTTAATATATATGAACAACTTCATTTATTCTGAATATTTATTAGAGTAGTTTTTTTCAGATGGACAGCAATAGACCAATTTTAAAACGTAAATTGCAGAATGATTTGATGGAAGTAGATGACTCACCCAGTACATCACACGCAACACATAATGGTGATGAAGATGATGCTGATGACGATAGTGATGAGGAAAATATCGGTTTATACAATTTTAAGAGGAAAAAGGCTCGTTTGGAAACAACATCGATACAGGGTGAGTTTGTTGAAATAGAAAAAGCATTTAGAGGAAATTTAAAAACCTATTTTCTAAAAAATGAATCTACATCGGTCAAGGATGTTTGTTTATTATTATCAATGTACAAAGCCCAAATGGCGCAATTAATTCAAAATCAAATTGCAGTTCTGAATGGTATTAAATTCAATATATTAGTTGAAAGCACATATATTAAACAACAAACCAGAGAAATGCAGGATAGAGCATTTAAAACAAAAAACACAGCTGTTTTCTCAGATAATGACTTAAATCATATCTTGCATGATTTATTTATTAAAATTTGTAAAGAGGAAGCTGAATACGAGGGAAGAGGTAGTGGATGGAGTCTTTTACGTGTCGATGGCATTATGATACGTATAAACAGGTATCGTCCATTAGGAGGAAGTTCATTTTTGCCCTTACCTCAAAGAATCTTAAATAAAAAAGCTGTTGTGAATCCTGAAAATATCGATGTTTACTGTTTTAAATGGGCTATATTATGTCATTTTATTAAAGGTCGAAACAGACACAGAATCGACCATCGGTACGATGCTCTTTGTAACAAATATAATTTTGATGGAATTGATTTCCCAACGCCTTTAAGACAAATATCTAAATTTGAAAAGAATAATCAACATATTAGTGTAAATGTATATGGGTTAGATGAAAGAGATGAAATATTTCCTTTGAGAATTTGTGATATTGAAAAACAAACTCATATCGATCTGCTTATGCTATCAAATGATGAAGGCATTAGTCATTACTGCTATATTTCCAATTTCAGTAAATTAGTCAGATCTCAAATCACTAAGTATGAAACAAAAGCAGAATTTTGTAAAAGGTGTTTATCAAAGTTTCAAGATTCAAAAAATAATGAAAAACTGATCCAACATAAAAAGATGTGTGGTCAGAATAAGCCTGTTCGAGCTGAAATGCCTGATGAATATGGAGAACCAGTATTATTAAAATTTAAGAATGTACAAAACATGTTTAAATTACCAGTTGTGATATATGCAGATTTTGAATCCTTACTAAAACCTGTAAATGAACAAACATCGAAACATACTTTTGTTAATAATATTCACGAACCTATGAGCTTTTGTACGTACGTTGTACATAGTGTAGATTTAGCAGACTGCATAAAAACTGTGTTGCCTAGAGATCCGTACTTATATAGAGGTCAAGATGCCGCCAAGTTGTTTATGGCTCACATAGTAGATTTAGTAAATACAATAGGCAACGCTATAAAAGACAATGATTTTCCCATGATACCACTTACGTCTGAAGAAGAGAGAAAGGTACAAACAACAAATAACTGTGAAATGTGTCAGAGATTGTTCACATCCACTATTCTTCGTCATAGAGACCATTGCCATTTAACAGGCCGATTCAGAGCCGTTCTGTGTAACACATGCAATCTTAGAAGACGGGAACAAACTAATATTCCAGTGTTTATTCATGGCAGTGCAAACTATGACTCTCATTTCATTGTAAGACAACTCGGTTTTGATCAAAGACGTATTAGTGTTATTCCTAATTCTACGGAAAAATATATAACATTTGGTAAACAAACATCGAGTGGCTTGAACATTCGTTTTATTGATACTTATAAAATAATGAATTCCAATCTGGCTTCACTTGTAAAAAATTTACCAAATGACAAATTTAATCACATTCGATTGTTTTTCGATGACTGTGACTTACCATTGGTAACCCGTAAAGGTGTATATCCTTATGAGTATACATCTTCATGGGCGAAATTAGATGAAACTCAGCTTCCTCAAAAGAAAGATTTTAAAAACACCTTACTAAACAGCGATATCAGTGATGAAGATTATAAACACGCACTCGATGTTTGGAACCATTTCAATGTAAGGACTCTAGGTGAATACAGTGACTTATATTTGAAACTTGATGTTTTACTACTTTGCGATGTGTTCGAAAATTTTAGAGATTTATGTCTTAGTAGTTACGAATTGGATTGTGCCCATTATTTAACATTACCTAGTTTTACATTTGATGCAATGCTTAAGTATACCAATATAGAACTTGAATTATTAAATGATTATGATAAGTATATATTTATAGAAAATGGAATCAGAGGTGGTATAACTTCATGCATTAAACGTAATGCTACAGCGAACAACCCTTACATGGGTGATAGTTATAAAACTGATCAAGAGCATTCTTATCTTATGTATCTTGACTGTAATAATCTATATGGTCTAGCTATGACCTTACCTATGCCGTTAGGTAATTTTAAGTGGTACAGAGGTAATCTAGATACATTTAATGTATTGACTGTACCAAATGATTCAAACATTGGTTATTTTTTAGAAGTAGATGTAGATTATCCAGTTTCACTTCATGACAAACATAATGATCTCCCTTTCTTACCCGAGAGTGAATGTCCACCACAATCCAAACAAAAGAAACTTCTTACAACTCTTCATCCTAAATTAAAATATATTTGCCACTATGTAAATTTGAAACAGGCATTACAACATGGTCTTGTATTGAAAAAGATTCATCGTATTCTTCAATTTGAACAGTCCTGTTGGTTAAAAGGGTATATTGATTTGAACACAGAAAAACGTAAAAAAGCACAAAATGACTTTGAAAAAGATTTTTATAAATTATTGAATAATAGTATGTTTGGTAAGACAATTGAAAACATAAGAAAACGTATGCATTTAGAATTAGTTTCATCAGAAAGAAGGCTTAACAGACTAATTAACAAACCAACATTTTTGGATAGAATTATTTACGATGAATCTTTAAGCGCTGTTCAGTGCGCTAAGGAAACAATTTACTTTGATAAGCCTATATACATTGGATTTTCTGTTTTAGAACTAAGTAAAACTGTAATGTATGAATTTCACTATGATATAATGCTGCCTAAATATGGGTCTAAAATAAGTACTCTCTATATGGATACTGATGCATTTTTTTACCAAATCTATACCGATGACTTTTATCAAGATTTAAAAAATGACTCAGAGTTTATGAAGTATTTCGATACTTCTGATTACCCTACTGATCACATGTGTTATAGCCCTGTTAATAAAAAGGTGTTGGGAAAATTCAAAGATGAGTGTAATAGCATAGTCATTGTTGAATTTATAGGTTTAAGACCAAAATTGTACTGTTTTAAAAACATAGCACCCTTAAGCAAGAGTATTGAGGGTAAAAAAGAACCAACGGTACAGAAAAAAGCTAAAGGCATTACTAAAAGTGTTGTTAGTAATGATATTTTATTTTCAGATTACAAAAACTGTTTGCTTAATGATATTACTATTAGAAAAAAGATTAAACTTTTTAGATCAAAAAAACATGTAATTGAAACCATAACATGTAACAAAATTGCACTCAGCAATAAAGATGATAAGCGAGTCATTCTTAAAAATGGTATTGATACTCTTGCTTATGGGCACTATAAATGTAATACAATTGATGATAGTGATGATGATGATAGTAATAGTGATGATGATGATGATTATTAATGTTATATGTTGTATAAATAAAGTTTGTAAATATTGTTATGATGTTAACTTCATTGATTTTACATGTTTGTAATTACTGTTACAATAAAATCATTTATATATCTGATATGATTTCATTATTATATCTAACCTCGTTGTTACCTTTAGGTATGGTACATAATAAAATAAGCGTTATGTATTAATGAATTTATTTTTTAAATAATCTTTTTTACAATGCCAGACAATGGTGTATATTGGATTAATGCGTCATGAATGATCAGACAATACGCCGTTGTATCCTTTGGTATATCGGCAGTTGTTTGAATCTCGATGCGAACATCCAATGATCCAGTCTTTAAAGTCTCAACTTGTTTTGAACAATCAATTACTATTAAAGGTGTCTTCTCTTGAAAAGTCATTATATCCAAACAAGGTTGATCATCACCACCTATGTAATATGATGATTGAAATCTTGAATACATATCATATAAAATTGATTTATTTCCATTTAAATTATCATATGGATAGTACTTGCTGTTCAAGTACAGTTTTATATTATCCAAATTACAAAAATCAAAATGCGAAGCATTCTTATTTGCTTTGTCTTTACGATCAGTTTGAAAACCAATTATTACATATCTTGGCTTCTCCATCATGGATGATGTTTTGACTGTCCAAGTTAGAAACTTTGTAATTGGTAATGATGGATACTCATGTAACTGCCATCTTCTGAATGGTATAGATATGGGTTGATCTCTTTCAGTCAAACGTAGAAGAGATAATTTCACTTCATCATCAACTCGAACATAGGGCATTTTCCAAACAACTTTATTAAGTTGAATTTGAAAGTCAAATAGAGATGCAGCTGGTTGAAGCACAACATTTTTATCATTAGATGAACGTAACAGGACTAGTTCTTGTTTTACATTCAGTAAAATATGATTATAATCCTCGGCAAAACCGAGTAGTAATTTAAGTGGAACACAAAACGAAAATGATGTTCTATCAACCATCACACCCATGGTTTCGTTTTGCCAACATGCGTTCTGCATCCAGTACTTGTCTCCTGGTCTAGAGGTAAGTAAATTCTTTATTGTTGTAGAAATACCTACGTTTTTTACTCTATCAATTTCAGTTCCACACAGTTCGTATCTGATTTCATCGAACAGAAATGCCATAGCATTACTAACTAATTGAGTTGTGGTGTCATCAGTTGGCGGTGTACCTGTCTTGACTAGTTTACCTTCCAAAAGTAGATAGCTTTTACTAGGTAATGTGTAAACATCTTGCTGATGAACAGGTATCCGTATCTCACCACTTGTTTTGTAAGAATTTGATGTATACGGATTATGAGAATGCCATTCAATATCAATGATAGAACTATCGAAGCTAGGATTTGTTCCTATATCTAAAATATTATTCATCCTTACTACTCTTGAAAGAGGATACTTCTGTACGTAGGTATATTTTGTTCCGTAATGTTAACTGTTTAACGGTTTGTTCACGACTGACACTAGATTCTCTTTTTGTGGTCAATGTTTTATTTTTCTCTTTATTCGATACAGTAGCGGCGGGAAACACTAAACCCATTATTTTCTTCTCGGTCTAATATCTACTCTTATATTGATATATTCTTCTCTAAAATTAATTAAATTACCAAATTGATCTTCTAAATTAATATAAAATTCGTTCAAACTCAATTGCTTGTTTATTGGTAGATATTTAACTGTATTTGGGATTTCTACAATTTTAAATCCCGGCGCTACAGTTGGATAGAATTCGTGTAGTACGTGACCTTCAATCCCGTCTCTATAAGACCCTCGGACTAAATTACATGTGATTCGTATGATGTCTACTTTATTAATGGACACTTGATTAGGCGACTTGTGCACTTTATTCGCTTCTAATTTCACACCCTTTTCAAATCCTAATAAGGATGCAATGGTGTTCTCTTTGGTGAAATCAATCTCTAGTGAACAACTTAAGTGACTTTTTAGTGTATTGTTGTTAGCCTCGAGTTTAAAATGCGTTGTAGGAGACTTCACCTTTAATTCCTCAATCACAAAATTATTTATATCATCTATTTCATAAGCGCCAGTAGCTATACTTATTTCTATATCTTTGCCGATGTACAGTTTATTATTTACATTCTCTTCAATATTAGGAATTGAATTGTAAGTCATGAGGTCCATAAAACCCATCTCCCATTCGTCCGACGATGAAAGATCCATAGCTGGAAAAAGTGTACACTTGAGGCTTGAACTTCTACCTGTAATACAAATCATCTCCGTCTTGCGAGAAAGTCTAAACACAAATGACCACAATTTACAGTATTAAATTCTTGTTTAGGAAAGTAATTATATCTAATCACCACTCGATATGGTCCGCTGTTAAAATACCTCTGAAGTTCTAACGGTGGTCTCAGATTACCGAAACTATCAAAATATTCAATGTCAAAATCACGCTTATAGTAACATACCCAATGCGTACCCCATCCTGTAATACTGTCTAGATTTACAACGCCAGATTCCTTTTCGTTAATACTTGATGGAAGTAAATCTCTCATAAATACACCTCTAAAATATGGTATTTTCAATAGTTTCGCATATTTGATTATATCTTTATTTGTTAGCGGAACATTTGGTATACTGTCTATGAGTGGTGATGAGTATATTAGTTTTTTTTAACTGATCCAGATCCTCTGTACGGTTTTAGGTACAAACCCTTACCCTTCTTTTTGTTTATTGACTGTCTTTTTTTTATTTTTCTATTGTTAGGTTGTTGTTTCCTTCGAGGCTTTTTACTCTTACGTCGACGTTTTCTGTTATCACAGCCACTACCTAATTTACTTTTAGCTTTCATTACGTTTGTAACTAACCAAGCAGCAGCCTTTTCACCTAAACTAGAATCTGATGACCTCACTCTTTCCCAAGCTCGTTCAGCCAATATTCTATCAGCTACTGATCTTCGCTCACTGTCCTTATACTTATCGTATGCGATGTCGTGATCTTTACAAGCTGAATCTAATTTATTAATTCCTCTATCACCTCTGGCTAATCTCTGTTTTACGTTAGTACCAGGACCACACCACTGATAACCTGGTAAATGTAGTTCTGTGGGTAATATATCTATAGCTCTATTAATGACACTACCAGCAACACTCCCTAATGTACTTATCAGTCCTGCGCCACGATAAGAACTAACACGTCTGTTCATCGTGTACGTCAGTTTTATAGTGTCAGTATAATCATGAGCGTCGATAAGTTTGGACGTCAAAATGTTAGTAGTAGCAGTAACAAAGGTCTTAGAGGACCTAAAGGAATCGGGTTTGAATTAACTAAGGAAGGTGATTATGACATTCGTCGCAAAAGGTTGCGTAATGTAATGGAACCCGAAGATGATGGAGACGCTGTAAATTTAAAACGACATAAATCGTCATTTAATAAATGTTTAAAACTAAATGATGATAAAAAGTACGATGCTAAAGGATCAACAGTTTGTCATGTAGGTGATCCGACTAATCCGACCGATGCTGTGAACTATAAGTTTATCAAAGACCGCTGTGTGACATTTGATAATACAGAAATTAATGCAAGAAATCATACAATTAGCAATGTGTCAGATCCGAAAAAATCTCGAGACGCCGCAAATAGATTGTATGTAGACACAATGTGTCCACCCATGACTGAAACTTATTGGAATTTTAAAAACAAGCGATTGGTGAATGTCAGTGATCCAATAAACATGAACGATGTTATCAATTTAAAGTACTTCTTCAGTAAAACACTCAAGTCCGATTCGACTTCTTGGGACTTTGTGAATAAAAGACTAACTAATGTGGCCGACCCTATTCATATGCAAGATGGTGTTACGCTAAACTATTTGGTTAGATCAATTAGCAATATTTTATATGAACTATACAGATTATTGGCTCCAAGTGGTGACCCAATCAGAACATTAAAGAAAGAAGACTGGATAGACATGACAATTGTCAAACCATTTTTCATAGATCCAAAAACAAAAATTGCTAGAAATAACTAAACTGTAAGTAGTAGTTGGTGAAAATAAAATTATACAATAAAAATGGAATATTATTTTATTTATTACCTCAATCTACAATACTTTTACCAGTTAATTTAATACATTTCTCATCTAATTCCTTTAATTCTTCAATTATAGAGTTTATTTCATTCTGATGTCCAGTGTGACCAATATCTTCCGAAGCATTCAAAATCCTCAGGCGGTCGACCAGTTCGTTGGGATCATCATAATATATGAAGTTTGGTTTGGCGTCAGTCAAGACAATGCCACTTCCACTCACCGTTTGTTGCACCAAATCTGAATATGTGCTCATTTCATTTGTTAATTCATTTTCTCGTGTAGCAATTAAAGATATGATGTTTTTATACTTATTCCCCCTGTTAGACTTCACTTTCCCTCTAGGTGAATAGTTTATCTTGTGAGCATTGGTATCTCTGAGAATCATAGCGTAGCTATCGAGATCTTCTTCACTGTACACATAAGGATTAGGTATATTCATAAATAAAAGTTCGTATAAACCACGTGTACCCTCATATCTTTTACCATTTATTATAAAATCATCTATATCGATTTCTAATGGCTTATCACCAATCATCCATTGATCACCTTCGACTCTTATACCATAATTATGATCTACTTCTTTACCACCTTTAAGTAATTTTAAAAAGTACTCTTTCGCTAGTCTTCCCTTAAACTCACGTAGTACGTATTCCCTAGCTAAATTTTTTCCTTGAGGTGTTTTCAACAGGTCTTTACCCGATACCACAGCCGGTGAAACGTACGTTTCTTCAACCATCATATCTTCTTCCTCATGTTGTTGTTGTGGACTTGAATCCGGTTCCATAATGTCATCATCATTATCAGCATTTTCACCATCTTGTTGATCCATGTTGAAACCGGGTATAGCGAAGCGTTTTGAAGTCGGAAGCGTATCTTCTGTATTTTCCTCATGCAGACGTTGTTTTCTTTTCACTCCTTGTGGAGGTGCACGTATGTAACGTTTTACAGGCGTTTCAAAATCCTCTAACTGACCTTTTCTTTTAAGTTTATTGATTCCTTGTTCTGTTGTTTCTTCTTCTTTAACTTGTTGTTGCTGTTGTAACTTTTCTCCTTCTTCCATAATCTTTTTAAGTGGCTCAGCAATGGGCTTTAGCTGTTTTTCCCACATCTCTTCACTATCCAACATTTCCCTCTTCATAGATCTATGTTTTTGCTTAATATTTTTCCTTATTTGAGTAATTTCCTTTATAACCTCCTCTTTACTTTTATCGGCTAGAACCTCGTCAATAGAAAATGTAGAAGAGGAAGACATTATGTGTCTAACTCGGATGATGAGTACAATATAAATGATTGAAAGAAAAAATACGAGACGTTAAATTACCCCCACTACCACATTTATAATTTTACAAAGATATCAAATCCTCTACGATACCGACCTTTGTTTATATCACTATCCTTGTCTATTACAACAAATCCATTTTTTGACATATCCCAAATCTTTGAACACATATGCTTGAACTGACTAAAACTCATATCAGGACTGACATGGTCTTGATAAATGTGATTCAAATTGCGATCATCTTGTTTAAATATAACTAAAAGATTCGCATTGTCTCTAACCAACTGTTTGGGTATAAAACTGTAAGTTTGACACACGTAAAAAGTGTCAATATTGTTATGACGTCCCATCGAAAAATAGTTTTTAATATTATTCTGTTTGCCACAAGCGATATCATCAAATATCATTACAGAATTTGCCTCAATCTCACTTGGATGAGGTACTTCATCGTTGTCTGAATAAGGATGATATCCTATTCCGTCTAAATTTGACAGTACACACTCGAGGAATGTATACTTCTTTTGATACAGTGATTTTGAAAAAATGTATACATTGTTAAAAAACAAACCTTTGGGTGAGAATAATAAGT
Organism: Stictocephala bisonia; assembly: GCA_035578905.1. Classification (NCBI taxonomy): domain Eukaryota; kingdom Metazoa; phylum Arthropoda; class Insecta; order Hemiptera; family Membracidae; genus Stictocephala; species Stictocephala bisonia. The sequence continues at coordinate 79,382 of JAQJVL010000371.1, forward strand.
TTAAAAGTAAATTGGTTTTCCCACAATTTGATGGACCCACTATTAAACATCTGATTGTGTTTGGTAATAAATGTCCGTGTCTTTTCATACTCTTCTCTGTCTTCTTATCAACTAACATGTCTAAATTAACGATTGGCAGTGTTACAGACTGTTTAAGAAACTTCATTACTATCGTAAATCCTTTTTATCAATCCAGGAGTCGTGTGATTTATCAAAACCCAGCCAACGCACTAATAATCTATCTCCTTTTCTCTTAATAATTTTTTCAATCAAGTAAGTATCACCAAAACGTGTTTTACTTAACTCTTCTTGATAAAATCCACCTTTTATTACATCACCTTTGTCGTCTTTTAGTACGTATGTAACTGGTCTAGTTGGTTGTATTTTCCATACTGTGTAAATCTCATTACTCCACCTAGGCCAATAACCTTTATTGAATTGTTTAGTTAATCTACTTATTCTAACTCGATCACCAGTATCAAATTTAGAATGACTATTGTATTTCTTTCTATTATTAACTATGTGTAATAATATTTCTTGTTCATTTCCAATATTAACCTGAACAGGCTTAACACCAATAGTTCGATGAATGGTATTATTATAGGTTTTCAATAATTTTGGCAGTAACTCTAACCACTTGTAATTACCCTGCTGACTAAAGTGTCTCCACATGTTACTTTTCAAAGTACGATTGAATCTTTCAACAATTGAAGCTTTTTTATCAGAAAAAGTAAAATAATGATTGATATTATATTTATTTAACAAGAACTTAACCTTAGAATTAAACCATTCTGTACCTTGATCTGTTTGTAAATTTTTCATAGAATGTTTTTTCAATATAGGTTCAAGTGCGATTACTATATCATTAGCACTTTTTGACTTTATTGGTATTGCAAAAGCAAATTTACTAAAACAATTAATTACAGTCATAATATATTTAAAACCTTTGTTAGATTTTGAAAAAGGAATCATTTCGACTAAATCTGCTTGATATAAGTCGTTGATTCCTTTAAGTTCTACATGACGTGTAGGATAGTGACGTCTTGCTTGTCTATGTAATTCTTTTGCAATACCTGCTCGTACATTGTTCATTGTTACCAGGTGAATAGGTGATAGCAAAATGAAACAAATGTTAAGATACAAACATATATATATATTTACATTTTAATGAGTTCACAAAAAGGTGATGCTTTTAAATGTTCTTCTTTCGGTTTGTCCTCCGGAGTCCAATCTTCTAGAACGACACCGCATTCAATACATTTGACAGCGTCTCCATCACCAGTATAGTAGAAGCCTGCATCTATCATATCTTGAATGTTAGGATACATCTTTGGCCATCTGAAGTATGTTAGCGACATAAGGTACTCGGTGTTCTTAACAGATTTTTTATATCTACTATAGTTACAAAAGTCTCCAGACATATTTTTAGACATTGAACAGTCAGGATTTTCTAGCTTATGTAAAAAGTTAATATGTTCTATAGTTAACTTGACATCACCAGATTGCCAACCACAACCACAACATACAATTTTATCAAAAAGTTTAGTACAGTAGAATCCAGATTTGATCAAGTCTTTCTTTGTACAATTAAAAATAGAACAACATACCTCGTCTTCACTATTACTATCACCACTACTACTACTACTATTAGCGCAACAACAAGTAAGACTCATGCTGACTGTTCAACTCACAATGGTCAAGACCGTAATGATCAGTTTAATTTAGACTGTGGCTGTGGTGGGGGTGTACAAAAATAACAATTCTTCCTTTTCGGGTTAGGTCCATCAAATGTGTCTTGAAAAGGTTTAAGCCCAAAATGGAAATGATCCGTACATCTTAAATTTTTCAATATATCTGGATCATTCCTAAAACTGACGGGAAGTCTATCATATATCAATTCTAAATCTTCGGTATGATTAATTATAAAACTTTTCGGTAAATATTTTATCAATTCAGGTTGTAAATTTTTGTATCCTCTACGATAGCATTCTCCAATAGCGAGATTTACAGTTTTTAGCCTATCCTCAACTAATTTCTCAAGTTTAATCCATTGAAGTAGTAAATGAACATTAATATATGCACAGTTTAAAGGATCATGATTGAAAGTACATTTTTTCATAGCACTAGTCTGAGTTTGATTTCTAATAACACTTAAACTAGGACATCCTAAATCTTCTAAATTAATTACATTAACTTTAAACTCTGACAAAAGGTCAGTTACAAATTGTTTCTTCTCATATCCTTTAACATACACATTACCAGAAATATTACAACCTTTAAGTACATCTTTTAGTTGATTATATTCTCTAAACCCAGAACCCCAATAGAGTCCATGAAAGTACTTCTCCAACCACACAACTTGCTTTTGAACATTTTCTGGTAACTTGTTAAAGTGACAAGGTGGTTGAAACAGTTGTAGTTCATAGACTTGCTCATCGGTGGATATGACAGCCAACTCCTTTACAATAAACTTGTTGTCTTGGTTTTTAAATCCTTGAAAGTCCAAAATGAACTCCATATCTGTACGAAAACAGATTAAAATTAGAATATTGATAATTTAATCTTTTTTTAAAAATTCGGTCAAGATCTAATTGAATAAATTAAGTACCTAATGTGTAAGTATAAAAGTTTTACTATATTTATAATCCATATTTACCTTTATAATGCTGAGTCACTATTGATAACCTTGAGGATGAGCTTAATACTAATCATAATGATTCACTGCTCCTTCTATTTATAGTCGTCATTAGTGACGTAAATCGATGATTCATCAGTTCAAAGGTTGTAATGATGTAATCTAGGTAAAGGTTACTTTTATAGACTAATATTCTGTGTGAAAAAATAAACTAAGTCAAGTGAAATTATAATCTAATTATTATTTATTATAATTTTTATTATTAGATGTTGACTTATATACACTGCAAGCTGATTTTTCAGTTTTCAATTTTTCATTAGCACGAAACATATCAATAAGCCGGTCTTCGATCCTCTTCGGGTAAATTATAAACTTTTACAGTATCAGAAAATTGAACTTTCTTCATTGTTTCAAAAGTTGCAGTCTGTATTCTAGGTTAACGAATAATGATTTATCACTATAGTATTTCATATACGTATCCTTCCATGAAATAAATGGTAGAAATGCTTCTTTATTAACACTTTCCTTCTTACAATGTAAATACCAAAAGTATTCACACTCAATACAACTGACAGTCTCCAAAGGAAGATCGAATAACAACTCTAATTTAAGATTGAATGGAAGCTTCATCTTTAGCCTTACTGTTGAATCTAGAATTAAACTCGTTATTTATCGCTGGCAGACACCTTATCAATTGCAACCATTGGTCCGAATTCAATTTTATTACTTCACGTTCACTTTGTATCATAACATATGTCTTATCAGAATTGTTTCTGACTAAAGCACGTAATTTATTTCCTATTATTATAAATAAAGTTTCGTATTGAAGATTTCCATCATCATCATGTGAATAGATCTTGTGAGTTTCCATGTTGTTGTGACGGTGTCTAAGATAAGACTGAGTTAACTTTTATACTGAATTAAGTAGAATATTGATACTTAAATCGTTTCCAAAATTCTTCATCAATTGCGTTAAATCCTTTTTTGAATTCTGTCCAATCATCATAATTAAAATGAACAAAACTATCAGGTTTATTATCACTATTCTTTTTTACAATAAAAATATTTGTATTTGTTTGCCAATTACTGAGTATTACTTTTAAATTATTAGTTAATATTAAAGTCTTACTATAAGCATACTCCATACCTGCTGAACACCTTAACGGTCGAAGTCAATTAATGAAATGATCCATTATACACAATCCAATTACTATTTATAGTTTTGTCATCTACTTAAATTGTTCCCAAAATTCTTCATCAATTCCGTTAAATACTTTTTTGAATTCTGTCCAATCATCATAATTTAAATGAAAAATAGGATACCAAATTTCTTTCCACATAAAATAACAGTAGTATGCATAGTATGCATCTTTCCATGTTTTTTTAGAAGGATACCACTTCACATTATTCTTTTTACAATATAAATACCAAAAATAATCATCTTCAATTAAACGCACTTTGTAAAATGGTAAATTTACTAAAATATTATATTTTAATTCTAATGGTAATGTTCGTATATGATCTTCTAAGTACGTATTCCGCTTTTTTCTGACAAACCGAGATCTTCTCTTCTTCATCACAATTTGTACACAAACAACTCACGAATACTGATTCAGCCTTGAAATCTTGATGTATTTATACCAGTAAAATGACGTCAATTGAACACGTGTCTGGACGACTACTATAATTTATATACTCTTTCTAGGATTTGAAGTCTAACAACTCTTTAAGTATCTCCCGCCAAACGTCTTGACCAATTTTCTATTAAATCAGACGTTCTGTTTCTTGTTCTTGGCAATGGTGTTGATGATACATTTGGATCTTGCACATGTTCACCTCCATGTCCGACATGAGTTTGATTCCTATACCATCTAGTGTCACCAATTGTCCACGTACTAGAAGAAATAAATTTGCTTTGTTCAGGTTTTCTTCCTTCTCTAAATATTCTCTCGTAATATGTTTGATAAGCTGTTATTGTTGGATCGGTTATCGGACGTTGACTGTTGTTTTGATCTTGATTTGATTGACCCTGAGCAGGAGCACGGTGTGCCATAGTCAAAGTATAACGAACGACTAACAACTCGGTCTGAGCAAAGCTATAACAGAAAAATCGTATACGTATTTACTATAGTATAATGCTGACACTAGGGTCAAGCGATGTCCTTGCTCAGAATCTTTGAACTTGTGATTCTTCAACTCCTTGAAGGTCGGCCATTAGTCTGTTGTAGAGTTCTTCCCCACACTCTTTTGGACCGATGCTTTCAAACAATTTAATAAATGAGTATTCGTAATTTCTAACTTTGTTGCAAACGCTACAATCAGAACCACAAGCAGCTGTCTCTGTACGGTCTCTCTTAAATTTTATATTTTCTACATCCTCAACCAGTTCAGCCATTCTTTGAAGTTTTTCTTCAGCTTCTGGACTCCAGCTAGGTTTTGCAAATCTCAGCTCAAACATAACCATCAGCAAGTTTGCACACATTGTATCTGCGGGTGATAGTGTCTGAACAATACCTTTATATAACCCTGTATTGAAAAAGTGGTGGGGGATAGTAATAGAATACTATATTAAATACAATTATAATATATTGTAATAAATCGTGTGAGTTGGCAGCACTGACATATATTTTTTGCAATTAATCGTGCGAGTTGGTAACACTGCGAAAAAACAGTTGGTACATTTTATATAGTATAAAGAAAAACAGACATTTTTTTGCATCTTTCATATGGCATCACATCAGCTGAGGAGCAGACGACAAACCAACAGACTTTTTTTTCACATCTGAACAAATTAATACTATATTAAATACGAATTAAAAATACATTTCATATAGTATAACGATTAAATACGAATTAAAAATACATTTCATATAGTATAACGTGGCTCGTCGAGCGAAGCGAACGAAGCCACACACGTTCTTCTGCCGCTACTTACGTTACCCTCTCGGGTGTGTCACTGTGCCGCAGTGGTATCGACTTCGTCTCACAAACGAAAGGTTCTCAGATCGATCCCGGCACCGACCACCGACACTTTTTGCCACAGCATTAAATAAATAAAATACAATTAATTTAATAAATACGCCGTGACGTCAGAAAAAAGAGCGCGAAAACGGCGTGACGTCACACAACACTGACCTAGGACAACGTCGTCGCGGGGGGTCCACGTGCTCGTAGTAAACTTAACCTTCAAGGTCACCACGTGGCTGATAACAGTAGTAAACAATAGTAAACTTGACCTCAAGGTCAACACGTGGTGATAATCAGTAGTGGTCTTGACCTACGGGTCAAGCACGTGGTGATAACATTGTAAACAACAACAGTCCAAAGTTCAAGGTTGTGCTTCAACCGCTGTTTCTACACTACAGAAGGTTTACCTAAAAATTGTTTAAGAATATTACTATAATAATTTGTTAATTATTTTTTGTGAAATTTAATTTCACATATTCAGGTAGATAAATAATTATAGTACTATGCAGCAATAGATAATAACTATCTTGCCTTTGTCTTCAGTCTGTTCTTTAAGAGGCTATATTTTTTGACTGGGTAATCCGTTTGACCTCAGGTTTGGAGTCTTGTGTTTTACAAACAAAGACATTTAAAATGAGGTATATGTCAAGGTAGGCTTACATTTAAATTTTTTTAAGACTTCCTCCATGGGCCATCATCTGGCTATGTTAAAACAATGTCCATGTGTTTGGTATAGGAACATGTACATAACTACAAAATTTCATTACTTTTCTTTTAATATTTTTAAAATTAATAAATACATTCCAGACTTTTGCCCAACCCTGACATTAAATTCTTTGAGTGGCTGTATTTTCTGACTGGGTCATCCTTTTGACCTCAGGTTTGAACTCTTGTGTTTTACAAAGAAAGACCTTTAAAATGAGGTATAACTTGAGGTAAACTTACGTTTACAAATTTTAAGACTTCCTTCATGGGCCATCACCTGGCTACGCAAAAAACAAGTAAGATATGTCTAATTTTTTTTGTAAAGGGACGTGTACGTAACTGAACATTTTCATTACATTTCTTCCAATGGTTTTGAAATTAATAAATATATTCCATACTTTTGCCCAACCCTGTATAAAATCAATGATATTATAACCAAATCATATCTTCTAAGGTTATAACTGTGACCAGATGATTGGTTGTTTATGTAATAACCTTTTCAAATAAAATAAAGTATCTGGCCAGTCTTTAATTTAAAAATAAATAAGAATACTTTACATTCCTAATCATTATTATCGGACTAAGCCAGAGGAAGGACTGACGGGATTTAGGTAGCTAATAATAATCTAAGATTAAACATATTTTTTGAAAAAACGTAGAAAACAAAATACACCCTATGATTGATCCATAGAAATATGAAGGAAATATACTAAATTGAAAAATAACATATCTGACTTATCATGAAAGCCAAACATTGTTACTCACCTAAAAATGAATCAGAGGGTTGGGCCTTTTACCTCGATGAATTGTGATATAAATTATTCCATCCCCTAAATAGTAAATCATTTCTTCTCTATTAATAACAATCACTGACTAATCACGGAAGCTCCCTCCAGGAGAGAATCCCTCCCACGCTTCCACCCTACACCAGATGGTCGACCCGCCTGTTCTTTAAATTATTTCGCTCAGTAGCATTTTGCCGGGGGTTGTTTATATGCATGTCTACCGATTTGGTTGTGATCAAAAGTTGCTTTGCAGACGAATTTGTCGTTTTTTGATTCGAGGCATTTTTAATTTTTAAGATTATAGAGGTATGGGCAAATGTGAGATGCGAATTAGTGTGATGAGTCTAGATGAACGAGTGCAGTCATTGTTACTAACTAAGGTTGACTGTTCCGCAGAAAGAGTTATTTATCTATAGCCCAATAGCCAGTGCAACTAAGTGAACTACAGCTTTACGTTAAATCTGAACCATGTGGAATTGGCCTGATATTCAGCTAACTGACAAGCTCAATATTCAGTTCTCATCCCTACACACCATCCAGATCCTGACTACCACCAAACACGGACACCCTAAACTTCTGTAGTAGTGACCACGCCACTTGATGTCGGTACTACAAAGACTGAGTATAGAAACTATCGCCTATAATCTCCACAACACCTTGTTCCCTACGTATTTGGGTTACAGCACTGCAGATTTTTGTCGGACCTTTTACGTTAATTCACCAGCACTACTTTTTTATCACAATTACAGTTAGGTTAGGTCAGGTTAGGTTGGATTAGGTGTCTACTAAAGTTGATCACAAACTGATAAATCCAATGATTGACTCACCGTCAAATGCACTCTCCATGTGTAAGTTCTTGGACAGCGATAAGATAAGGCCAGCGTTATCGCATTCCTAGTGCACAAGGAATAACACAGTGGACTTAAAAATTATTGGAGAACAGTTGATAGAGCAATAGAATATTTATCAAGCGCTAGTGAATTAACGGAAACAAAAAAAGTGGTGGTAGTGAATTAATGGAAAAGATCCTTTTTTCTTATAAAGGGATGAACAGTAACTAAATGGTAATGTAAACTTGATACTGAAATATTTTTGTATATAATAATAAGCCATCTTACAATTAAATATGTATTTTGTGATGAAATAATTGTACTTTATAAGAAAGTCTAATAATTGGTTAGAAATTTTACTAATTTTATATATAAAGTAAAATACAAATTTTAAAATAGATGAAATTGTACTTTCCAGTATAGGAATGATGATTTCTTCATTTGAATTACTAAACAATTACAAGTTCTTGAATAATAAGTTAACAATATAGTTTAGTAAAGACTTACTACAAATAATGTGAATATGCCTAAGTATTGTGTAGGATTATATAACTCTTATTGGCAAAACAATTGCCAAAAAAAACCCCAACTATGAGTTGTACAGACGATGTTATTGGATAAGCTTCACTGAATTATTGGCGAACCATTGTTGATGACCTCTGATATTGCTATACAATCAACAAACAATAAGGGTAGGAACTCAATATAGATTTTCAATATACAGGGTGGAAAGTAAGTCCTGATACAGCTTAACATTTTCTCACCCGATCTAGATAAACAATAACATTTATCACACATAAATATGATATATAACATACTTTTAGCCGTAAATATACAATTTATACAACTTCCTGGGGACGGCCTACTTGGAGTCCAAAGAAAATCTTTAATACATGTTGATATGGAGATCAAATTGAAGGTCTCTTATCAGTAGAACACAGTGCCTAAAGAAAAATTTATCTATAACAAAATTTAACTCAAATATGGTAGCCGTTTGAAATTAAACAATTATATGAGTTTGATATGCCGTCATTTTACAGAGAATAACTATTTTGACATTACTGTAGATTTGCGGAATTATATTCTAATGATAGACACTTTAAGCTGATGTACAGTAAATGTAACCTTTGACTTAATTAAAACTTTCTCCTTACTACTAGTGGGCCATCCTCCAGGAATTACAGCCGCCCACTTGATATGTATTATTGGTAGGTTTTTGTGACCTGTAAACAATATAACGTTTTTTGGTTCGGTATCTAAAGTGGTCGAATGATCATTTAACTATTTCACAATTTTACAACACTGGGTTAATTTGTGTTACAATTACAGAATTGAATCAATCAGAATTGTATTTGATTACCTAACCACTATGTAACGGTGAAGTTCCATTTACGGTTAGGAAAAGATGTAGGCCTATCATTACTTAATTTCATGAAAAATTCTACTACATTTAGATTTGGTAGAACATGACAACTTTTTAAATAAGAAACATAAAGTACGTCTAAAATTTAAATTATGAAAAGACCAAATTTAACGACAATCAATGGTTACTTTCTTAATCAGTAGGTCTATATTACGTATTGGGGGAAAAACATGGGAACATCATACACGATACATTTATTACAATATAAGCACATCACGTACAAATATAGTAAAATTTCAAAGATTGTAATAAGGATATGATTATGAATGCATGGGAAGAGTTATATATTTTTAAAGGAAAGTATAAGGGTTGTAATAAATTTATGAATGGCTGAGTTAAATTTGATTCTGTCTTTATGACGTATTTTTAGAAAATAAGAGAGTAAAAGAAAAGAATCAATAATTACAGGTATTTATGCAGTTTGTAGACGCTTCGCCAATATTGACGTTTTTATCTCCAGTAAATAGAATCAGGTCTTTAGAAGAAATAACTTGTATTCCGCGGGTATAACGTACTTAGAAAAAATTGTATTTTTCAATTTATTTATATTATTTTTTGATATATTTTCATTATTTTTTTTAATTTCATGTACTTATTCATGCTGACCACGACTGAAAAACAATTTTCCTCTACGACAATTATTTATCGAGATATCACGGGAAAACTACATTCACGACAAATCACGTATGGTGGCCATATGCACTATGATAATAAGAGCTGTAACTAAAAAAATTACGCAAATTACGATTTTTTAAAGTAAATAGAATTTAGGATAAGTTAAGTAAGTAAAAAATATTGTTTTCGTGCCGAAAAACTAATTTGATTGAAAAACAAATTATTAACAAGTCAAATAAAAACAATTTAGAAAAATACTGATGTTTAAAAAAATTTGGGTTTTCCACTATCAGATAAAAAATAAGTTTTTCGATTTTCTGTTTCAACATCCTCAAAAATTTATTCTCTTATTTCACAACTCTTCCAATATGGAATCGTATTTTCAGATGTGTCTAGAAAGTGCTAGAAAGTGCATAATTACCAAATCTTTCCTTACATAGTAATAAATGTGTGTTTTGGGCTACTAAATGGTTAATAACACTAAAAAGTATGTTTACAAATCATAGTTTGAATTATTAGCCTACTATTCTTTAAAAACTTTCCCTACAATTTAATTCACAACTTAAATCCTCTACATCAGCTAAATATTTCATTTTTACGCTTGTAACAGAAGGCAATATCACCAGTGATGAGTTTTCGAGTATTTGCAATCGACTCCATTCGTGGAGCGTCTAATTACTTCCGAATGAATTATGTAAATTTCGGGTATAAATACATTTAATCAATACAATTATAATCATATATGATTTAACATTTCTTTTAAATCTTTCAATTAAGTAAATCTAATTTGTGTCATCGAAATATTATGTGAATTAACATTGTTGCAGATTAAGGTTTTTAAACAGCTGTTAGTTTGACATTTACTTTATAGATTTTACTTATAAACATTGTTTACGATATTTGTTTGGTAATGAAAATACACTGAAGGTCTGTAATAAATTCACGGAAACGAGAAATTAATAAACAACTGTTTTATTAATGCTGTTAAGTAAATAACAGAATCTAAATAATCTAATAATTTGTGTAAAATAGGTGGTAAGATATAAAATTTTAAATTTAAATTTGTACCGGAAGTATCTTAGGTAGGGAATATACAATTGCACGTAGCGTTAGTAGAAGAGCCATTTAGGACTGTTTTCATACATAGAACGAAGGTTTATACTAGTTTAAATGTATAAAAGTGTTCAAAATAAGATAAACATTTTAAGTTTTTAGTACGTAATAGAAATAATACTCGAATTAAAATTTAAATCTCAATGAATTTAATAATAATTTTAAATATTATAAGCTTTAATTATAAGATTTACTCCTCTAATACTATAGTCGGTGAGCCAAGAAAAGTCCTCTGAACTTCATGCCTCATAGCGCTGTTTCAATGGAAATCAGCGCCTTCAAGAACACAGAGGCATGAAGTTCAGAATACTTTTCGTGACTCGCCGACAGTATTTGAGGTAGCACTTCTTCTCTAGGTCCATACCTATCAGCCTACTCGTTCCTCCCACACTCCCTACAGCAAACAATTATATCATTGTACCTGTAAGTACCTGTTCTTTTAGTTTAGTTTCACTCTATACTATTCATGCCTTTTGTAAACTTCTCATATAGTATGCTTTCATCTTAAATTCACTTATTATTATTAGTATTTAAATATCATTTATTTTCATTTTGTGTTTTTATTGTTTTTATGTTAAGTTTTCACCTTATTGTTTTTTATAATCAATCTATAGTAATTACTATTCATATAAATTCTTTATTTTGTTTTTCATTGGATAGTATTTTTTCATAAAAATTTACTATTTGTTATTTACAATTTGATCGTCAAATTAGGCTTTAGTTAATTATTGATTATGTACAAATTAAATAGTTATTTTGTTAGGCCTTCATAGTTTTAGGCGCCGATGTTTTGTCGTGATGTATGATTGTTACGTTGAAGTTTGTACTTAGGCTATTTTTGTGATTTTATAAATGATAAGTAATTACAATATATAAGTGTAATTTACTATCCAAGACATATTTGTAAAGTTTCTTATAAAAGCAGCACTGCCGTTGTTAAATAAAATAAATAAACTGTATCAATATAAAATGAAGAACAATTCACGTACACGTATGAAAAAGTACTGCAAATGGAAACAGTTATAATTTCACAATAATATGTTTAAACTATCATTATCTCTTGATTTAAAAAAAAAATAAAGTAAATATATAAAAATAAAAAAAGTAAACCAACCAAGTAGTGAAATGATGATTTTTATTTATAAAATATTACTTCACTGAAAACAAATTCCTTAGAAAAAATTCCTCCAAGAGAAATATATAGTATAGTCACCTGAATACATTATTAATGATTAAAACACCTCATTTAATATGTAAGGATATAATTTATTACATTTAGAACACGCTTCTTATTAAAACGTACCTTTTATTGCCTTCTATCACGTTATAAGGCAAACGACACTGCTTTTAATTATATTATACAGTAAAACAGTTTCAATAATTTAGGATGTACACATAAAAATGATAAAAAAAACTTCATATGAAGGTATGTCCTAAAATCTTTAGTTTTCCGTCTATCTGTCTTTATGCGTTTTTTACATAAAAAGTCATAACTTTAAGTCCACTGAAGACACAATTGTAAAACTTTATGATTGTACTACCCTATAGTAGTCCTATTTAAAGAAAAAAAAAATAAAAATACATTTTGACGTGTTTCAAAATGGCGGATGTTTAATTTTTTTTAACTGAAATATCTAAACACTGACTAATTTTACAAACAAAATCCAAGAATAATGATTTTTAGTAAATCTTATTATAATATTCACAGTGTTTGTTTCGCCAAAAACGGGTAAAAAACAGCTGAGTTATGCGGAAAAACGTAAAACAATGTTTTACAGCATTAACCAAAGGCTAGTGCATTAGTTTTAAATAATAGTGTACTTTGAACAGCTGATTTCATGTCAATCTGCTATTTCATACGAACAGCTGTTTATTTATGCTATTAATATTAGGTTTGGTTTCCATTCCAATTCAGGAGTTCTTACTGAAACTGATCAGCCTGAGTTACATTTTCTTTGGTGCTTAAAGCTTCCTGTCTCTGCAAGACATTGATGGACCTTTGTAAAAGTTGTATGACAAGGTATAAAACGATTTGTAAAACGTTCCTGATACAGTCTTCTCGCTTGAGTACTACTACAATGAGCCATGCCATACATCAAATGCATGTCTGCCATTTCTGAGTTGGCAAAGTTGTACATTACATTATCTGCCATTAGTTAATAAAAAGAAACTATGTAAATAATAAAAAAGAACTATGTCAAAAGAAAATAAATTACAAACACTAACTAATTAAAACTAACAATACAATAAAAAAAACTTTACAGAAACACAAAAAAATCGTGAACATAACAGTGTTCTTTTTGTTACTAATGTTAATAATGCCAACAATGGAAACCAAACCATATATTAATAGCATAAATAGACAGCTGTTCATATGAAATAGCAGATTGACATGTAATCAGCTGTTCAAAGTACAAGCATATTCAAAACCACACTAGCCTTTGGTTAGTACTGTAAAACATCGTTTTACGTTTTGCAGCATAACTCAGCTGTTTTTTGTTGAAACAAACACTGTGAATATTATAATAAGATTTACTAAAAAACATTATTCTTGGATTTTGTTTATAAAATTAGTCAGTTTTTAGATATTTCAGTTAGAAAAAATTAAACATCCGCCATTTTGAAATGAGTGAAGATTTATTTTTTAAATAAAACTACTATAGGGTAGTACAATCATAAAGTTTCACAATTGTGTCTTCAGTGGACTTAAAGTTATGACTTTTTATGTAAAACACGCATAAAGACAGATAGACAGAAAACTAAAGGTTTAGGACATACCTTCACATGAAGTTTTTTTATCATTTTTATATGTACAATAATATCCCAAATTATTGAAACAGTTTTACTGAACACCCTGTATATGTTAATTATTCTTCTACGTCACCGATCGTAGATATAAGGGTGATCATGAGGGGTGAATGAGTGCAGATAACGAGTGCAGTCATTGTTACTAACAAAGGTCGACTGCTCCTTAAAAGAAATTTATTAATAGCCCAATATCCAGGCCAAGTAATGGACCTGTAGCTTTACGTGGAATCTGAACCACGCAGTATTGGTTTGAACTTCTCATAATTGGCAGGATTGATATTCAGTTATCTTTCCTAAACAGCTACCCAAAATAGACACCTATTTTTTCATATAAAATCATTATTTATTTATCTTTATATATATATATATATATATATATATATATATATATATATATATATATATATATATATATAAGGGAGAGAACACAATAAATACATACAAACATAACCCCCAATTGAGAAGATTTTTAACCCCCTTCTTTAAGATTTTTCTATACTTAACTTATTACTTTTATTCTTTGTATACATTATACACAGTGAATCACGAAGATGTGCAGAAACTTCTATAACTCATTTTACGTGTAAGAGTAAAAGCTTGTATAAAAATAGGTCCAAAATGCCACCTTAGCAAGTTACGGTAAGCGGAAGATTTTGCCCATAATTCAGTATCCTGGGTTAAGTTTAGAACGTAACTCTTCCAGAAGCTTTGAAGATATTGGTTAAGGGGCAATCATTTCGCATAACCTTTGACCTGAAAAATTGAATGAAACAGGTTTCACAACTGTAAGTCAAGTAGGTTTTCAGAAATGAATGAAACATAAAAAAAAAGAAAAAAAAGACATTTCACTTATAAACATATAGTCATTTAAAATAAAACGATTAAATTTAATAACTGACACAAAAATAAAATAAAAAATTCTGTAGATTTATTGAATAGGTTCACGTAAGAGTTTTTATTGTTAAATGTACATTGCACTGTTTTGAATACAGATTTAATTGAATCGAACATCCATTCACTCACTATTTCGTTAAGAAAAAGTTTGTCAATTATTTTTATTTTAAAATTATATCTATTTATTAGTGAAATAACAAAGATATTGATAACCATAGTGAAAAAATAAATTTTAATTCCATTTATTACTTTGTATTTGTAACTAGTTTCATAAAAATAACTACTTAGGTTACTCTTTTTATAATTAAAAAAATGTCCTTACGTACCCCGGTGTACCAAATTGTGGACAAATTCTTTTGCTAGGTCCAACTAGCTATCGAAGTATTTGCAAATTATGTTTATATTGGTTTTATTTTTATATGTAGAATGAGTAATTAAACATTCTGCACTTCAAAACCAAAGTATCTTCGTGAACAACTCTGTACAGAAGTATTATTTATGTTAGTTAACACTGAAAATTGAATCGACGTTAATTTAGAAACTGTATACTCCTGTATATGTCACTTACTTATATTGTTCGTAAGTAATAGAATGTACGTTGGATTGTTTCCCCTAGCAAGTGTAACATCAAGTGTTTCTCCAAGGGTGCTTCTAAAGCATGTTCCATTTGACTTTATTTAAGGTCACGTTTCAGTCCTCGTGGATGCCATGACCCTTCAACTATCCCAGGTCAATATCTGGCGAAACGCACGCATGTGGGTTCCAACAAGAGACCGCCGACACACACAATACCCTCTTCATCCCCTATGGAGTCACACCGCGCAATCAATAACTCTTCAGCAACCCCAAGCGGGACCCTAGGAGGTCTCATGATATTGTGATAGCCTTGTGATCAGCAGAGACCCCCGCACCGATTAGCAACATCATTTCACTCGAATTGAGATCCACAATAGCCCTTATCAACTCAAATGTTGTGAGAGGGATTGGAAATATTAATTTTTTATGACTTATGTTGGGGTAGTGCAGGAAGTTTGGTTCAGTGACATCATTTATTTTCAATACATTCTGTCAATAAATTTAAAGAAATTTAGTGTTTTTGTTTACTGAGTTTCTTTTTAAATTAAAGGTAATTTTGCGCAGCATGGAATGTCGATGCCATATTTTAAACTTCAACTCGCAGTTTTTAACTATAGTGACCTTAATTTTTAAAAAGTCCAGCAGACGACATAAGCATTTTAACACGTTTTTAAAATTGCGCGTTTTTAAAACAGCTGCTTCTTTACATATTTGAAACATTAGTAGTAAGTTCAAATTCAAAGACATTTAAACCTACTTTGACTATCTGATATTTATGTAGTTAATATGATGATATCGATGTAAAGGGAGTTTCAAAACAGCTGATTATTTTAAACACTTACTAAGAATTATATGATACTAGCTGTACCCGCCCGCTTCGCCGGTCATAATATTGAGCTTGATTTAGAACCTAATAGCTGAAAGAATTCGAGCATTTTTGCTTCTTCTACCAATATTAGATTTTTTAGGAGGCATGTCATAAAAAGTAAACTGCAAAACAAATAATTATTTATTTTTTATTTTCACGTTTCACCACATGTTTTAATTACCGAGGAAAAAAGGTTAACACCAAATACAGATCACCTGATCAAGTAAAAGTAGTGTGTGCTACACTCTCAAGGTGAAATATAGAACTACAATAAATCAAAATATATACAGTACTGTTGTTGTGAGAACTTCAACCTGCTTATGGCATGTAAAACTACATTAAACCACACAGTCATATGTTTTTTGTAAACAATTCAGATTCTCCATTTGAATAACATAGGATCTTTAGGAGCCCGTGGGGCGGGACCCTGTGGACGGATCTGCATCAAACTTCACAAAAACCATCTCGGGAGTATACAGGACAACATCCTAAAGTTTCATTGCGATCGGTTGGATGGTTTGGCAGCGCATAAACTTCAAACATATATATATATATATATATATATATATATATATATATATATATATATATATATACAAACATCCTCTTTTATAAATATAGATTTTGTTAGTTCAGTATTTAGTTTATTCCGGTCTGGTTATAAGAGTCTATAGATTAGATGTTTTTTAAGCATTAAATTTAATATTAGTGGAAAAGTAATGAATAATTGATTAAAGATGTTTAATTTGTTAGTTCGATATATTTAGGTTACGTGATACAGTCTACATATTAATATTTGTAGTCGAAAGTCAACAGCCGAGGCCGAAGGCCGACGTGCCACGAGCGCAGCGAGTAATGGTCTTGCCACTCGAAGCGTGTAGGGGTGTCGCCTTGTTTTAAATAAATGGAGTTTTCATCCAATTATAAATTATTTTTTTCTAGTCATCACCTTTTTTTGGAATAATTTGTAAAAAAAATACGGAACGATGCAATTCCTAAAGTACGTTTAAAGAACCGATTGGCTAAAAGTAACGTGCGTGTTTATAAAAAAAACCCGTATGGTCAAGACAAATTTACAATTAATTGAAGATTTTAAATGATATTTTACTGAACGTAACATAATTGTTTTGAATTATGATCTTTGATATCAGGTTTGCTTTAAACTAAATCACAGGAGGGAAAATTAATTAATTATTGGTTTATTTAGCAATATAAACTTTTTTAAATGCTCAACAAAACTTACATACATAAAATGAAATATTAGCATAATGTGTGATAAATAATTAGTTCAATACATAAGGTAACCAATTAAGGTAGCTGTCATAATATTTTATTTTTAAATTTAAATTTTGGTTAAGAAATATTTATCTCATATTTTCCACAAATTCAACTACGATTGTGGATAACAGTCCAACTTTGTAACATTAATAAAGACAGTTTTTATTTCATTTCAAATCTACTGCTAGGTGTAAAGGATAGCTCTGGTAGAACGCGTGAAAACAATGACATAAGCTTAAAAGATTTTCAGTCGACAGTTTCCAGTATTCATCAATATTTGGAGTCTCCAGATCCCTCCCTCGACTATATGAAGAGTGCTAGCCAAAACGTCTACCACGGCCGTGTCATTATGGTTGAGAGCTAAAAGCGTGATGGAGGGGTGCGTGATTTCTGTTCTACGCACACAATGGACGTACGCACAATGCATATCTCGCCGACCACCTTGCCTTGATGTGCGGAGGGTCCATTGGTGTGATGAACACTATCACTGTGGCTAGTATCTATTGTTTGTTAGTGAGATGATTAGTAGCATACTTCCCCGATAAGCATGTTTTTTTAACGTAAATAAGTTTAAACTTGGATATGTGCCCTTCTGAGAGAATCTCTTTTTACTTTTTAAATATTTGATTTTTTAATATCAATATGCTCAACAATTTTCCCCTAAATTTTTATAAACAAATGTATGCAAGCCTAAGCAAATTTGCTACTTTAAAACGTCGACAATCGATTGATACATGCACTTATGAGAGCACTTATGAGATAAGTTCATTAGGCACTACATTTTACAAAATGAGTCTGAATATTTTCTTTAAATAAAAACCACGATTTTTGTCTTGAGTCGTATTTTACCCCATGTACACCCGCGCCAACAATGCCTCCTCCTATCTAGACCTATCTGCTTTAGCAGAATAATTACATAACTCGAGTTAGAGGCTGAGTTTCTTTCTAGGGATTTTTCACTGGACCTACGACGTGTTGAATTTTCGTTTATATGTATAAGCAATTTTATACTGTAAATAGAATACTGTTACAAGTGGCTACTTCAATATATGTTAATTATGAAGTCATCATAAATAAAATTATAAATAAATGTATTAACACTTTAATATATCTAAAATACTCAAGAGAGAGCAAAATAACATTAAAAAAATAAATGAAGAAAATAAAATAAAACAAATAAGATTGACCAACATTTGGATTTCCAAGAAAATCTCAAACTCAAGTCTGAAAGAAAAATGTTTTAAGAAAGAAAGGAGGCCATATATGAAGGAATAAATTGATTTTAAACAAGACGAAAAGAGGAAAATAGGCAATACTCAAAAAGAATAATTTATACATCATACCCCAAAGTACGTTAATCGAAAATAAAAACAAAATAGTGATAAACTAGTTAAATAAGTTTAAATCTATGAAATTTCAAAGTTAATTGCATCTAATGTAACTATTTTAATGATCAGTAAACTTAAATGACAATTATTTTTTACGCATAAGATCAATTTTGTTTATTCACGAGTTATTTTTGTAATGTGAATTTCCTTTCACCGATGTGAAATATGTGAATCGAGACCAAAAGCTGATATTGGTTTTGCCATATGACCTTTATTTATTTAAGGAGCAGTGATAGAATACATTTGAAAATGATTTTAAAGATGTTTGAAGATAAAGAAGTACCACCAACGTGAAGAACAAAGTGTGTAATGAGCAGTACAGTGAAACAGCTTGCTTTGTAATGAAATGAATAAGACAAGATGAGACAAGACGAAAGAAAGGAAACGAGACGAGACAAGAGAGAGGAAACGAGACGAGACGAGAGAAAGGAGACAAGACGATACGAAACGAGAGAGAGGAAACGAGACGAGACAGAGAGAGGAAACGAGACCAAACGAGACGAGACCAGACGAGACGAGAGAGATGAAACGATACGAAACGAGAGAGGAAACGAGACGAGACGAGAGAGACGAAACCAGATGAGACAAAAGAAATAAAATAAAAGTAGTCTTTATTCAATTAGGGCTGTTTAGTCCTCTCTTCCACATGACCACAGTAATAATGTCCCACCCACACATACACATACAGTGGTGATGGCCCACCCCCTCACCCACATGGGTACACATGTACTTTTATATGTAATGTAGTGAATGTAATGTAAGTACTTACTTCACTTACATGTACCCATGTGGGTGAGGGGGTGGGCCATCACCACTGTATGTGTATGTGTGGGTGGGACATTATTACTGTGGTCATGTGGAAGAGAGGACTAAACAGCCCTAATTGAATAAAGACTACTTTTATTTAATCTCATTTATTTCATTTACTTAAACATAGTTTATTCCTGATGTTGTGTTACATAACTATAAGTTTATATAGAACGTAAATATAAAAAGCAATTACATCTTTAAAAATAAATTAGTTAAGAAACAAACTATATCAGATAAAGATACGACAAACTTTCTAATTTGCTTACACATAACTAAGAATTTCCATTATCAACCAAGTTGTTTTAAAGTACATTTTTCCATTCATTCAAATCAACATTTAATTAGCTGTCAATATTAAAATGCAATCAGTTTAAATGAAACACGAACAATGCTTTCAACTAAATTATTTTTAATACAGTTGGATTTGCGTATAATTGAAAGGGAGTCATTAATTATTCTGCTTGCGTATGGAAAATAAAACTAATGTTTCACGTCCAAACAATGTTTGTTGCAGTTTGTTATGGAAGGACTAATATAATGGATTGGTTTTTTCAGAAAATATATATTAGTCAATTAGGCTTCAATAAATATTATTAAAATGTCACTCCATTAAATGTTTAAGTAAATCATTAGTGAATTACAGTTATAACATACAGGTGTACTACACTTTTAATTGATTATTTAGCAATAATATTTGCCAATAGATAATTTCTTATTATGTTTACATAAATTTAGAAAATAAGTGAAAATACCTTAAAATTGACTTAAACAAAATTGTAAGGTTGTTTTACAAGTTCAAACATGAAATAATAATTAGTTTAACTTATTTGAAACTAAAGTAGGCCTACAACCTCAATTATCCGGTCTCGCTTTATCCGGCAGTCCGTATCATCCGGTTGGGCAAGTAGATACCAATAAAAATTATTTACAAGATAAAATTACAATTAATCGGAAGCGTCTTTCAGTTTTCAAACACAAATGAAGAGAGTTTCGGTTTTAGATTTCGCAAATTGCAGGCGCTGTATTGACTGGTCACCCTCTCTCAACAAGTGGTCGCTTGTTACTAATAATTTAATAAGATCCGAGCTGGCAATGTTGTTTACTTTTGTTCAGTGTGGCTGGCTGGAAGAGTCCATTTCGCGAGTGAGGGAAGTCGGAACTCGAACAGTTCATTTTACCTACACATAATTTACAGTTACATAACTGTACATGTTTTTTCTATTCAGTCGAAGTTCAAATTAAATTTAAGTATAAAATTTAATATTCAAGTAATCATATATAATTTACATTAACCTTAGAATTGTTGCTAGCCTAATTAAAACACAGTTGTATTTTAAAATATCTTTCGTATCGTATTGTGAAGCAGCGTCAATGTTGTGATCATGATAAACATCGTTTGTTTCATTACAATTGCTGCATAGCGCGTTGCGTCACGTGCAATTTTAGGCGCCTCGCTTACGTGTCCTGTTTGTTATTAGTAATTAAATGTGATTCGCCAATAAAACCAAGTTATTCATGACTTATGTTTTATCCGGCTTTTATCGTATCCGGCTTGACCTTCGCCACATTAGGCCGGATAACCGAGGTTTTACTGTATTTTTTTCTCAATAAAAGTTTCCATTTTATTTAAACTAAATATTTCCTTACTTATTTTTTCTGTTTTTGCGAGTCCTTCTGGTATGAAGATGGTAAAAGTGTTTTACTGAAAATATCACCATGATATTTGCACTGTTGTAATTATATTGTGTTAAATTTGTATTGTGTTACATTCACTTGTATTGTTAAATTAAATACAGTATATTTAAATTCAAAATGTATTTATTGTGAAATTCGCAAATGTTTCCTCGGTGTTTTGTTGTATGTTACTTACTACCTTATCACTTATTTATTTGTATTTGTTAATTTATTTATGACAACAATATTTTCACTACAGAGTATACAGAGAAAAAAAAAAACACGATGGCTTCAAGACAATAAATTCGTCTAAACATAGATAAAAAGAAGTTTTGTCATGAAGTGCACTCTGTGAACATAACCTCAAATTACACCGAGATAACAAGAATCTGCAAGGTATGACAACAGACCAACAAAAGATAAGTTCATAAGATGATACATTTAAATAAAATTAAGTCTTAGAGTAAGCTAAATCAGCATTATATAACATTTTTTAACCACAAAATGCTACATGTCCAACAAATTAACAGTCCAAAGAATTAATAGTTAAAACATATTGAACGGGTGATTTCTTGGTGATGATCAGGCTGGGAGGGTAAGTTCTAACAGTCGCAAACGTATAAGAGGAGTGGTGGGGGGAGTTATACACAGTCATATGCCAAGTTTTTAAGGTTAATCAACATCACTGTTACATAAACCAATCCGAATTGATAGATTTGCTTGAAATTTGGAGTCTTTCCAGTTTTGAGCTGATGAAGAAAATTTATTTTATAACAACAGTGAATTCCCTAATTTAATAACACATTCTTAACCTAATCATCAAACAGCTTTATATCTTTCTATGCTGGCTGGATTTTTAATTTGTATTTTTTTCAAGATTGTCATCAAACAGAGTTTCAAACTCATGCAGCTAAATTCAGTTTAACCTGTCGGGATTTGAACCCGTGACCCCCCCCCTGCATTAAATAACAAGAATAGGAAGTCTAAAAAGAGACGCAAATAAGATAGTTAAATGTAAGAAATTTAAAATAAGTTGACATTTTATTTAACATAATATCATACTGATTTAAACCTAATTTTATTTATAACATTCAAATATTATCTTAGTTTTAAATATATTATACAATACACAATGCAATGAATAACAATATAAAATCAATTTAATCTTAATTATTCTGTTTTGTTGTAAGTTCTTACTCCATACAAAAAGGTCTGATGACAAACGTTACCTGCGACTGGAGAAAGTTTACGCATCACACCCCACCTCGACTTCCACTGGAACAGGAGAGAACATTGGAGACTTGAAAATATGTACTCTCGACAAAATTAAAGAATATACATATAAAGCTATTAAATGCTTTTATAAAATTAATTAAGTTTTTATATCCATCACTGTCATAGGAATACACAGCGTAACATTAGTGCATGGTTGATAAGTAAAAGATGCGTCAATGTTACGAGCATTCATGTAAAAAGCAGGAAGTACTCCTTAAGAACTTATTAATAATTTTATTATTTGTATGGCCATAAGTAATCATGTATTTACAGCAAAATGAACATACCAAATCATAAATTTGAAATATGACAAAACTTTACTGTTTTGTCAACTTTATCGGAAATACAAAAAAAAAAAAAAATGTTTTTCATGTTTAATTTGATAAACAATATGTTGTAGGTTGTTATTTGAAAATTTTGACTTAATGAACATTTTATTATTTTCATTTATTCATCTATTTTAAAAATTTTCCAATATGAGAGTCCGTTGCCGAGTGGTCTAAGGCGTCAGGACTTTGTACCTGAGTTAGAGATAACGCAGGTTCGAATCCTTCAAGTTTTTATCTGTAATGTTCACCTTGTACTGTACTGGTTTGCCCCCTTACTCTGTCTGATAAGGTCCACACAATCATCAATAGTCTATGGGGATTGGGTAGAGTAAGGTTAAAGAGGACATCGGCATCTATTTCATTAAAAAAAAAAGAAGAAAGAGCTTTACTTTTTTATAAGAAAAGGAGATGAAATAAGAAGTTCGGATAAAACTTCATTTTTTGTATATTGTACGGGGAAGTTACAATAAAATAATATATAACAATCGTTTTTAATCCATGTTTTGGTACACCTGGACAGAGTGGTTAACCATGGTAATAAGAAAAGTACTAAACTAATCAAAGGGCAGACCTTTAAAAATACGTGCCAAACCTAAGTTCCTTTAAAATGTTGAACTAACCACGCCCTTTCTTCAAAACGTGTAATTTTTGGGAATATTACAGAGTTGAAAATAGTTTCCTTGAATATTTTAGATTGAACAATTGTATTTAAATTTGGATCAAAGATTTCATTTCATATAGTTTGTGAATACAGGAAGTGCCAAACGATCCGAAATTACTATAATAGATAATACGTTTTCTTTCATTTAAGCATCGGTTTAGACATTTTTGAAGATATACAGAGCCGATAGTTTAATGCACTAAAAATGCTCAGGTTAAAAAGTTCAAAACAGCTAAAGGATATCTTATATTACCATCCTTTAATATATTGGTAAAGTTGGGGCCAAGAAGCCCTCTCTAACACAACCTGGGGACCAACGGCTTTACGTGACTTCCGAACCACCACCAGTAACCTGCCCGGAGGATGTGAAAAAGGACGGGATCGCTCAGACGGTCACCCATCCAAAGGACAGCCTCTCTCAATGTTGCTTGACTCCATTATCTTGCGATTATGTTGGAACCTTCCGTTAAAGGCTACTGGAAAAATAATTAGGGAAAATGAGTTAGAATATTCCCTTTATTGACTATTTACTTATTTGTAAGCCCATTTTTCTTCGAAGTACTGCCACATGATTCTGCTAGACAATTATTTCCCTAACCTAGGGGGTGTGGCCTCAGGTTTCCCATCGGTTCCAGCGGCCTGTCGCCACCCTCCAGCCCTTGTCAGCGTGCCTAAACTCTGGGGACCTCATGTCAGTTTTGCTAATGATGACGATTCAAAATTCATGGCCCAATATTTGAAATGGTGTCACGTGCTCTTGCCACTCTTCATATTTGCATTACAAATTGCACAAATGAATGAGCGAAGCTTTCAAGGAATTATCAGTTCCCGGTGTTCTTCGTTAATATGGATTTGCACATTCAGATTACTTAGCCAGCTCTTGGAGCTTTCACGCGTTAAGTAAAGTAACGAAATTCTTACGTGACTGACTTTGAATGACAAGTTGACTTTAGCCATTGTGGATCATCAAATAATAGAACTATTTATAATAGCTCTAAACATTTTAAGGCTAAAAAAACTACCAATAGAAATTTTGTCAATTTTTCCTGTAAAACATTTTTCAATATAATATTATTTTACTTCAAATACTAACAAAAGAAGAAATTTAGAATAGTTGTATTTAGACATATTTCATACATTCTATAAAGTGTGGGTTTAGTATAGAAGTGTAGGTATATATGGTTTGGTTAGGTTATAGGGTTTGGTTAGGTTTATTTATGTTAGGTTTTGTGTGTTTATTTAAGTTGATAGGTTATGTTAGGTTTTGTTAGATTATGTTTGTTTGGATTATGTTATGTTAGGTATTGTTTGGTTAGGTTAAATTATGTTTGTTTAGCTATGTTAGGTTATGTTATATTTAAGTTGTGAGGTTTGTTTAGGTTGTGTTAGGTTTGGTTAGGTTATGTTTGTTTAGGCTGTTAGGTTTGTTTAGGTCATGTTAGGTATGGTCTGGCTATGTTACGTTTTTTTAGGTTTCATTAGGTTAAGTTATATATGTTTGTTTAGGTTATGTTAGTTTTTTTAGGTTATCTTAGGTTCGGTTGGTTCATGTCTAGAAACAAATTATTTTAACCAAACCATAGCAGAGAACATCTATAAACTTGGCACAGTATTAAATGGCTATATAAACAATTTTTTCTTGTTACCACCACCATGACATGGCTTACATGTAGGGACGGCCAACCGAGGAGGTCATAAAAATCTTACGTATAAGCATAGGTCGAGTGATAGCTCATGTTAAAGAGCTTAGTTATTAGAGTTGAACGCCGCAATCCCCATTTCAAAAGGTTAATCTAATCATATTTTGTGAGGTGTATTATGTACACACTGTGAAGTACATTATGCGCTGCCATTTCTGACTGGGTTGTCGTATTGAGATGGGGATTGTGGCGTTCAACTCTACTAACTGAGCTCATTAAAATGAGGTATCACTCGACCCATGCTTACACGTAAGATTTGTATGACTTCCTCGGTAGGCCGTCCCCCATGATAGACATGCCATGGTAATAGAAAGGGAAATACATAGTCATATAGCACTGTGCAAAGTTAGACACCTAGAACATGAAGGATATTTTAAGTGACATGATTAAGGGGGGGGGGGATTTCCGAGTGATGTGAATAATAATGATTTTAATGGTCTCTAATAAGTCTGTTTAAACATAGGTTTGCACTGTAGCAATGGTCCAAGTTGATGCTAACGTTAAATTAAAGATTGATTAAAAGCCATTTATGCTATTATATTGGTTGGTATGAAATGACAGAAATTGTAAAATTTCTCACTATTTAGTACTGATGATTTCTCATAGCATTTGAAATTGCAATTGTTTGTGGCCATGATATTTATACTTTCTGCAACACACCCCCTTCTTATTTTGTATACTTGATTCAGTTTGTGGAGAACAAAACATTGAATCGGTGGACCACTATGTTTTAAAACATTAATGATATGTTAATAACACATAAGTAAACGTGACAAATTAGGGACACTGTCAATGATGACCCACCCATCATCATATTCACGTACGTGGTAGCCTACTAGTGTCAATACTATCGTACATGTATTAGTGGGTGGGCCATTATCATTGTATTCGTATGGGTGGGTGGGAGAGTCATTATTATTGGACGTGTATTCATTGGTGGGTTATTACCATCGTACATATGAGTGTGGGTGGGTAGTTCAGTACTATCCTAGGTAAAAGGGTGGGTTGGACGGTAATTACCACGTGTATGAGTGAGTGGATTAGTACCACAGTACCTCTATTTGCGGGCGGGTGGATCAATACCATCGTACGTGTGTGAGCGGGTGCAGTGGTTGTATGAAATTGTATAATGCAATTATAATAAAGAGGATTTATACAAGTGATGAAAGGGTGGAGGACATGTGAAGAAAGTAGGATTAAACTGGTTTAATTTGTGTATCCTTACAAGAAACTTTGCATCGATACTCTGAGAGAAGATAACTGAGAATTCCTTATGTTGGAGGACGAATTCTACGAAAAGGAATATTTGATGTGGGTTAGGACAACAATACTTCGATGACATAGAATATATGAATTATTAATAGCAAACTGATGTTTGCCTTCTTGACTTTTATACTTTTGTTTTCCTTCTTTGAATCACATATACATTTGATTTTCACTACCTTGCTCCCAAGGGTTGTCATTTTTAAAAAAACATGAAAAAATGTAACTTCGTTGAAAACCATGGACCAGACTGGCTACAATTTACTAAACTTAAGTTTCCATTTCATTATGCACAAATAAAAAACATTAACATTTCCAGTTAATTTAAAAATAATATGGAAATGTTTTAGTTAGTTCAAAAGTACCTTTTTTCTGTCATAAAAGGTCAAGTAACTCGAAAATAATTATCGATTATCACTGAATTAATGTAAATAAGATTAGTTTGATAGGTAAGAAGTTGTTTCAAAACTGTTTGAAGTAAAAGCATCAGACTATTTGGAGCACCAGAATGTTTCATTGAAGGTAAAAAAATGCCTATATGTTCTTTATCATGTAGTAAAATTCCCTCCATAAAAAAAGAAAAAGTAAAACCACTTGAGTAGTTATTTTATTTGTGAATTTTTAGCTATACCTACTTAAGCAATTGTTTTTATTGTTTATTTTCGTCGTGTTTTCTATACAGTACATGTTGTTGATCATTGTTGTTTTGTTGCTGCATTTTACTCTGTATAATATTAGTAAACATACTCTTTTATACTAAATGTATTTGTTTCTAATTTATACCTTCAAGAGATTTTAATTGTAGGTCTTTTTTTGTTTTGAATTAAATTAGTATTGTTTAGGGGTGTTCACAAGACAGAACATTTCAAGATCTTGCACTTTTTCCTCTGACGATAGTAATATTAAGTATATCAAAAATACATAATATATATATATTGATTGGACTATTCCCTGTTTTTAGTGCATTTAAACGAATTAATAAATAAAATATTTTATAGATAATTAATCACAAATCAAATTAAGAGAAAGGAGCTCACCTTTTTCCCGTCACGGAACTTGACGCTGCCTTCGATGACGGTGTTGGTATCCATGACGTCAGCCAGACGGCGGGACGGCTGGCACGCGACTGGTGGGCAACAACAAAGCCTCCCCCTGCACCCCTACACTCAGCCTCCCCTCAGTCGGGTGTTGACAGAACAGGTGTCGTGCCGAGCGGCACTAATTGGGGGGAACAGGTTACGAGTGTAAAGTAAATCATTAATGTTTTTTTCGTCCATAGATAAATAAATATTTAGCAGCTGAATTTTTACAAATTATTAGCTCATCAGTTTTTGTGTCAATAATGATGTCAATACTTTACGGTACGTTTTGGAGGACGTTTTTTGAACAGTGGCTTACTTTTAATCCCTCGAGTTGGCAGCTATATTTTCCTTACATGGCAGTCGATTTTTGGTTAATTTGCACAACTGTCTTATTTATTGTAAACCTTCTTATATTGGGAATACAAATTTTAAAATTTGTAATATAATCACATATAATATATAAAAAAACATGTGTTGCGGTATACACATTTGCGTATGTAACATTTGGAAGTTATTTTTTTATAAGTTGCGAAAAGTGGGAAGCGGTGGGGGGGGGGGTTAGACCGTGGTGATCTAGACTGATCTGGTGACCGTAGACAATGCTGTGATAGTGAAATGTGAGATAGCCGAAATAATATAAATTGATATAATTTTAGGAAATGTACACAGTGGTATACAGAGTGGTAAGAAAATATGGAAACGCTTTCACAATAACGTTATTTTTTCCCTAGACAATTTGATAATTTAACTTTTTTTTTAGTAACTGTGTTCCATAAAATATAATTTTTGATCACAATAATTTGCTTAAAACAGTTAAATAGTGGAGAAATAATAGTGTCCAAATTAGTTACATTGAAATTCAAATGACCGCTACTCTGAAAAGTATAAAACTTTCGAAGTTCGGTTTGCGGTAATTATTTTCTCTTGAATATATCTTTCATTAGATATCAAACTAGATCTAGTCTTACTTTGAAGATTTTCGTTCAACTTCTCAAGGTTCCTTGTAACCATGATATTGTTTTCACTTTTACAAGTGAAGTCATACAAACGTTGTGAAAGCGTTTCCATATTTTTTTTCACCCTGTATATTTTACAGCCAAAAATACAACTACTGTACCACACACGATTACTGAAAACGGTATTAAAAGCTGACGATTGGGGGCCATACAAATCTTAACATTAAAAGATTTCTCAAAAATGTTTTATTATACTACACAATTCATAATACAGGTACTGTACTAAAATTTAGGTAAAACACGCTCTATCAAATAAATTTACTAACACATAAAAACTAAAACGTACATTTAAGTAGTAAACATGAATAATATACCCTGAAAGATTCACTACAATGATGTAGGTTATAGAAAAAGATGGCAAAGGACAAAATATTCTTCGTGAGTTGAAAATTTCTTTATTTAACCTCACGATGCCTATCCGAACAATTGATGACTTATGTATATCATAGTAACCAGTAACTAACGTAGAATCCATAGATGCCCAAAACAATTGTTTGCAGTCGTGAATCAAGTTGTATAATTACGCACTTCGCCACTACAAGAGAGAGATTCGAGTGCATAATTACGCACTTTGCCACTACAGGAGAGAGATTCGAGTGCATAATTACGCACTTTGCCACTACAGGAGAGATATTCGAGTGCATAATTACGCACTTTGCCACTACAGGAGAGAGATTTGAGTGCGTAATTACGCATCTTACCAACACTACAGTTTCTAATTCGTATGATATAAGTAAAAAAAGACTGCGATATCTTTGATTTTGGTCAACAAACCTCCCTTGAACATTTCATAAACTTATTTCCTGTAAGCCCTCACATACAACTCAGTGTATATGACGTTCAAAACATGAGTTTTATGCAAACTTGGGCAAATAAGGGTTAACAAACCTTCAGACCCATGTGTAAAACTACTTTAACTAGTTATTATTAATGTACAATTCATTTTTTTATAATAAATAATAATAAAATATCTTTTTTATAATAAAATATCTTAAATTTATAATAAATAATTGAACGACTCAAATACAATTATTCCTAAACATTACTTATGGGGAAGTAAAAATGTTTGCTAACTGTAATGTATGCCAAATTACCTTGATAATTCTATATACTTTTAAAATTTAAAAGTTAAAAAAAAGTTAAAGTTCGTCTTATTTTACCATGCGAAGTTAGGGCTAAAAAGCCCTCTCTAACACTTAACCTGGGGACCAACGGCTTTACGTGACTTCCGAACCACGGGAGTGGCAGGGCAACAACTGTTAGTAGTCATATCGGGAATCGAACCCGGACCCGATAGCGTGGCAAGCCAAAGCCTTAGCCCCTTAGCTACGGCCGCTCAACATTTACTAGCATTATTAAAAATGTTATTTCAAGTTTTCACAAATCATGACTTTACGAACTTCTCCGACATTTAGGGCCAAACAATACGATATATAACGTAATGGTTAGGTTGGGTTGGGTTAGGTTAGGTTAGGTTGGGCTAGGTACAAGAGAGGCATGAAGTTATAGTAGTAGAAATTAGTAAGTTTATTTTGCTGCTTAAACTAAGATAAAATTTAAAAAATACTATTGCATTATTAAAGTAAAAAAATTGTGTCTTAAAATAAAATACGTATAATTTTATTTTTTATCTTGGATAATGTATTTTTACAGAATTTGTTGAGTAGAACATTACCCTTTTGCTATGATTATTATTTTTAAAACTTATCTTGAAATATAGTTTAAGAGTGTCATTTTGTATGTATAAGACATAATGAGTTACTTTTACTATTAAAGTTTTCCATTTTACACTTAGCATAAATGACTAAAGGGCAAGCAAAATGTTTTATTTTAGCCAAACGTACTTTTCATATTTACTTATTAGTTAATAGATTATGAGATTGGTGAATGAAATATATATTTTCTTAGTACATATTAGGCTTCTAGCTAGCCTAGTGGTTAGCACCTCTAATCCAAAGCAAACGGTTACTGCAAAACAGAGGGTTGCTGTTTTACGTCCAAGTGGTACACTGACAAATATACTAAAAGGACTTGAAACGAAGTCTCTCAACAACGATTCTATTTTTAAATTATCATTGGCATAGACGGAAAAATCTAATTTATTCATATATTTTTTACCTGTATTGTTTGATATACCTTTATAAAATATACAAACAGGTTACTAAAACTATTTGGTTTCATTGAATGTAATTGAAATAAAATAGTAAATTTAGGCCTTTGATAAAAATTACGGATTAAAACTATGGATCACATACATAGTGATTACCCATTTTGCTCTTTTTAGAGGAAGTGGGTGGGTATAGCTGGTCTTCATGTAATCAGAGAAGGAAGTGTTGAATGATTGTGAAATCTGAACTTACCTGAATGATGGAAGTCGATCAAACAGTTTAGTTCTTCGATCAAACAATCAATCGAAACTAAGTCATTAATACTCCGTATTTGATTTTATTTATAATATGAATAATATATATTCGCTCCTTTTCATTAAACATTTTTCAGTTGTTTTTAACCTTATCTGCATTAGGTATACTATGGAACTAGCCTTATACCATATATGTTGGCTATAACAGAAAAGAATCATTTGAATCTAGAAGATATCTCAATAACCACTGGCACCCCAATAAATTTGCTTTTCACTGAGTGGTGATTTACAAATGATAAATTTATAAACAAACTAATTAGTACAAAACAGAATAGTTTTACTTTCATAAACAAACCTAATGAAATTTGTCGTAACTGTCAATAGTAATATGTAAAACTATACTATATAAATTCCTATAATATAAACGCCTAGTACATGAATAATTATTTTTTTTGGCCTCTTCCTAACCTAGTGGCTATCACTCCTTACTTCGATACAGGGGGTGACGGGCTCGAATCTCAGAAGATTCCAGTAAATTTAACTTGAGATTTTTGAAATGTTGTTCCACAAAAGCTTTAAAATCTAAGTTTAAAATGCCACTGGCATAGGAGAAAAAATTAACACCCACAACTCTACACTAAACGTAACAAAGTAAAAACGCTAAAAGAAGAACGCACAATTATAAGAAAAATGTCAGATTCAAAATTAACAGAGAAAGAATACCGGCTACAATCTAGAAAACCCACTTAAAATACATCAAATAAGTAAGCAGACACA
The DNA here is from genome assembly GCA_035578905.1 of Stictocephala bisonia. Taxonomy (NCBI): domain Eukaryota; kingdom Metazoa; phylum Arthropoda; class Insecta; order Hemiptera; family Membracidae; genus Stictocephala; species Stictocephala bisonia. Next base: position 111,216 of record JAQJVL010000371.1, read on the forward strand.
GGAAGGCATAGAACAATTTTTTATGGACATTTTAGTAGACTTTCCCCCACACAACTCACAAAGAGAACTCTTACGTACATAGAAAATATATCAATAACACCATGGAGTAAAAAAAAAAAAATTGAACCAAAATATGTTAAAAATAGAACTATTTTTTAAAACAAGGTAAGTATGTGGATTTTTTTGTCTGAGAAGGAAACACCAAATAAAGCAGGATCAAGATGGACAGAAGAAAGAAAAATCATGAAAAATGATAAAAGAAGTAGGTAAGAAACGATTAAGAATGATTTGCGTGATCCTTATCAGTCCATTCACGATAAGTAAGTGTATATGCAACATTTCTTATTCATCCACTACGCTTCCAAACAAGAGGCAAATAATTACACCATAATTCAATAAAATATGCCTTGAATCATCATAATTAACCGTAATAATGCGTCAGCCGTAGTACAACTCATTTGTACCAGTTTATGCTTGCTCTGCCTTTACACCATATAGAGGCAGTTATAGAGGCAAGTCATACCCTATCGCCCCAAGGGGCATTATATTTTCTCGCTGATTGGGCTTCCGGTCTTTGGGGCGACAGATTATTAGCTGCGGGGCAAGTCTTTGCGATTAACCGGACTTATTACGGATCTTGACATCAATATTGGAAAATAAATCAATACTTTTAAAAATTAGAAGAAAAATATTTAACAATATACATTGCTAAATTTTCCTTTAAATGATTATCTAAAGTAATTATTGACGAGGTATTTTAAGTAAAATAATTAAAACTGCATCCATATGAAAATTTAAAATTACGTTCAGCCTTATTTTTACAAGAACTTGTTAATAATACGTGCTATTTTACCTTAAATTATACATTTAGTTGCGAAACTACGTTGGAAATAGAAATAACAAAGTTTGAAGAATTAGTAGGAAAATCTGGGTTATTAAAAATTAGTGTTAAGCTAATTTTATTTATTTTCTGCTCCCTTACTCAACCTTCACGACAGCTTATATGAGTTGATTTAAGGCCATCTTAATATTACAGAATAAAAGATGGTTGTTATAACAATTTTGCGATAGCAAAAGATGAAGTTTTAAACTATTTGGTGTCCATAGATTAGGAACGGCCAATATAATGGAAAAATAAAAAGAATAAAAATGTATTAAAATTGAATTTTCTACCAGAAAAGATCATCAAATACATAAAGCTCCATGAAAAAAAATTAAGTTGTCCACCATTTTGGAAAATTGCGGCTCTTTTGAAAATCGCTAAATACATATTGTTATTAATGAGAAAAGTCGGTCAAGTTCACCATTTATAGTTCGTCGTATCTCTGAAAATTTACAAGATCCCAATCGTGACACACATAAAAAAACATCCTGTAAATATATGTATACATATATAAAGTTCATTTTGTAGATCTGCCAAATGTAATAATAATACATTACACGAATATGAAAAGAATTGAACAGTCAACGAACTTACAAATGTTGATATTCTCTCGTGATATTGTATGTAACTTGATATTGAACCCAACAATCAGATCACGATCTCCGTGTGACGTAGAGAGCTCAGCTGTAACGAGTTGGAATAATTTCCGAAACCTAAAACGGGCAATGATTCAGAGATCACGCACACAATTTGCGAACACTTTTCGTTCCTGCAAAATGTGGGATGAAAATGTCAGTTGAAAAGTGTTGTTATTGTGTAACTCTAACTATAGAATATAGCTATAGGAAGACAAATTCAAAATTTATTTTTTTAAATAGACCTACATTATTACATGATTTACAACGCAGAATAGTTTTTATTTATTTAGTTAAAATAAATGAGTCATTAATAAAAGAAAATATAGTAATTATGCTAAAGTGCTCAGTTACAAATAATAAACTATCTATTACAACAATGTAAATTTTCTTATATATGAATTATATAATTCTTTCTTATTTTGTAAAAATCTTAATTTAGAAACATTTTTTTAAAACTAATATGATTACTAACCATTAATATTATCTATATATAAAATCTTATTAAATATTACAAATTTATAATAAGATTATAGGTTCTTTAAACTTTTTCTTGATAAACAAAGTAAGTAATTACTGAAACAATGTGAATAGGTGAATTTTAAATGACACCTTGTCATACAATCCTTTTCTTGTTGATTTTCATCAAACATTGTCGGCATCAAATGCGATAATCAGGATGAAAAAAATTCTTTAAACAAAAAAAATTGTTTTTCTTGTTGTTTATCATCAAATAAAAATATCAGTTCTTATCAGCTGTTCCTCTGGAAACAGATTCACTTAATGAGAAATGTCAGTATACATAAAACGTTTTATTTTCGACTTTATAAGGACACTGATAGATTTCCCATCCAATGTTAAATTGTGTCTCAAATCAGCAGCTGTTTTGTGGTCCATTCTGGAGTGTATTATACTACAATTGATCTGCGCAAGCACTGAACCGATTTTTAAGAAATTTGGAAGGAAATGAGCTTTTATATTAGAGATATTTAAGAAAGAATTTGTCAAAATTCCATTCATGAGGGGTAGAAACACCCTATTAGCGTTTTCTTTTTTTCCATAATAATAACATTGGATTTAATAGTTTATTTTAAACAGCTGACACGAAAAACATAAACATGACTCATAAGCATAACATAAATACAGAATAAAATACTTTATCCAAAATTTAGTACCCCCACCCCCCGATTAATTTTCGAGAGTTAAGATGATTCTACAATTTTCTGATGGCCTTCTTTTTAAGAGACACCACTTTCCCTGTTGTTTTTGGAGGAGAAAAAGTAGATCCATTCTGTGCATGTCTCTTATTATTCAACTCACCTCCAGTTAACACAGTTGTTACATAGTGAACATTGTGAAATGTCTACTAACTCTGACATCAACGCACTACTTTATATCCCACTAAAGTAGATTTATAGGGGTTTCTAAATTATAAAACTGTATCACTTAGGAAAATAGGAAAAGGCTGAGCTTTCATATTGGTGTAATGGCTTAGAGAGAACCATGTAGGGGAGGGTAGCCAGTGTAGAGAACCACCCCGTAGTGAAACAAGGCATATCAGCCGTAGTTTTATAAAATAAATAGTGTAGTCAAACATATTTTGTATGAATGCTCAAAAATCTGGAAGAATGCGCTTCTATTCTTCCTAGTACTTTACATTATATGTGTAGTTGGTACTCTAATTCCTCAATTCTCCCTTTCTCACCTAGAAATCAATTTGCTTGTTATACTAAATTATCTACTTTTCTCTGTAGAGGCAAGCTAAAACATATATCTATTATCAAATTGGGAGTGCAGCTGGACGTCAGGTAGGTTCACGCACACACACGCAGGGGATTACGACCGACCCGACCCACCCGGGACCGGCTGCACTTCCGCTCGATTGTTCATTTAGACGACCTTTCCAATCAATAAGAATTTTTTTTATTTTCCCATTTTATCTCAAAATGGTTAATAAATATGATATCTTACATTCTTTTTCTTACATTCTTTCTTACATATGAGACGCTGACACAACGTTGTTGGTATTTTAAGGCGAATATGAATGGTTATATGAGTGTAGGTCGAGTGTGGATGGGTGTAGTCTGGTTACTATCTGAGTTCAACTATTCCTCAGAAAGGGCAGTTTATTAATAGCCCAACAGCCAAGGCAACTAAGGGACCTACAGCTTTACGTGGAATCCGAACCACGTAGTGCTGGTCCGATTTTCAGCTAATTGACAAGTCTGATTACTCAGTTATCTCCCCCACACAACATCCGCACAATGATTACCACCCAACATGGACACCCCAGACTTCTCTAGTACTGTCCACGCCGATAGCAACCATCAAGCGGACGCCATGTCGGTATTAAGAGGACCGAGCATCCAACATATCGCCTACAATCTCCCAAACACTTTGTCCCCATGTAGCTGGGTTGCAGTACTGCGCCACCAGTGCCGACCCAGCTAAAATTAAATCACAATTAAATCTACTCACAATTAAAAGAGAAATGATACCGATAAATATATTATTTACTTTAGTTTATCTTACGAACATTGTTCACAGTAATTTGTAAATCATGCAATGCTGTAACTAATTCACTTAAGATTCACTACAGCAAATCACAGATTGTTCGGTATCATTTTCCTTGTAATTTTGAGTTGATTTCATATTTATTAACCATTTCGATATAACATTGCAAAATTAAAAAAAAAAATTATTGGAAAGGTCGACTAAGTGACTAATTGAGTGGAAGTGCGGCCGGACCCGAGTGGGTCGGGATGGTCCTAATCCGCTGCGTGTGTGTGCGTGAACTTACCTGGCGCCCAGACGCACTCCCAGTTTAATAATAGTATAAGAAACACTTTAACTATTACTACGTGGAACGGAAAACTTACGTGGATGGTTCAAGACGTTCTGATAAAGACGTAAAATGACGAGTCAGTAGAGTTCTTTGTAATTTCATGCGTGTGTGATTAACCGATAAGCCCCCCTTCACGCATGCCGGCTGGTGATAAACACATCAAAGGGAATTAGCCGATGAGGGCAGACGGCCTGACAACACAAATTGATTCTGCGATAGCAATAACACCAGGACGTGCGATGACTCAACTTGACCTTTCCCCCTCCACTCGCTGACATTTGCACTGTCCTGCGTTCCTGTACGGTTGCCAATGTGCGGAAACGGAGAAAAAATTGGTTTGGAAGCCTAAAATACGACATATAATGTTGAGTTTTTCATTTTGTTTATTTATCTTTTGGACACTTAGGGTAAAGATATTTATCGGACATGAATTGCGATTGCAAGTGCCGAATACAGATGGTCGAGCGCAGTTTTTGTTACTAATGTTTTAATTGACTCTTCTAAAGGCTATTTAATAATAGGTCGTGTCATTTTAACAAAGAAGCTACACAACATTAAACATTTCCGTAGAAACTGGACACTTTTAAGGGAGTAAGCCGTAGTGATATAGGCCTATATATGTACATAATATATTAGACAGTGAAAAATAAGCTTACAAAAATTTACAATCAGCTATTAAGAGCCTTCATGTTAAGAGCCTTGTGCCCGACACAAGTAATGTTGGCCGCATATTACGGTCTCATATATCCTACGGAGTGTTAATTTTGGGTGTCTGTATAGATGCCGATTTCTTAAGGGTATTGAGGCTGCAAAAAGCGATTAGAATCATTTAAAAGTTAAGGTCTTGAAAATCTTCTAAATCCGAGTTAAAAAACATTAAAATTGTTGAGCCTGCCTTGTATTTACATTCTGAAAACAGGTCTTTGTTGTAAGACTAAATGTGCCTTCACACGGGGCACTGAAGTCCATAATAACGCAACTAAAGGCAGGGAAAACTACCGAACTTAGCAACACAGAACGGTGGTTTACGAACACCTCCGACACAGGTTGGAATTCGTTTTGAAAACAGTTTACCATCCGAGTATAAATGTCTGATGATTTCCAAAGCATTAAAGGCAAAATAAAACAGTTTTTGACATCCAAGGCCTTTTACAGTGTGGGAGAGTTTTTAGCGTATAATTGGAGGACTAATCAACCTGTCATCGGGAATGAACAGGCAAGCCACATTTAGTGCAGGATGAGAATGAATTAATAGATTTTGTATGTCAGAATGAGTCATTGTCAGCGTGATTGTGTAGCTTAACATTTTAAATAATAAATTAATATAGTTAATTTACGTTGAAATTTAATATCTAATTTTTATAAATAATATTATAAATTTAATACCAAAATGTTATTTTTTAAAGTTAGAATCGTGGCGTACTCCGTATACCTCATATTTACATTATATTACAAAAATTATGAAAGCACACAACTCCATAATTTCATTCCCCATTTGAGGGCTAAGTGTTGACGAGATTGTAGTCAAATATATTTGTCCAGTCTACTCAACCATTTCCATCTCCATCAACACCAAAGAGAGATATAGGGTGACCATGTTAGGTAAGGTTAATTTTAGGGGTTCCATAAAAGATAACTGATTAACAGGCTCGTCCGTTAGCCAAACATTAGACAAATAATACGTTGTTCAAATCCTACATTAATGTCTAGGTCCTTTAGTTACCCCTCTGTCGTTTATTGAGCTAGGGCCTTTTTTTTTTAATAAACCACAAATTAGAAATGTTTACTATGCCATATGCGTCAATTTTCGAATTAGCTGGTCGGATGACAGTTAAATTAAGCTAGATTCCGTTATTTTAGGTCAGGTTAATTTAGGTTATGTTAGATGATGTTAAGTCAGGTTATGTTAGGTTAGGTTAAGTTAGGTCAGGTCAAGTTAAGTTAGGTTATGTTGGGTCAAGTTAAGTTAGGTTATTTTGGGTCAAGTTAAGTTGGGCAATGTTAGGTCAGGTTAAGTTAGGTTATTTTAAGTTAGTTTATGTTAGGTCAAGTTAAGTTATATTATGTTAGGTCAAGTTAAGTTAGGTTATGTTAAGTCAGGTTAAGTTAGATTATGTTAGGGCAAGTTAAGTTAGGATATGTTAGGTCAAGTTAAATTAGTTTATGTTAGGTCAAGTTAAATTAGTTTATGTTAGGTCAAGTTAAATTAGTTTATGTTAGATCAAGTTAAGTTAGTTTATGTTAGGTCAAGTTTAGTTAGTTTATGTTAGGTCTAGTTAAATTAGTTTATGTTAGGTCAAGTTAAATTAGTTTATGTTAGTTCAAGTTAAGTTAGATTATGTTAGGTAAAGTTAAGTTAGGTTATGTTAGATCAGGTTAAGTTAGGTTATTTTAAATTAGATTATGTTAGGTCAAGTTAAGTTAGATTATGTTAGGTCAAGTTAAGTTAGGTTATGTTGGGTCAAGTTAAGTTGGGTAATGTTAGGTCAGGTTAAGTTAGGTTATTTTAAGTTAGTTTATGTTAGGTCAAGTTAAGTTAGATTATGTTAGGTCAAGTTAAGTTAGGTTATGTTGGGTCAAGTTGTTGGGTAATGTTAGGTCAAGTTAAGTTAGGTTATTTTAAGTTAGTTTATGTTAGGTCAAGTTAAGTTAGATTATGTTAGGTCAAGTTAAGTTAGGTTATGTTGGGTCAAGTTAAGTTGGGTAATGTTAGGTCAAGTTAAGTTAGGTTATTTTAAGTTAGTTTATGTTAGGTCAAGTTAAGTTAGGCTATTTTAAGTTAGTTTATGTTAGGTCAAGTTAAGTTAGGTTATGTTGGGTCAAGTTAAGTTAGGTCATTTTAAGTTAGTTTATGTTAGGTCAAGTTAAGTTAGATTATGTTAGGTCAAGTTAAGTTATATTATGTTAGGTCAAGTTAAGTTAGATTATGTTAGGTCAAGTTAAGTTATATTATGTTAGGTCAAGTTAAGTTAGGTTATGTTAAGTTAGTTTATGTTAGGTCAAGTTAAGTTAGATTATGTTAGGTCAAGGTAAGTTATATTATGTTAGGTCAAGTTAAGTTAGGTTATGTTAAGTCAGGTTAAGTTAGGTTATTTTAAGTTAGTTTATGTTAGGTCAAGTTAAGTTAGATTATGTTAGGTCAAGTTAGGTTATATTATGTTAGGTCAAGTTAAGTTAGGTTATGTTAAGTCAGGTTAAGTTAGATTATGTTAGGGAAAGTTAAGTTAGGTTATGTTAGGTCAAGTTAAGTTAGATTATGTTAGGTCAAGTTAAATTAGTTTATGTTAGGTCAAGTTAAATTAGTTTATGTTAGATCAAGTTAAGTTAGTTTATGTTAGGTCAAGTTTAGTTAGATTATGTTAGGTCTAGTTAAATTAGTTTATGTTAGGTCAAGTTAAATTAGATTATGTTAGGTCAAGTTAAGTTAGGTTATTTTAAGTTAGTTTATGTTAGGTCAAGTTAAGTTAGATTATGTTAGGTCAAGTTAAGTTATATTATGTTAGGTCAAGTTAAGTTAGGTTATGTTAAGTCAGGTTAAGTTAGATTATGTTAGGGCAAGTTAAGTTAGATTATGTTAGGTCAAGTTAAGTTATATTATGTTAGGTCAAGTTAAGTTAGGTTATGTTAAGTTAGTTTATGTTAGGTCAAGTTAAGTTAGATTATGTTAGGTCAGGTTAAGTTAGATTATGTTAGGTAAAGTTAAGTTAGGTTATGTTAGATCAGGTTAAGTTAGGTTATTTTAAATTAGATTATGTTAGGTCAAGTTAAGTTAGATTATGTTAGGTCAAGTTAAGTTAGGTTATATTGGGTCAAGTTAAGTTGGGTAATTTTAGGTCAGGTTAAGTTAGGTTATTTTAAGTTAGTTTATGTTAGGTCAAGTTAAGTTAGATTATGTTAGGTCAAGTTAAGTTAGGTTATGTTGGATCAAGTTGTTGGGTAATGTTAGGTCAAGTTAAGTTAGGTTATTTTAAGTTAGTTTATGTTAGGTCAAGTTAAGTTAGATTATGTTAGGTCAAGTTAAGTTAGGTTATGTTGGGTCAAGTTAAGTTGGGTAATGTTAGGTCAAGTTAAGTTAGGTTATTTTAAGTTAGTTTATGTTAGGTCAAGTTAAGTTAGGTTATTTTAAGTTAGTTTATGTTCGGTCAAGTTAAGTTAGGTTATGTTGGGTCAAGTTAAGTTAGGTCATTTTAAGTTAGTTTATGTTAGGTCAAGTTAAGTTAGATTATGTTAGGTCAAGTTAAGTTATATTATGTTAGGTCAAGTTAAGTTAGATTATGTTAGGTCAAGTTAAGTTATATTATGTTAGGTCAAGTTAAGTTAGGTTATGTTAAGTTAGTTTATGTTAGGTCAAGTTAAGTTAGATTATGTTAGGTCAAGTTAAGTTATATTATGTTAGGTCAAGTTAAGTTAGGTTATGTTAAGTCAGGTTAAGTTAGGTTATTTTAAGTTAGTTTATTTTAGGTCAAGTTAAGTTAGATTATGTTAGGTCAAGTTAAGTTATATTATGTTAGGTCAAGTTAAGTTAGGTTATGTTAAGTCAGGTTAAGTTAGATTATGTTAGGGCAAGTTAAGTTAGGTTATGTTAGGTCAAGTTAAGTTAGATTATGTTAGGTCAAGTTAAATTAGTTTATGTTAGGTCAAGTTAAATTAGTTTATGTTAGGTCAAGTTAAATTAGTTTATGTTAGATCAAGTTAAGTTAGTTTATGTTAGGTCAAGTTTAGTTAGATTATGTTAGGTCTAGTTAAATTAGTTTATGTTAGGTCAAGTTAAATTAGTTTATGTTAGTTCAAGTTAAGTTAGATTACGTTAGGTCAAGTTAAGTTAGTTTATGTTAGGTCAAGTTAAGTTAGGGTATGTTAGATCAGGTTAAGTTAGGTTATTTTTAAGTTAGTTTATGATAGGTCAAGTTAAGTTAGTTTATGTTAGGTCAAGTTAAGTTAGATTATGTTAGGTCAAGTTAAATTAGTTTATATTAGGTCAAGTTAAATTAAATTATATTAGTTGAAGTTATGTTAGATTATGTTAGGTCAAGTTAGGTTAGTTTATGTTAGGTCAAGTTAAGTTAGATTATGTTAGGTCAAGTTAACTTAGATTATGTTAGGTCAAGTTAAGTTAGCTTATGTATAATAGGAAACATTCAGACGGCTGACCGGCGAACGAGGATTAATATAATAAAATAGAATATAATATCACTTATTGCATTAACAAAATACATGAAATTGTATCGCAATCGTCAGTTAAACTACGTGGTTCAGATGCCACGTAAAGCTGTAGGTCCCATAGTTGCCCTGGCTATTGGGCTATTAATAAATATTCCTTTCTGAGCTAAGTTGAACTCAGATAGTAACAATGACTACACTCTTTCATCTACATTCATCACACTCATTCACTCGTCATATTTGCCCATATCTCTGCGATCGGCGTCTTATAGATGAGTAAACTCAATATTATGACTGGCAAAGCAGGCGGGTACAGCTAGTATTGTAATATAAGGAAAAATAAATAAAAAGTAAATTAAACGATATAAATATGGGTTGAAAATTAATTATATTCTTACAGCATGGGGGTTAGTCTGTAAGGTGAGATATCGAAAAACAAAAAAGAGGTTAGGTCACACCCCATCTAGGCAAAGCCTAATATCGCATACCATTAATGTTGTCCCACCTATGTTGATATATAGAGTATATATATATATATATATATATATATATATATATATATATATATATATATATATATATTACCTTTCTTATAAATACGATGTGATATCCAGTTCACTCTTTTCTTTTTTTTTTACTAAGCTCCATTTTATTTATTGAATAATATTTAAAAATACTTTAAAAATAAATTTGTATTTAATCTGGTACTTAAATACCGAAATGCAAATAAAAATGTATATCGCAAATATCAATATAAATACATTATCAGTTCAATGTTATTAAATATGCCAGAAAAATAACATTATTAAGTAATTTTCTTCCAGGAATGTTTTTCCTTCTTTTGTAAACACCATGACATAATACAAGACATTTGCAGACGATATATTAAAAAAAATGAGTCAATATATATATATATATATATATATAATCCTTCAAAAAAGGCTACAAAAGTCTAGAAAATTAGCGATTATTCTCATTTCAAATAGAGAATCGATGCTTAGTCCCATCAGTTTGAATGTTCAGAGAACAATCTTGATGAGAAATTATCGTTGTAATATGAGAAGGAAAGGAAGCATAACATTTATAAGTAGTCTAAAAAAAATCTATAGCTACTAAATGGGAAATACGATTAGCAGTCCTAAAAAAAAAACAAAGATATTTTGTATTTTGTTTGTAAAAACAGCCTTGCTACTTCCATGTTTTTAGAGGTTATAGGATAATTCTGTATATTCATAGCGGTTAAGCTAGGCAATACCATAATGTTTAAAATATTTGACAAGCGTATTTAAATTAAATTTTTCATGAAGCTTATTTTACAAAGAAATTAAAATACAAGATCAGGTAATTGTTAGTTTGTGTAAGTAAACTGAAAAATTAAATAATTATATTAAGATAGAATGGATTTAAGGTTTATGAAAATACAAAGTGATATATAATAAGCTTTTAATAGTGTTTATAAAACATACTTATAATGGCCGTTAGTCAATTTTCAATAAGAAAAAAATTAATACACGATTTTACAACAATTCCAACTCCTAAAATTGTTGACCTACATCTTAGAAATACGCATGTACTGCATGTAAAAATGTGTATTCACAAGAGGGACTGACATACACAGTTAAGGAACTAGAGGCAAGGACTACTATCGCACTGAGCAACATAGGATGGTGGTCTATGAGCGCCTCCTTTCACAGGCTGGTGTTAATTTCCTAAACTGTTTATCTCACAAAATCAAATTTGCCAAGACGCCGAAGGCGTTGAAAACTCGCCTTAAACAACTTTTGTTAAGTCAGACATTGTATAGTGTAAGCGAGTTCTTGGCACAAAACTGAGAGACCAGTAATTGGCAAGAAACCGGTACTGGACAGGCTTGTCTTTCAGAATGAACGAATGAGACAATTGTATGTATGAATGCTGAATTTGTATAATGAATGAAGATAACTTTTTTTTCTTTCCTTTGATGATTGCGATACAATTTAATGTTAAAATTGACCATGCAATAAAATATATTCTATTATGTTTCAAAATAGGAGTAAAAAATATTTATTCTATTATAATTAAAGTATTTATTCAGATAGAAGTGGGTTAAAAGTGTAAGTACAACATGAAAATAATACATCAAAACAATATAAAGTTAAAACAATTTAATTTTTAAAAGATAAGTAGTTATTTTATTTAATTACTTAGTGTATGCTGCCCTCTAACGGATAAGTTGGGAAACTCTAAAACAAGCTTCCTGCAACACCATATTGTAGCGCTGTATTCGCAATGTGACCGTAGTTCGCAGTTTTGCCGATAGGTAGAAGCACTTGACGAATAAACAACAAACACGTCTGTATTTCAAAGTATTTGTTTATTTGCTGTACGTGTAATTTGTTAAATAAACACAGAAAGAGGACAAATAAAGCGTGGATTTGACACTTAAATAACAAACATGTTTTTGGATTTAATGTATTTTTGTTATTAAAACATATAAGTTGAAATGTTTAACAAGTTGTTAACACCATTTACAATGGTATTTTATTCAGATATGGAAAAGTGTTTTTATCGTAGAAAAGTATGTTGTAATAATTCACGTTTGTACGTATACATTTATAGAATATAATTTTAATTATATCTGTGTTACACATTAACTGAAGCAACAATCACAAATACTGTATTTTGCCCGAGGTAAAATCTATTAGCTTGTTTACTTGTTTTTAAATTTAAAGTTTTCTTTCAGCTAAAACTAGGGATAGTCTGTGTCTGAAATACTTAACTAATTTCCACTAATTAAGCATTTCAACAGTTATTTGATTTTCAATATTTTTGTGCCAAATCATTTTGTATAAACTGTATGTAAGCTCTACTATTATGATACAAATAGTTTTATCACGAAGCAGTTAGAATTCTAACTACCACAACGCCTTTATTACCAGCGAGGCAATCCACGCAATACACCCCTGTAGCTGAATCACGTCAGCGCCGTCACTTTAAATACAGGCGGCAAATTATGGAGTTTGGTTTATTTCCTACCTAAAAGAGCTACTACAGTTTGCTCATAGAGGCTTTATTGCTATGTAGAGGTTTATTAATTCCTAGCAGTACAATTATTTTACTGTTAACATTGTTCTGTTGATATTTTTATGAATTATTTTGCAGTCCATTTAAATTGTATTGACTAATCCAAATTGTGCTATTTGAAACCAGTCGTAATAGGTAAGAGTCTATGGGGATATAAATAAAATTTAGGTATAAATTTATTTTTCTGTTACTTATTTTACGACTATTTCCGTTTTTTGTTTCAAAAAGCGATTATGAGGAATATTAGAGAAATATTATTCATTAATAAGACACCGATCGTCAAGATATGGGTGAATATGAGGGGCGAATGAGTGTGAATGAACGATTGTGGTCGTTGTTACTATTACTAACTAAGGTCGACTGTTCCTCAGAAAGAACTATTTATTAATAGCCCAACAGCCAGGATAGTTAAGGGACCTATATTTTTACGAGGAATATGAACCACGTGGTTTTGGTCTGATTTTCAACTAACTGACAAGCCTGGCACTCAGTTGTCTTCCCTAAACAACAATTTCAACCTTGTCTACTGTTCTACACCCCAGAACTCTCTAGTAGTGTCCAAGTCGAAGGCAATCATTGAGTGGACGCCGTATTAAGAGGACCGAGCATAAAACCTATCACCAATAAACCCCTCCCCCCCCCCAAATAAAAAATATGCTCCAAAACCAAAAATTAAGTAATGTTAAACTAATACACCCAAGTGGGGTATCAAAATAAAGGTATTCTACTCTTAATTACTAATTCACCATCAGATTTTAGAAAATACTATGGTCTTTTTTAGGGGCTCCACCACCATTGTACATGTATGGGTGAGTCAATATCACTGTACGTGTAGGGGTGGGTCAATATCACTGTACGTATAACTGTTATATGTTTGTCAGTTTTCTTTTAATGAGTGATCACCGATATGCCATACGATAATTATTATAGACAGAATCGTTGAAATAGAAATCCATGTTTCTAGCGTTTTTTGAGACGAATAAATTTTTAATAGTACTGAATTAAAAAACAAACCATTTGGTCAACTTAAGGTGAGAAATATAATACTGTACACCTTTTATTTTCCAGGTCTATATTTTCCAAAGCTTTATCCCTGTTAATCCAAAGTAGCTGGATTACAGCACTGCGCCAACCAGATGATGAAAATGTGTAAAAGTACGTACTGATGCACGCTTAAACATTCATAATTTTAAGCAAGGGTCGAAATCGTTAAATTCATAGAACCGTACCTAAGCGTTATTATAACGAGGTGTTCATAAACCCGCTGAGCCAAAGTGTGATGAATGTAGCCACGTGTGAGTTTTACAACTTGTACGTGACTTGCTCACGTATTAAGTGTTATCTGATCGTGTTTGGGAGATATGGCCACAGTTCACATACTTTCACAGTAATGACTGGGTTTTTATACTACTGTAATGATAATCTGTTTTAATGGGATACAAATTAAACCTTATGCATATATTTTGTACTAGCTGACAGTCCTTACTTAGCTAAATGGGGTGGTTCTCTACATTTGCTTACCCTTCCCTCCGAGGTTTTCTCCAAACCATCACATCAATTAAAAGCTCAGCCTGCTTCCCTCATCCTTGATAACAATGTTTTATAGTCTAGAAAACCCTTTAAGACTACTTTAGGGGGATGTTAAGTTGTGAAGTCTTGTCAGAGTTAGTAGAAATGACCATGAACATTTCACAATAAAAGTGTAATTAGTTTCATGTTTAGGCCTCCGGATTACTGAATTAACACTATATAGTAGGTTATTTACCTTTGTGATCCGTCAAGTAATCCAACATTTGATTACTTGAATTACAACATACAAAATGTTGGATTACTTGACGGATCACAAAGGTAAATAACCTACTATATAGTGTAATTAGTTGTAAACAGTTATATTCATCAATAGGATAAATAACGTCAAACATACAAAATAAATAAATATATATATATATATTTATTTATTTACAAATCAGCCCAACGTTATCCTTATAGAAAAATCTTTTAGAGGTGGTTTCTACCCCTTAGGATTATTTTATCAAGGCGAAAATACTTAGCTTTCCTACGTAGCCTACAACAAACATTTGTACAAAATTTCAGCTATGCAGGAAAGGAAGCTGTAAAGGAAGCGAGAGAATTCGTGATGAGTGAGGGTTTTCTCTTTTATAAATAGAGATTACAAGCTGTTAAATATACTACATGGAGAATCTTATGTGACTAGTTTGACACCAATCTGGTAATTATAATTTATTTAGGAAAATCAGTTATTGTAAAACTGTTTATCTTAGCAACAAATAACTTAATTTACTAAAAACAATATAACTGTACTATTTATACAGTATATAAACACACATCGATTATTGAATAATTTACTAAAAACAATATAACTGTACTATTTATACAGTATATAAACACACATCGATTATTGAATAATTTACTAAAAACAATATAACTGTACTATTTATACAGTATATAAACACACATCGATTATTGAATAATTTACTAAAAACAATATAACTGTACTATTTATACAGTATATATAAACGCACTTATCGATTATTGAATAATTTACTAAAAATAATATAACTGCACTATTTATATATCTTTATTCGTTCAAAATAATAGACATTGCAGAACACAGCAAAATTTACAATATGTTTTACAAACTGCTTTTAAAATAAGTATTATAAAAATTAAAAACAACTGTATTATTCTATCACACAGTATTTTGTTAGATTATAGATAGTAAATTAACTGCTAAAATATTTCTTAAATCTCATATGGGTTTTTATTGATAAAAGTAGTTTTAAAGCTTTCTTGAAGCTATTGCCGGACTTTACTTTTATGGTAGGTAGCAGCGCATTAAATATTTTCACATATATATGATAAGGGCATTTTTCATAACCCTTTGAGCGATGTTTCTGAATCGCAAGCAATGATCCTCCCCTCGTGCTGTATGATTGAAAGGATTCCACAGAAGCAAAGAGACCGGGGTTATTTATAACAAACATACAAGAATCGTAACCCACCAAGCCCGCAAAAGTTAAAATACTGTTGGCCTCAAAGTAAGCCTTACATGAATATCGGATTTCAAGTCCAAACATTGCTCTGACGCATCATTTTTGAATTCGAAAAACTGCGAGAAAATATCTTGAACTAAAAAGCCCCCAAAATATTACCCCATACCTGAGAATCAATTTCACAATCGCAAAATAAACTGTGAGGAGAACATGTGTACTACACACTTGAGAGAGACGACCGAGGGAAAAGCACATAGATCGGATGCGTCTGCACATATGTTCAACATGGAAATCCTAACTTAGGCCCCAATCAATAAAATTGCCCAAGAGTTTAATAAATACACGGGCATACATAATAATGTGAGTTTTAATAAATGTTTAAATTTACATGTTTGAAAAAAATTTAAATATTATTTATCAAGTAATCTGAAACACCAAAAACTGTGTAGCTTTGGTTTCAAAATACAGGTCTGAATTTTAACACATACAAAGTGCTGACGCCGAGTGGTCTGAGGCGTCAGCACTTTGAGCTTGGGTTAGAGATAGCGCTGGTCCGAATCCGCCCTAGACTGGAAATATTTATCAGTAATATTTACCTCCTACTGTACTGGTTCGCCCTTTTATTCTGTCTGAATAATTTCATCGCACAGATCAATAATCTATGAGGGATGGGCAGAGTAAGGTTAAGAAGGAGGTCGGCCTCTCCTTAAAAAAAAGAAAAAAATTATTAACAAAAATTCTAACTACCACAACGCCTTCATCATTAGTGAGGCAATGCACGCAACACATCCCTGTAGCTGAATCACGTCAGCGCCGTCACTTTAAATACAAGCGGCAAATTAAGGAGTTTGGTTTATTCCCTTATTGAAAGAGCTACGGTATCTATAGGGCTTGCTCGTCCTCTTAAAATGGCGCGAGCTTCAATTTAATGGGGTGTAATACTACTTTCATGTTTCAGATTACTTAATAAAATTATCAAAATGATGATCTTGACAGTATCAAATTATATGGATTTAGGGTTTCTTTATTTCTGTGAATACATCGCGTTCAAAAAAGAAAAAGATTGTTTGCTTTTGTTTATCTAACAGAGGAATGCTGTGATTAGTTAGGTATTTTAAAGATATAACTAGAGATGGATTTTTGTACCCTTTGATCTTATGTGAAAATTTGTAAACAATTCATTGGTATTATTCAAAAACTTATTTCTAAAGAATGTTTTTACTGAGTATTTTAACATTATTAGGTACGGAAGGACTGTGATATAGTTTGTAAATTGGTAACATTTGTAAACGTGGCTTACGATATGTGACTGTTGTTGAAAACATTGTTAATAGAGGAGGTACTATTATTAACTAACAAATAGTATAGTAAAATAAAAATCGAGGTATTTATAACAAAATAAGCAAACAAAGGAATTCCATTAAATTATCTTTAAAGTATATTTATTTTCAAGTTGTTAATACCAACGGGCATAAAACTGCAACTCAGGAGGTGTTGTTGTTGGAGAAAATCAAAGCATTTAATATTTGAAAGTTATTGTAGGTAAAGCATTGCATTGTAAAACGCATACAAATAATATGAAATTTAAACTAAATATTCTATAATATATTTTAATATCATACCAATCTGACAAAAATTTTGAGGAGACTCTAATTTTCCTTAGTTCCTAGTAGAATTGCGTATGGACTTTTTTGCTGTGGTAGAACCCATAAATCAAATTTAAATATAATTTTTATCCAAGAGCATATGTTAAAAACCATCTCAAATAAACTGGAAATAAAACTTTCACACCTCTTGTTTGGACATTAAAATTTTCCTATTTAATATATGTTTGTTTTTTTAAGTTTTGTTAAGCAACCCACCCTCGTACTATCAAAGAATTGCTCGGCCCATCGAAGATGGGTATAAAGGCACCGCACTCAGGAGGATGGCACAGAAAAAACAATCAAGTTGAATGGAAACAATCTTGTTTATTATATGAACATTTAAAAAAACATTTAATTCAAAAGTATTAAAAGAAATACTAAGCGAAAGAAAAAAAAAATAACAAACGGGACAAAACGGGCTGTTGACAGTTTGTGATAAGTTACTTCAAATCATTATCAATAATATATATTTGTATGTTAATTAATAAATGGCCTGAAGATAAATAAAAATATATAAAAAAATATAAGATAGACAAACATAAGCAATAGTATAAAATATGTTGCAAACTAAACTTATGCAAAAAATAGGTTAGGCAAAGTAACATTTTTTCTTATAGCAACATAAATATATGTCTGAAAATGTAACAATAATAAATATATAACAAAAACAAATAAAAAAGACAACAACATCAACAAGAATAATATTTAATACATAAAAATAAATACAAATAAATTAAATACAAAAATCAAAAACAAAGACGTTTAAATCGGCAACTGAACTTACGAGGCCTTGGGCACTGAAAGAAATTTGGAAGGTTGGCCCAAGTTGGAAAAGTTAAAGACAAAAAACTAAACAAATGAGTTAAATAAAAAATTACACCGAAATCCAGCGAAACAAAACTAGGCGACTCCTAATGGGAACAACAAAGTGAAGAATTACTCGAGAACCCAGTTCATTGAAAGATAAAAACCCAAAATACTTTAAAAATATATAAACCAAACAAAATAAAAATAAAATCTTAATATAATTCTCTAAATGCAATGTAAAATAAAATAACGAAGCACAGGAACTATATAAATACTAGATAAGTTTTTGCCTAAAGTAACAAAAGACTAAGTACAACTGTTTAACCAATTTAATAAGAAAAAATATGACGAAATATGACAATTTACCATAACTCAGCATTAAACTACTAAAATACTGCCGTATCCAGAAACAACATGAAACCTTTTACTATACCTATCCTGTAAAATATGAAAGTTATAAAAAGAGAAAATGATACTGAGTTTACTATAAAACAATTTGTGGTACATAAAAATAAAAAAAATAATTACACATAAAAATCAGTTTTAGCAGGACAAAATAATATAATAAATAAAAATACACAATTACATTTACATCGGCACATGGGCCTAACCTAGACCTGCTGAAAATAAATAAATTTTTACAAGCAGGCAACAGCTTTATTAATTACTGAAACAACACAAAATTGAGAACAAAGAACAAGTAAAATCAATAAAAAAAGTTTTTTCCAAACAGTTACAAAAAGCGAAACATTTTTACGAAACATTTCTAGCCACGAAACTAGTTGTGTTGGCAGCAAACTTGGAATGGCGAGCTAATCACTGACGACAAGGAACACTGAATTTAAATCACGGAAAACGAAAACGAAAACAAATACACTAAAACTAAATGAAACATAGAGAGTAAAACTGAACTGTTTGAGGAAAACGATCGTAATGTGCAAATGGTATAAGTAATAATATTCCAGAAAGAAATATTACAGATTAATATATGCTTACATATTCACAAATACATAATATAAACTCCTAAACCTAATTTAACACACTTAGAAAAAAGCTATATATTTCAAGGGCCTAGGATGTAGAGTAAAGTACCAGAGGAATGACATCGATATAATAATATAATCCCATTTTATATTTAAAAGTGTCATATTAATTCAATACGGTATTTAGTTTCATATTTTTAGTTCCTTTTCTGAGTGCTATGTCGATATTATGCGAGCCTCTAAAGCAGTATAGCTGACGCTTTCCATAGACCTCAGGACGTTATGGAAAGTGGCGTTGTTAAGCTTCTTTAATTGAGATGGTGCAATCGGTTTTCGGTGAGTTGATTATTTTCCAATTTTATAATCAAAATTAGATAATATGCCTTCCCTTGAGACAGGAAAAGTATATACAACATTTTTAAACCACTAGATTAGAACTTGTGCCCTTTTGAAGAGGTGAATTTTAAATCAGCATTAAGACAAAATCGTTCGAAGTAAACATTTAGTTTTTTAAAAATATGTTTTTTACACATAATTGAAGGGATTAAGATATTTTTCATTTAAAAAAGTACACATATTTATAATTTTAAAGGTAAAAAAGGGAATTTTATAAGCTTTAAAATTATAAATATTTTTACATTTTTAAAAAGTGAAAAACAACTTAATATATGTAAAAAAAATCAAAAAAATCAGTTATATGTAAAAAAAATGAATTGAATGAAATGAAAATTTTCTTTACTAAGTGGGGTTAGGGTTAGGACTATTAAGTCCTCTCTTATAATCAATCTTAAAAAAAAGTCGTTATAAAAAGTTGTATTTATACTTCGAATGGTTTTGTCTTAACGCTGATTTAAAATTAACTAAATTCACCACTTCATAAGACCACAAGTTCTAATGTAATTGTTAAATTTTTAATATATTTTTCCTGTCTCAAGGGAAGGTAAATTAACTAATTTGATCATAAAATTGGAAAATAAATTACTCAACGAAAGCCCAATAGCACCCAATAGCGGGTGCTACGTTTATCAACAGCCTACCTGACTCAACGAAAAACGTTCCAGTGCCCCAGGCACTAAAGTCAGACTGAAGAGTTTCTTGACTCAAAAGGCCTTCTACTCGGTGGGGGAGTTCCTCCAATCCAACTGGGAGAGCTAATCTCGGCTCAAAGTTGGGACGGAAATTGCCAGGGTATGAATGAAGGTGTGAATGAATATTGGAAATGTATGTGTGAATGAGAGAATGAGTGGTGTGCTTTCAAGTTTACACTTATTTAGATTTATTCATAGCACAATATGACGTTTTGAATACAACAATTTGTTGTCAAACACAAATAAAGATTTATTATTATTATTATTATAAGTGGTAAATATATTACGCTTCTATGAAAATGGTAGATTTGGTTACCAATATTTAATAAAATAAACAAACCAGCTGATTTCACCCATGTGACGTCACAGTCTACTGCGCAGCTTCGTTGTGATAACTACCGTATTTTCTACAGTAGTTACCATGCTTCATAACTATGTATATATGAAGGCGTATAGCACGGCATGTATATATGTATATATGGAGGTGTACGCGCGACTTTTACTAATTTCTAGTTGTACTAACCATCTTCCGAAACTAAGACTGTTCCATAGAGTAAAACATACACCTCTAGGAAGTGATATAAACTGTACAATTACAAGTAAAATTTTAGATCATGTTTATTAGTGATGAGTTTTATTGCTTTACATGGAACGGTTGAGAAAATATTCAGCTATATCAGGACTTTTTTCTATCCTGTGTAAGTAATTTCATGTATGGAAAATACAACTAACCTTAAGATTTTGTGTAAAATATTAACCAAACAAGTAATTTCAAACTGAAATATAGTTTAAAATAATAAAATTGCTGTATAAGAATCCACAAGCAATACTGATCCATGCGTTAGTCACTTATCAAAGTGATAGTTTACAAAATGTATAGTACGCAACATGTTATTGTATAAGCGATATTTCAGCGGAGTAAAGTATGTGAAAATATAACGGCCCCACTGGGCAGTTTTGATTTACATACTTTCCAAGCGCACTTGGGAAATGGATATTCTCCTTTCTTCTTACTTGTGTTAGAAATATAAAGATAAACTCATTACTTTCACAAATTTCTACTGTATCCTTATTTTTGTGTGAATTAGTAAACTTTAGATTTAATTATGATTAAATTTATTAAAGTTGTATTTGTTTAATAGAAAAGTAGGTAAGTAGTTTTTTTTGTTGAAAATAAAATTTATTATGTCATGAATCGTCCCCTTAAATACCCTCTATATTTCATATAATTTAATTTTGTGCTTAATATTTTACATTAACTATTTATAAGCTTACTCTCATTCATATCTTTGTTGATTGTCCGTTTTGTTGCGTCGTTTTCATTTTTATTCATGTAGTTTTTGAGTTTATTCTAGATTACAATTTTCTATAGGTATATACATTTTTTTTACTTCTTATAATTATTACCAATTTTAATTTCTAAGCTTCAATTTTGATGTATTTATCCCACATGTTTTGCTTCTCACTTGTTTTTTTTTTTTACATATTTAATTACTTTTTAAAAAAATATAGAATTATGTTTGTTGTGTATATGTAGTCAATCCAACATGTCGTCTTTGAATTAATCAATTGTTAAAATTGTATTATTGTGTATATATAATATAAAAATTACGAAACTAATATATGTCTTAAAAACAATTTTGTATTTTAAAGAATATCATCCGGTGAGTGTTTTAATTATATTTAATTATCATAATTATTGGCACACTGCAACTTTAAATATACAAAATTCACTTTATTTACTAACCAAACAACTAATGTTGTTCATATCGACACTTATTTCTCATATTAATAACTGAAATAAATAAGTAATCAGTTTTCCTAGAACTAATTAAGTCGGTAATCAATTTTAAAATTAAATTGATAGTAATTGTGCCAATAACAAATAAATCATAAACATTTATAACCAAATGTTAATTCTTATGCCTATAAATCGAAAAAGTAATGCATTTAAAATTAATAACCATAAAGTTCCCATTATGATAAATCTCAATAAAATATCTATTATCACTCCAATATCCTTCTTGCGTGACGTCAGACTTGAGATGTATCGAAACTGTAGAGCTTGGAATGATTTATGACCTGTTACATTTTTTTAATGACCTAGCACTATCAAAACAAATTTACTACACTATATTAGTTAAAATTGTAAGTAATTCAAACCAATACTTTATCCTCCTTTTATGATGTACTCGAGAGAGGAGGGGGTAAAAAGTCTGTCAATACGAACGTTGTTGGAGTGGGTGGACCTGCCGAGAAGAAAATTTATCTGTGGCTGAATAACGTAAACAAAATGTTGCGTGAGAAATATAATTGAGTGTTAAGCTTGTCAAATTGCTGAAAATCAGACTAATACTACGCGGTTCAGATTCCACGTAAATCTGGAGTCCGAACCCGGGATGTTGTGATATTAATAAATGGGCCTTTTTAAGCACAAGCTGAACTCAGTTAGTAACCAGATTTGTGAAACTTCAAACCTGTGTGGTCATTTACATTCATCCTACGTTCAAATAATCATTCTTATTCTTTTTAAAATACGCACTCAGTTTTGTCGGTGTGTAATATACTAGAACAATCAGATCAACATTTTTCAGTTTAAGATTACCCTAACTGAGGTTATAGTTCTTTCTTTATAGAATTTCATTTTGTGTAATATTAAAAAAAAAACTATTTATTATACATATATGGATTCAAACATTTCTGATGGTAATTGTTATATGCCAAAACCGGCGAACAGAGTCTTGATCAAGTCCTTAAACTAAAAAAAATAGGCTTAAGAATTATGAAACAATTAAAATATGATCAATAAATTAGACATTCCTTTTCAAAAATATGAAAATTCTCACAGTATATGGACAATACATTTACGACATAATTTTATTCATAGTGAAAAACTGAACAGCAATTAATAATACTTTTCAGATACATAATTATAATACAAGAAAAAAAACAAAACAAAAAACAAAAACGAAAACAAACAAGGGACTAAAGTTTTTTTGATTTTTACCAGATATTATAAAAAGTAGAGCAACTTTAATAAATTCAAAATAAAACTACGAAACTACTTAAGTGATGCTGTACTTTACTCAGTCGAATAATTCTGCAACATTAAAAATAATATCCAATTAAATAAAATGAAATAGAACTCAAAAATCAAAATTGCAATTTTGCAATTTAATATACATAAAGAAAAAAGTAATAAAATTAAAAAAATTACAATTTTCAAAGATGCAAACATTGAATTACTTTGTCTCTGCGATATTTGTATATATACGAGTATATTGTTATTATATTATATAAAATTGTAAATAAAACATCTGATATATTTTTCATAGTAGTTACAATTTGATTTACAGCACATTTACATTTTATTAATTACGTAATTTAAGTAATTAATTACACTATCAAGACTGAATAATATTTGGTAAATAAGGAATATAGGGGTCACACCCGATTTTCAAAACTTTTAAAACTATTCTATAGTAACTCCTCAAAGAAGATTCCATAGCCGTGTTTGTTGCTGGAAACAAACGATTTTGACAAACGTTACACTTGAACATTGTACATTCTATTAATTTTACGTAGGTTTCCACCTACATGATAAATATGACATCGGTATATATCTTTGACGAATAATAATAACTAAGATAGTTAATGAAACAGGTTAATAGTTATTTATTGATTTTCTGTTTTTGTTGAATATCTTAGTTATTATTTGTCGTAGGTGAAAATGTACGTCATATCCATATTTAGGAAAAGAGATAAATAACATTAATATAATACATATCAATGTAAATTTCTTTTATTTTTAAATTTTTTTGGTAACATTTTGGTATTTTTGGTATTTTAAAGTAAAAAGTCCTATACAGTATAATTGGGCTTTTAAATGTTAAGTAGTTGAACAAAATATTAATAATGGAATAGGAATATATTTCTTATACACCCTTTTTTTAAAATCCTTCTCCATACATATCCCAGATTATTGCCAAGTTCAGTTGAAAAGCTCAGACGGTTCAGAAAGTTTACGGTGAGACATGGTAAATTTTATACTTACAGTAGGCCTATTATTTCAATTGTTTAAAATTATACATTAAATCAAATTTTGATTTACTCCATATTCAATGTGCATCTTTTACCCAGAAATGCCTTTTTTATATAGAAATGAAGTTATCATTGTCATTTTTATATTATACTTGTTATATTTACATAACTTATAGAGTTAAAGTGAAAAAGTGAATTTTAAAAATTATATAAGACCATTAAATAAAAGATAGATAGATAGATAGATAGACCATTAAATAAAAGATAAATAATTAATATACGAGGTTATAATTAATTTAATAACCTCATATTTTCTAAAAATTAATAAATGTTACTCTTAAAAATACCATTTTAAGGGAAAGCACCTACTTAAAGCAGAAATAATTATTGTTAATTGGCATGCTATGAAATAATGTTGTTTTTATCAGTTACAATAAAAAAAATGTGATGAAATTGTTGAATGCTTTTATTTTCTTTTATTGAAATATTTTATTACAGAATATTGATTAAAAACCTTAATCAATCTCTTTATCAGACTAAGCACAACAGTTTTAGCAATTCAATGTACACCAAATCGTATTCCACGTGGTGCAATGATTTACATACACAAATTCCATAGGCCCAACAACATTGGCAAATCGAGTTGCCAATATTAATGGCAACTCGAGTAATGAATTAAAAAAAAATAATTAGATCATGTATTCTGTTTATATTCGACGGTAAAAAATCAAAATAACAATAGAAGTGCAGGAAATCCCCAACAAATTGGCAATCATGAACAATTCAATGCTAAAAAAAGTTTAAAACAACATGAAAAACTTTATAAACACATTTTCAGGAAACCATGTAATATATTACAGATAATTACTAAAAATACAACAAAACTAAAAATATCCGTTCATTTAAATTACCGAATTACCGTCACTTGAACGGTAATTTTAACCTTATATAATTTCAAGAAGTAAACTGAATAGGGTGAAAATGCGAGTTATATTTATCGAGTAATTAGTTAATAAGGTAATTAAATAGTTTAACAATCTATGAATAAATATCTGCTCCATTAAAATACACTGGTGAAATTTTTGTATTGACTTTCTAAGAAACCAGGGTTCGTTTCAAACTTGTTTGGTTGTAATTTAGTTTAACACACCTATGATCCTGGATTCAACCCCCTGTAGGGACATTTATAATATCAGGCTTATAACAACCCCTCAGGGTTGATGCATTTCAGAATGTATCCAAATTCTCCTGCGTGTGTTAACGTGTTAGTGTACTTTTATGGCTGGAGACAGCCATGCATGGCACCTTGCTGCTGTAGTAAATGAGAAGACATCTGATCTCCCAAAAGTCACCGGTATGTGCAAACCCGGCGCCGGTCTCATGGACATCGTCACAAACTCCACACCGTCTAACTGTGTGGTGTTGATTGCTGGGACAAATGACGTGGCTGCCGGGAGACAGGAAATCATTCTCCAAAACAACAAGGGAATATTACTCAACATCAGGCAGACCTCTAACATCTTAGTAGTCTCCAGAGTGAACGCCTATTTAGCTCAGCTATGTGCTAGCTACCAAGGAGTGAAACTCCTAGACATCTCGAGCATTGGGCGGCATTATTACACAGCTCACGGACTACATCTGAGAGCTAGTGGGAAGCGTCTGCCATCTAAATGCATCTTAGACGGCCTTACCTCGATGCCCGCTTCCAGACTCCGCCGACACCCCGCTGCGGATACCCTTAAGTCCTCTGCCTCAGCCATCACTCCCAGAACCCCACAGTTTACCTTTCAACACGTATTCTGATGCCGTCACCCAAGGATCAGCCAGGCATAGTTTCAACCCAAGTGTACATCATCAAAAAAACCTTTGTATACCAATAAATTAAAAACAGGGTAGGGGCACCAGATTGCAAATCAAAATTAAGCAACAAAAATTCAAAATTTGAAAATAAAACATAAAAACTAATCCATTTCAATGCTCAAACAGCTAATAATAAGGTAGGTGAACTGGACCTCCTGTGCGATGAGTTACAGCCAGATAAATTAATTGTCTCTGAGCATGGTTTTACGCATGAATACATAAATATTTTCCAAATTAAAAACTTTCAATAATTAGCAAGTGTTTATAATCGAAAACATTTCAGAGGGGGTGGTGTAGCAAATTTTGTCAAAAATCATATTAAATTTCAGCAAATCAAGATTAGTTACACATCTAAACTTGATTTTGAGGGCACAGGCATTAAAATCGATTCAAAGCAGCATGGTAAAATCATAATTATTGGTTTGTACCGATCTCCTAATGGTTGTGCTGACGTTTTCTTCGAAAAGTTCAAAACACTTTTAAATTTTGTCAACAAAACGCAATCAAAATTTTTAATCATGGGAGATTTTAATATTAATGTTTTAAACCACTTACACCCTCTAATCCAGCGGCTCCGCAATGTTTTAAGCTCTTTTAGTCTAAATCGGTCTGTAAATTCCCCAACTCGAATATCTGGCACAAAAAAAAAAAAAAAAAAAAAAAAAAAAAATCTATCGACAATGTTGTCGCAAATATTTTAGATACAAAGGTCTCTGTACTTGACGCGGCCATATCGGATAATTTTGCTTAGGAGTTTACGGTCACTGATTGTTCTCTGGATTTCGAAACCTCAAAGCGCCAGAACCGTAGATTCACTCATCTTCATAACATTGTAAAACTAAAAACTTTCTTGAGTGTGAATCCTGGTCTTTTCTCAATCATTATAACGATACAAATGCGATGTACAATGCATTCAATGATCGTTTAATTTACTATCTAAACATCGGATGTCCCTTTAAATGTTTTAAAAAAAGCTCAAGGTAGAAAGAAAAGTTCCTGGGTCACCAAAGGGATTTTGATTTCAAGAGAGAAAATCAAATTCTATCACTTAATCTTCGTTCGTACACAAAACGAACGTTTTAAACATTTTTAAAACACTTTTTAGAAATTATAGAAGCGTGTATAGACAGGTCATAAAAGCCGCAAAGGCATATGAAAATGAAAAAACTTTAAAATCCCGTCAAAATGTTTCAAATACCGCTTGGACCATAATTAATAACTCATCAACGGTTTCAAAATTCTCAAAAAAATAAAACGATAAAAGTATATAACAGTGACATAAAGAGAAAAGATCCTGTGATTGTTGCTAATTTATTTAACAAGTATTTTAGTTTTTAGGTCGACTCTAACTCTAATTTCACGGGACCTACTACTCACCCACAAAGTTTCCGATCGCCAGTGACGTCTATGGTGTTGACCCCTATTGATGAGAACGAGGTGGCTCGGGTCATGCAGGGACTTAGCTCAAATAAATCATGCGATATTAATGGCATTTAAGTTTGGTTGCTTAAACAATGCTATAAGCAACTGTTGGTGCCACTAACCAAACTTTTTAACATTTCATTTGAAACGGGGACTTTTCCAGACATCTTGAAAATAGCAAAAATCGTTCCAATTGAAAAAAAAAGGATGATCCTTGCATTATCAGCAATTATTGTCCTATTTCAATTCTGCCCATCATCAGCAAGGTTTTTGAAAAGATATTCTCGGCACAGTTGAAAAGTTTTCTTTCACGCTATGACATCCTGGATCCTGAACAATATGGATTCAGAAAAAACAAGTCAACTGTCGATTCAGTAACAAATCTTATAGAGCTCGTTGTCGATAGATTGGAGAGTGGAGAACATTTGCTTAGCATATTTCTTGATCTCTCTAAAGCTCTTGATCGAGCATGAGACACTGTTGCATCAGTTGGAGTCTTGTGGTGTTCGAGGTTTCTCACACAAGTGAGTCTCATCATACCTTAAAGGCAGGATCTAGTGTGTACAGGTTGAAAATGCCCTGTCAGGTAAAACGCTTATAACTCAAGGTGTCTCACAGGATTCAATCCTTGGTCCAGTTCTGTTTAATCTATATGTCAATGGACTAAAATCTTCAATTCAGTTCGGAAAAGTCATTCAGTACGCTGATGACACGACTCTTTGTGAGATAGATAGATCATCTTGTGATTTATAAGTAAAATAATTTATTGATCTGAATCAATGCATTCAACATTTTAATAACATTGGCCTGAAAATAAACAATTCTAAGTCAAATTTCATACAATTTTGTCTTCTTCAATACTTTGAACAGAAACAAATTACAGTAAAGGTGGACGATGTACTCATAGAGGAAATGGAGTCCTCAAAGTTCCTTGGAATACCCATGACCGACTTGGGACGTTCACATTGACAGTGTGTGTGTGCTAGAGTTAACTCAAGCATTTTTGCTCTGCGAAATCTGGCAAAATTCTGCTCCCTGGAAGTCTTAAAACTGACATATTATGGCTTGATCCATACCCACTTAGCCTATTGTATAAGACAAGTCGTATCGAGAAGCGTTTAGGAAGCTTAGATTATTGACCCTACCCTGCCTCTATATATTGGAGATCACCCTGTACTGCAAGTCAAAGTGCACTTTGACGCTTATGAAACTAGAGGGAGAGATAATTACAGAACGCAGAGGCATCGAAGAGCAGCTTTCGAGTTTGTAAATCACACGTGGGTGTAAACATAACCAATTTGCTCCCTGAACAAAATAAAAATCAAAACTTTAATTTGTTCAAAAAACGTTTCAAACATCTTTTGGTGCAAAGTGCTTTTTATTCCGTTGAAGAATTCTTTCAAAGCCACTAGGACAATCAGTAAACACCCAATCACGCAATTCTGGTGTCAAGTGTGTGAATGTGTGATTGTTTAGGCTAGACTAAATTATGACTTTTGCAACACAATTGTGAATTGTATCATGCAATAAAGAAATTATTTATTTATTTTACATGTAAATAGTTTCAGGACTGGTAGTAGCAAAGAACATAAGTATTATTCATATGGTTTGCCTAGTTATTTAAGTATAGAATGAAGGTGAGTTTTATTACTTTAGTATGTAGCGAAGTCTTCATTTTAAATATATTCAAGATATAAATAACTTAAATCGAGAATAATTTAATCTACGCCATTTTGAATAGTTAATGAAACTATATAAGTAACATTTGTATACTAAAACAAGTGTATATATACTCAGAATGATACGCGTGAAGTCATTGGGATAAAAAACAAAATGTAATATACCTAGGAATCAAAAGAGATACCAACTTATCAGTTTTATAGGACCATATTGCCTCTTAAAATTGTTGGGAACGTAAAATGATCTAAATGATTAGTAAT
Organism: Stictocephala bisonia; assembly: GCA_035578905.1. Taxonomy (NCBI): domain Eukaryota; kingdom Metazoa; phylum Arthropoda; class Insecta; order Hemiptera; family Membracidae; genus Stictocephala; species Stictocephala bisonia. The sequence goes on from JAQJVL010000371.1 coordinate 140,603, forward strand.
ATATTAGCAATGGCCATGAGTCTAACTGTAGTCACGTACTTCCTTATGGGGCACCGCAGATATTCTTCTCCTTCCCAAACTTAAAACTCAGGGTCATATTATTAGCAACAGCCTACTTGACAACAGAGTCAAGAGCTGACTGAAAGGCTAAGTGATCTTAGGTTCTCTAAAGAGGTCGTGAGATTTTGACATCATCAGTAAAAAGTTGAACATTACACTTCAAGACAGAATTAGTGTCATCAATAAATAAATAATAATAAAAAAGCATAGGCCCTAAGTTGTAACCTTGTGGGACACCACAACCAGCAAAAAAGAGAAAGTACTCCACCAAACCCAATCCTGAACTTCCTTTCACAGATATAGGGAAACCCAACGTTTGAAGCCAGGGGACAGTCTGAAGGCAGCAATTGAGGGACACTTTTCAAATGTCTTCCGGAAATCCATAGAAATGACCTCGATGTTAATTTTTACTTTATTAGCACATCGAGACATTAGTTGAGAATGAAACACACTCATGTGCAAGTACCATTGTTGATATTTGCCTTATCTTTGGATTCCACTTACATATGTACCTCCTGTTTTTAGATGTAAATTTAGTATAAATAATAAATGTCTATTATATTCTAATCGTTAACTATGTGGAAGAGAACCTAAATGTTATAAGAGGTGTTCATGAACCCGATTGGTTTAAGTGTGATCAATTTAGCCACGAGTGAGTTTTACAGCATGTACGTGACAGGTTTGTTGTATTAAGTTTTATCTGATCGTGTTTGGGAGATATGGCCATACTTCACGTACTCCGACTATACAATTCACGTACCCCGACTATACACTTCACGTACCCCGACTATAAACTTTCACACTATTGGCTGGCTCTTTACCATTTTACGATTACTATTTAGACATTCGATAATTAGTTAGGATGAAGTTGTTTAAATTTAACAATTGTAAATCAACTCGTGGTATTTACGACAAATCGTCTTCAGGAATAGTAACTAAACGATAATTATATAACTAGGCATAAATAACTGCATAGTAGATAATATAATATATAATTTTATACGTATAAGTTAAAAAATATAAAGTTTGTGGATTGTATCATTAGCTTTGCTCTGCTACCTTAATACGTAAGATAAATTTGTATAGACTAAGAACTGTCCGTCACTTTTTAGAATATGAATTAAATCATAATGAATAAAATAACTATGTACGTCATAAAAATATTAACTTGATGCATTTATTACATAAAAAGTACTACATAATTGAAGATACAATGTATTTAATGCAAAACGAATTTGTAATGTTCCATATTTTGTATTTCTTAAATTAATATTAATTCTATATCAGCTAATTTAATTTATACTGTTATTTTGGTACTACCTAAACCCGGCCACGCCTTACTGTGGTGTAGTCTGGTGTCGACTATTAGTTTATTTTATTTATAAAATTCTATTTAGTTTATAAACTTACAGGATATGTTTAGGATATAATATCCACATAAATCAGCTGTTAGTTGACAAACTAATGTCGACTATTAGTTTATTTTATTTATAAAATTCTATTTAGTTTATAAACTTACAGGATATGTTTTGGACATAATATCCACATAAATCAGCTGTTAGTTGACAAACTAATGTCGACTATTAGTTTATTTTATTTATAAAATTCTATTTAGTTTATAAACTTACAGGATATGTTTTGGACATAATATCCACATAAATCAGCTGTTAGTTGACAAACTAATGTCGACTATTAGTTTATTTTATTTATAAAATTCTATTTAGTTTATAAACTTACAGGATATGTTTTGGATATAATATCCACATAAATCAGCTGACCACAGTAGTGCGTTTTCAACAATAATATTTATTTTCATTTATGAAATGTAGGTAGGTTTGGAAATACTTGAAATGCCATGTTCCCGTTCACAACTACAGGAACTAAATATATAAAAACACTCTTGTATATGAATGAAATATTGTGTAAAAAGTATTAATGCACTACTTTTCGAGTTTTTTTGCACACAAACGTACGTGTATATATATATGTATATTTGCAAATTTGTAATTTTTATTTACTTGTGCATTTTGACAATGAAATCCTTGTTTTGAAAGTCCCCAAGTATACATTAAAGATTTTATTGGATCTTTTTTGTATTTCATTTCTTCTAATTATAAATTAAATCCTCTATACATATGAGAGAGCAGATATACATTACTAAAAATAAACGAACACTTAAAATAATTGAATATATTCATTAACGAGGGAAGAAAATTTCTTCTTAATTAATTGCGATTACTTTACTGTGAATCTAAAACTAGATTAAGTCCAATATTACAAAACAGGTGTAGGAATAAGAAATAAAGTTTTAGTAACTTATTGTGTTTTGATAGATAAAATATATCAAAGCATAATTCAAAGAATACAACAAGTAAAAGTGTACTCTATGTTGAGTTAATCTGTATATTTCTACCAGAAGTGAGAAGAAGAAAGAAATTCCATTTGGCAAGAGCACGTGTAACGCATGTAAATCAAAACTGCCCAGCGGGGCCGTTATATTTTCGCATACTTTACTCCCTTGAAATATAGATTAACACATGATGTTTTATTACACATTTCCCGTCATGCTTGCATAAATTGGAAATAAATGATAGTGTTTCTATCTAATAAACTGAATATTAATCTTGTTTTACAAATGCAATACAAATATTTTGAATTTATATAAAATCAAATTGCGTAAGTTTTTGTATTTAGGTTAAGTAGAGGCATTAAAATTGTATAGCAGATAAAAACAACACTATCATTGTGTTGGTTTAGTGGCTAAGGGTTCGGATTACGGAAAACTTGTTCCTAGGTTCGAATCCCCAACTGAACTTATGGTAGGTACTTCACTTGTTGACTAAAGTTCACACTTAGGCCTGCAGACCCATATGAACTGGCGAGTGAAGCTAAAAAAGTTATTATTGATTATTAATTTGGATACAATTAGGCATTACTATGATAATTTGTATAATGCAATACAATTGTATAATATTGTATGTACAGAAATGATCAAAATAAGTCCTGATGTTTATCCAACATATTAAATGCATATACATATTATACTTTGTTTTTGAAGGTAGTTGGACATTTGCCATCATTACGTGAAAATTAACAATAATTTTAATTGTGTTTTGACATTTTTCGTTGATATTGTGACCTTGACAGCGCCTAATTGGTTATATTAATTTAACCCTGTTAATATTTTTTATATTTAGTAGAAGTTCATTTTGTTGTACCCCATTCTAGGATCTAGGTTGAAATGTAGATAATTATTAAAGTAGATACGTTTATTAGTTTAAGAACGTAGTTTTATAACATGTTTGTGTAGATGTAATTTAGTTTTTAGCACTTGGAAAAGGTTTGGGTTTTACCAAATCGAAACGTCGTGATTGTTAATTTTCACGTAATACATATCATACATACACCAGTTTTCACTCCTTAGTGCGCCAACCCTGACTATCTCTTCATATCTCCTGTCTTTTTATCTCCTCCCACGTCATTCTTCTCTTCTCTACATCCACCTTCACATCATCTTCTCTCAGGTTTTCCTATCGGTCTCCAACCTACCAATATTACAAATTAGTACTACTAGTCGGCACTAGTGACGCAGTGCTGTAACCCAGCTACTTGGGGTCAAAGTGTTGAGGAGACTGTAAGCGATAGGTTCTATTCTTGGTCATCTAATACCGACATGTCGTCCACTTGCCATCGACGTGGACACTTCTAGTCTGGGGTGTTCATGTTGAATGCTAGCCAAGGTTCGGATGTTGTGTAGGGGGGATAACTAAGTGTCAGGCTTGTCAGTTAGCTGATATCAGACCAATACTACGTGGTTCGGATTCTACATAAAAGCCATAGGTCTCATAGTTACCCTGGATATTGGGCTATTAATAAATATACATTTCTGAGGAACAATCGACCTTAGTTAATAACAGAGACTACACTCATCACACTCATTCGCCCTTATTTTCACCCATATCTCTACTGTCGGCGTCTTACTAATGAATAAAAATTTTGAGACTTACTGTACCTTATATGTGTCTGCGAAATTGTGAATCTGGGTGTTTTATTTATAATCACAATAAAGGAAAAGATCAATCATTGTTTTTTATTTTAGTTTACATGTACTTTACTTCCTAGATATTGTGTAAGTTGTCTAACAACTCCCTTACATATTTACGATATACAGTGTTTCAAAAGACTTTTATCTCATTTTCAGCTTAGCCTTAATTTTAGCTGTAATTCATTAGCTTATCTCTCCTTTATTCAGGAGGAATCTATACGCCAGAAATCTGAACTTTACGCTTAAGGATAAAGCGTACATTTAAATAACTTTTTAAATTATTATTTTGAATAGAGAGTAATAGATTGAGAATAATGTAGAATTAATATATTTTTAAATCTTAATTGTTTACTTGTTAAACCCAAATCAATGTCTTTAGCATGTTAAAAATCCAAAGTTTTTTTGGGTTAAAATTAGCAAAAATATTTTACAATGTTTTATGTAGGCCAAAAAGAAGATGAGTTTTTAAAGTATTTAGTCTACTCTTTTGTAGTATAAATTAAGGTTCAATATACTTGACTAGTGGGTTCCGATGTTATCGCAAGATAACGGAGTCTAGCAACATCGAGCGTAGTTGTTCCTTGGATGGGTGACCGTCTGAGCGATCCCGTCCTTGCACGCAGCCAGCCTGCCCGGTCACTGGTGGTTGTTCGAAAGTCACCCTTAAGCCGCTGGTCTAAGTTAAGTGTTAGGAAGGACTTCTTAGCCCCAACTTCGCCTGGTAAAATAAGACGATCTATAACTTTTTTTATATACTTTTTATATTTGACTGAAATTTTGGTTTTAATGAAATAAAATGAACATCCACGATATTATTTAAGGTTATAAAATACTTTAAGTCTTTATTAAACTAAATCTAGGTTGCTTGTTTATTTGTTACACTTTTTACAACACACTATTACGGTTACATCTACCGTACAAAGAGAAGATCACAATAAATCATTTAATACGACATATACGTTTTATTTTGAATAGCACTTGAACACTCTTATATCATATTACACGTTTGTTTTGAAATCAAATATTTAAGTATCTGAGAAATCTAAGAAACTAAACTAAGCAATACTCACTAATTGAGCTGACAAGGAGAGTGAAATAAGTCGTTTCTCCAATCAGTTTGATTGCTTGTAATTTCATTACATTAGGCCTTTTTATTAAATCCGCCTTACCTATAGGGGCTGACTTTCCAACTCAATCAGGTGGTTTGAAATGTAATCATAAAACAGATTAATGTACCTAAATTTATATTACAAGGCTCACAATGAGAATTATAACACAGAGTAGAATTTTATACTATATCCATCCTAAAGTCCCGGTAAATTTGAATGATTGACCTACTAAGTTGTATGTAAAATAATTAATAAATTATGTAATAATAATAATAACGACATCAGATTTGACATTGTGTTTTTCAGGAGGGTCAGCAGATTATTGCAAGATAATGCCTATTATTCAATAGAAGAATTCCTTAATGCTGAGTTAGGGTTCTTATTATAATCTAAAGTTATGTCTTAACTTTGACTACCCATACTACTTAGAGTATTTCTACTATCTAATAATTTTTAAATATATTGTGTTCTTATAATTATTTATTGTTTTTATATTGTAAATTCAAATTCACAAAATATATCTCAATGGAAATAAACGTCTTACGTCTTAAAATGTTAAAATTGAAATAGTAATACATTTAAAATTGAACGAAATTGATCAAGTAGGCAGCAGTAAATCGTAAAAATGATTTTCATTTAATGTTCAAAACTAATAAAAGATAAAAAATGTTAATAATTTAATTGAAAATAAATATAAATACATTCTTTAGTTTCAAACGTTAAGTTTGGGATGAATATCTTATTATCACATAAAATTTTCCAGTAGAATCCCAAAATAAAATGTATGTTGTGTTAAGTCTCTGTACATTTCTACCAAAAGTAAGAGAAAAAAAAACAAAAAAATACGTTTGGTAGAAGCGCTTGGCATGAATTTAAATCAAAACTGCCCAGTAGAGTTGTTATATTTTCACACACTTTACTCACTTGAAAATCCCTTTTCAACCTCAAACATTAAAGTGCCTTAAATTGCATCAATAGTTTTAAATTTCATTATAAAAATATCCAAATAATAAAAATTTACAAGAAATCTGTTTATTTACGTAAATATTTTCGCATGAAATATTTCAACACTACAAAATGGTCAGTAAATGACTTTTTTTCACAATGTTACGTAGAATTGTACAGTTATTTTGATTCATAACCAATGTACCGCATGTTTACATTAATACGCGCATACTCTATGTTGAATTTGATGGGTAACTTTCAGGCTTTTATAATATTTACCATAGGAAATTGTCAGTTTATTTTAATGAAGTTCATAGTTTGGAACTTAAATGTTATTTCATTGTATTGTTCTTTTTTCGCATAAATCTGTTAAGAACATACTTGTTGTCCGTTTATAATTTTCAACTGCACAATTTTGTGTGGTAACATAATTATTTCAAAATTTAAACTAACTGTGTTGGAAGTGAGGATATTAAATTTATTTATTAATATACAGGAAGAAGAAAGTGCTTTTTTTATTTGAAAGGATGCTACTGTCAGAAATAATATTTCTCAATTCTGGTAGAAACATAAAGATACTTAACCTAACGAAGATTTTATATTCATATTCAATTGAACAATGTTTGGGGAAATATAACGTAGTAAGAGTGTGGGTGTATAACAGTCTTGTTGTTTAGTGAAATTTTGACGTATTTTGGGGTATTTTTAGTACTAAAAGTCTACCTTGTTGTTTAATTTTTTTTCTTTATAAGTAGCCTTTTTGATGTTTATGTACAAATTTCCTAAAGACCAAATATTCGCTAGTCCATTTTGTTAAGTTTTGTAAAACTTCGCATTCCAGTTCACATGGGCCTACAAGGCCTGTCCGTGAACTTTATTCAATGAGTGAAAGACCAAGAGTTAGCGTAGTTGGGGAGTAACGTTTTGGACCAGGCTTTCGCAGTCCGAAGCCTTAGTCACTGGTCCACCACGCCAGCAATAGATGCAATAGGATTCTGTGAGACTAAATTATAGCTTTAATTAGTATAATATGATCAGTATTTTGAGGAGATCCATGCTTTAAAACGACTGCCACATAGAAGTTTCAGATTGCCACAATGTTTGATCACTTATCATAGGCAAAAATCTCATCCAGTTTAACAAGATTTTAAAAATATGAAAGGTAGACTTTAAGTAGTGAAGTCCAAACACACATACATTGTTCGAAATTATTGAAAAAGAAGAACCTAAAAAATGAAAACCTACTACTGTTATTTTTCTACTTTATAAAATTGTTAAAAGGAATACAATTTCATTATCATGAAAAAATATACATGGAATTCTTCTGGAAGATTTTTTGAGAATATAGAAAATTACTGCTTATAAATGTTTAGAGAATCATCTTTTAAAAAAGAAAATTACCAATATATTTGGCGTAAGCTGTGATTTTAATGAATTTTACATATACGATAAAACGTCAAACAAAATTTAAAATTAAATGGTAGTCCGAATTGATATTATTAACCGTTGATTACACAAAACTAATATTAAAATAAGCAATCATAAAATAGCTTACTGCACCATGGAGAAGAAAGAAACAGAAGTTGCAAACAATAGTGCGCTGAATGTGTGTCGAGTCAGTCAGTCCTTCCATTTAAATCTCCAAATACTCAAAGAAATAGTAACACTGCTGTATTATTGCTATTACTTCAGACGTATAAAGATGTACATTAGTTAAAATATATTTATAACAGCTACGCAGCCGTGAGAATCGACATCTGTTTATTTTTTCTCTGTGACTACACTAAAGTAGAAAATTGTTACTGATCTCTTAAAGTTAGGCCAGGATGAATTGTGGTTGCATTTTGTGGAGTATTGTAGTGTAATATTGTGTAAAAGTAAATTCAAGAAGAATGATTAAAAAAAAAATAAACATACAATAAGGTGCATTATTTTTTAGTAATCACTCGTTAACAACTGAATATATAAATGATAAAGTAATTGTCACTGATTGAACGGACAAAGAAAGAGTAAAATTAATCTTCTCCAATCAAGGTGATTGCTGGTAATTCCATTATAATAGGGGTTCTCTCCTGTTTTTGCAATACGAGTGTCAATCGGAGGAAAACCCTTGTAACACTGCATTTCAATATACAGAAAAAACAATTTTTAATATCTAAATATTATAAAATTTGAATATAATATTTAATATATTATAATATTCCAGACACGTCACGTTAACTGGAAAATATTTAAAACTATGATTTTTATTTATAAACTAAGGAAATTAAAATATAAAAGTATTTTTAGCCTTTTGTTATTGTAGTACGTAAAAAAGTTGTAAAACTGTTATCACTACTATTTCTGCAGTTAGTTTACACTTGTTTATTTTCATTGGAGTGAATTGTATTGTGACGATGGAGCTCTTCCCCTTCGTCTGCTGACCAGTATGCCAGTGGAGGGGGACAGTTGCTGATGTTACGAGACGCTTCAGCACAAGGGTAGTCTGTGTGTGAACAGTAAAAAGGGAAGAGGTGTGAGCGAGCTGAGGAGGTGCGCGGAGGGTCCGAAGAGGCGGTAGTAGGTGCCGGGAGGGTCCACCAGCCAGAGTTTTACGTGGTTTTGTACATCTTTATCCGATTAGGGTTTTGTGGGTGGTTTGCCCGGTCTTGAGTTGTTGTTGGCTTAGTTTCGCCAACTAAAGTCTGGTACATTTCTTTTTCTTGGTGAGTGTCGTGTCATTCCTACCCCCCCCCCCCCTCATAGCCAAGCGAGGCAGTTACCCTGGGAAAGGCGTAATAGTATTGTATAATTATAAAGGCAAGTCTTATCTTTAAATTTACGAAGGAACGATTGGTGCACAACAAAGCCTATTAAAACAGTTTTGGAATATTATTTTTTATTTGTTGTTTTAGTCTAATGAGTAGAATTTGAAATTCTTAGTTCTGAATAGACAAAAGAAAAGTTCATAAACAAACTCTTAATTTTTACAATTTTATTTAAATTGGATTAATTTATTACGCTGATTATTAGAAGTAAAAACACGCTGAAAACACTGTTTAAGATTGTTATTGACTTTATTGTTCATATTCGATTACAGGAAATATAAATTACTTCTGAAGGAGTTTGAAGATTGAATTTCCAACCTATTTATATTAACCAATATCAACTTAATAGAACCCTTAAAAACTAAATGATTATAGAATACGATAGAATCTCCAAAAATACATGTATCATAAATATACATTATTACGACAGTTTATAAAATACAAAGAACAAAACATAAATATTTTACAAAAGAAAATAAATTTAACAATCATGAATCGCATAAAGCCAGTAATTATATAGCAAACAACAAATGATTTTTATTTCATTATTAATATCATGTCACGTATTTTTAAGTGTCAGTGATAGTGTACAATTTGTGACCGGTTTGAAAATTATAAGATGTACCATTATTGAAAAGTGTCATCCACTAGTGGGGCAGTGCTGTAGTCCAGCTACTTGGGGACAAATAGTTGAGGAGATTGAAGACTATAGGTTCTATGTTTGGTCTTCTTGATACCAACACGGTGTCCACTCAATGGTTGCCATTGACGTGGAAACTACTAGAGTAATCTGGGGTATGCATCAAGATTCAGATGTTGTGTAGGGTAGAGAACTTAATGTTAGACTTGTCAGTTAGCTGAAAATCAGACCTACACTACGTGGTTGGGTTACACGTTGTAAATATCACTTTCTAAGGATCAGTCGACCTCATTTGGTAACAATGACTACACTCGTTCATCTACACTCATAAAATTCATTTACCCCTCATATTCGCCTATATCTTAACGTTGGCGTCTTTTTTTTTTTTTGAAACTTCACTAGCCAGTTGACATAGGCCTTACTAATGAATAATGAATAACATGAAATAATTCGTGAAGTACATAATTTGGAAGGAGACAATTCATTAAGTTGCTTTGAGTAAACCCCATTGCCCGTGCACGTAGCCAGTAGCAATTAGGTTAGGCTTTAATTGACCAACTTTTATCTTCTTTAATTGGCGACTGTGTTCGGTCTAATTGAATCAGTGAGCAGGACTGGTAACTCAGTTTTAATCGTTTAAATTTAATGTTTTCTGGTTGGATTGGAAACATATATTTATAATTATTCTAAATAAGGGTTTTGGCTGTTTGAGATACTAATAAAAATGCATATTTTAATTTAAGTTTGGTAATTTTTTAATTTCAATTACATTTATTTATTTAATTCTTTTATTTAAACGTGTAACTTATGCCACAACTTCATTAACTTTATACCTTCCTTTTAAAAGTAGATAAAGAAAACCTCAAAATATTTTCCTTTTTGTTCAGAATAGGTCCTTAATGTAGAAAAAACCTTCACTATCAGTCGATTTATGAATTTAAAAAGTGTAGTAGTACTACTACGTTTTGCCAAAATATTGTTTTTTTTTTTTTTTTTTGTACTTTTAGATTAATTTTAACTATAGAACACAAAGGTCTGAACATTAAAAATATCAAGTTATCTTTTCTGGAAATCGAGAAAAAGGTATACGTGTACTAAATGAATGAAGTGAAGTGAAAAATGACTTTATCGAACAAAATTTGTAACGACTGCCAAGGTTAGGACTAAAAGGTCCTTTCTTACATCTTACGATTAACTACTACATCCTAAGTAATAGCGTATATTTTTTACAAATCGCTACGCAAAGGGAAAATAAATTAATTGATGCAATTGTTTTTAATGAATTTGGTAGCACATCCCATGCTGTTTTGGCCGATAGATTGTAGTGCCAGACTACAGAATGGGTAAGGTTTGAAACTCAATTGAGGCTTAATTACTTTTTATAAAGCAAAAAAATTTAGAAAATTTCCAAAAAAGTAAAAAATTAAAAAAAGTCGAAAATTTCAAAAAGTCGAAAATTAAAAAAAAAATCGAAAATTTAGAGAAAAGTCACACACAGACACACACACACACACACACACACACACACACACACACACACACACACACACACACACACACACACACACACACACACACACACACACACACACACACACACGCACGCACGCACGCACGCACGCACACACGCACGCATACAATTGACTCAGGATACATCTTCGTTTGACGAGTCAATGCCGTGTCACTGGGATGATCGTTTTAAATGCACATCTTGCGCAAGGGTTGGTGTCATGGCCAAGAATGATCGGGAAATGTATGTTTACCTTAACACGACATAGGATTGATTGACCTGCAATCATACAGCTATATTTGGGCTGGATAGTAAGCGACCTAAATTTAGAACTTGTAACGGTTCCAGCGGCAGAGGGAAATCTTTCCACCGCTGAGCTGCTTTACTTCACGTTTGTGATTAACTTCCACCTACAAGTAACATCCACAATAATGTTTGATTTAAATATAAAAAAAAGTTTAATTCACTACACAATTTTGTTTCATTGCTATTTATTGTTTATGTTATTATTCAGTGTGTTATTTCTATTAATTATTAACTGTTATTTAAATACCAAATAATAATTTAATTTAATCTTTCTAAGCTTGATTCGTTGGTGTAAATCAGACCAACCAAAGTCACTTCTGCTAATGACGTAAAATAGGTGGGTTTGAATAAAAAGGGCTATTGTGCCGTCAGCACATGGCTTACCGCTATTGTTGGCATGACAATTTTCAAATGTAAGTACCTAGTTGTGGAAGAGTAGATCTCTGTCACATTTGCACCTTTCTGTGTTTTTAAACGGCCTATGTATAGATGTGCAGTTTTGTGTTATTTTATCTTTTACATATACAAACTTTAATAGTTAAGCCTAATACATATACGGAATACGTAATACTAAATAGCTTTGCTATTCTAGTTATATTTTGAACAACAATAAAGACATTATTATAATAAAATCTAAAACCTTAAATGGGATAAATATAAACAAAGTCAACATAAATATTGCTGGAAAAATGTTTAGGTTCCAACATAATAACAAATGTATATTTGGTTAAAGTTATTTTTTGAAATTATGATTTCCCTCTTGCACTATCATACATGAGCTAATCACTTCACGATCCGTATATTTATGTTTTGAACTTTTAAGTAAGTAAATTTTTACTTTGTAATGTTTCAAAGTTTTTAACAGTACTGAACTCAATAAAAATAAATTGAACATGTAATAAATTTATTATTAAAATAAAAATTAAAGTTAAATATAAATATTACAATAATAAAACAGTCTCTAATAATTATAGTTACTCAAATCCTATATATACGTTTAAAAGAAACAGTTTGTTCTTTCTTTATGAAACATTGCCGGCATCTATTACAATGAAACCCAATAAAAGATCTGTTATCGGTCCAATATCCTTCTTACGTGACGTTAGGTTAGAGATTTATTGGTGCTCCAAGACTTAGTGAGATTTGTTACCACTTAGATATTCACGCCTTCACCACAGAAATAAATAGCTTTTACCACATAATTGCATAACAAACATATTATAGATATGAATTGGTAAATATGAAATACATGGGTCCCACCCATTTTCATAATTTCTCTATTTACTCAAAGTTAATCCACGAATCCATTAGAATTTTTCAATGGGAATACAAACTTTTGAAAAAAATGAAAAAAGAAAACATTGTTACATCAAAAATAATGTTTAATACTTTAATATTATGTAGTTTTAATATATTCGTTTTTCTCTTAAACACAAATGTAACATCCATTTGTCAAATTAGACAAACAAAAAGTGAGATCAAAACAGGTTAGGTTAGGATATATTACGTTAGATTAGGTAAGGTTAGGTAAGGTTATATTATATTAGATTAAATAGGATTGGGTTAGGTTATATTGTGTTGGATTAGATTAGGTTAGGTAAGCAATATGTATTCACGATCAAAATATACTAACCTAACCTAACCTAACTGGCTCTGTAGAATATTTCAGTTACTATTCATTGCTTGCAGAATTCGATGTCGTATTTGAGGATAAAACTAAATAAAATTTAAATATACACACCTGTTTGGTGTAAAAATACTGATTTTCCTTTTTTATTTATTTGTCAAACAACGATATTTCCACCCAAACATTTCTTTTTATATTCGTGTTTTTGGGGTTAATATTGAAAGTTAAAACTCTTGAAAAACTGGTAGATACCATTGTACATGTAGGGGTGTGTGGGTGGGTCGATACTACTGTACCTGTATAGGTGGGCGGGTGGGTCAATATCACTGTACCTGTATGGTTGGGCGGGTAGGTCAATACCACTGTACCTGTATGGTTGGGCGGGTGGGTCAATACCACTGTACCTGTATGGTTGGGTGGGTGGGTCAATACACTGTACCTGTATAGGTGGGCGGGTGGGTTAGTTAGAAAACAAATCTAACACTTTTTTATTCCAGATTTTTTATTACATTTTTTGACTTAAGAAAAATAAATTTAAGAACAAACTAGTGAGGAAAATGTATGTTCCTACCTTGGAACAAGGAGAGAGGGGAAGTAAACATAATAGGTAAATATATGATTTATACAATAGTGAAGAAAGCATTGTTATCTGGTAAAGTAGTCATACAAGAAGGGGTAAGTCAACCACAAAAAATAAGTTTTCTCTGATATTTATCAGCTGATATTTAAACTGGCATGTAGTTGAACTTTGCATAACGTAGTCTACAAATATTGTTTCTCAACATTGTTCAGTAAAATTACTAGTTAAAAAAAAATATATTTTGTAATGTAATCTTTTTATATAGGATTTTGAAACTAATAAACCTAGCTAGACATTCAGCCATTTTACATAAGATGCATCCTGTTAAGATAAAATTTCATTCAAAATTCAGTACTGTAAGTCAAATTTATTCTTACAGCCAGGGGATACCCTTCGAAGGAAGTCTTAAAAATTTTAAATGTAAGCCTACCTCGAGTTATACGTAATTTTAAAGGTATTTACTACATCACAAACGCGCAAACTTGAGGTCAAAAAGATAACTCAGTCAGAAAATATAGCCTCTCAAAAATGTAATGTCATATAACTAATACTGCTTAAGAACAAGGATAATTTAGTTATTATCTGTTGCTACGTACAGCTATAATCAAACTAACAGAATATGAGAAATTAATTAATTTTCACCAAGAAATATGTAACAAAAGTTATTATAAAAATATTCTTTAAATTATTTTTAGGGTGTACCTAATGTTACAAGTGTTTTAATAATTGTTCATATTTTAATTTTTGTTTATTAACGTAGTTATTTTTAAAATGCAGTCTTTCATTTAGATTGTTAACAATCAACAAAATACTCAAGAACAGGGACCTCAAACATTAATAAATAAATAGCCGGATAACTAAAACGGATTAGTTATATGGCATTACATTCTTTCAGTAGCTGTATTTATTTACTGCGCCATCCTTTTGACGTCAGATTGCACTTATCAACTGTACAAACAAAGACCTTTAAAATGGGATATAACGCGAGGTAGGCTTACATTTAAAATTGTTAAGACTTCCTTATACCTCATTTTAAAGGTCATTGTTTGTACAATACAAAAGTGCAAACCTGAGGTCAAAAGGATGACCCATTCACAAAATACAGTGATTAAAAGAATTTTATGTCATATTACTAATTCTTCTCAGTTATACGGCTATTTATTTAACAGATTCAAGTCCCTGCTGCTGAGTATGTTGTTGATTGTAAAAAATCGTAACAAATTACTGCGTTATAAAAATAGATATGCTATTTAACTAGTATAAAAATAAGAACAATTTTTAAAAACAATTTTGACAGAAGGTTTATCTGAAAATAGTTTAAGAATATTATTATAATAATTTGTTACTTATTTTTTGTGAAATTTAATGTGTCATATTCAAGTAGATAAATTATAGTACTATGCAGCAATAGATAATAACTATCTTGCCTTTGTCTTCAGCCTGTTCTTTAAGAGGCTATATTTTTTGACGGGGTAATCCGTTTGACCTCAGGTTTGGAGTCTTGTGTTTTACAAACAAAGACCTTTAAAATGAGGTATAGCTCAAGGTAGACTCACATTTAAAATATTTTAAGACTTCCTCCACGGGCCATCATTTGGCTATGTGAAAAAATGTCCATGTGTTTGGTATAGGAACATGTACATAACTAAAAAATATCATTACTTTTCTTTTAATAGTTTTAAAATTATTAAATATATTCCAGACTTTTGCCCAACCCTGACATTAAATTCGTTAAGTGGCTGTATTTTCTGACTAGGTCATCCTTTTGACCTCAGGTTTGGACTCTTGTGTTTTACAAACAAATACCTTTAAAATGATGTATAACTAGAGGTAGACTTACATTTACAAATTGTAAGACTTCCTTTATGGGCCATCCCTTGGCTACACGAAAAACTAGTAAAATATGTCAAAATATTTGGTAAAGGGACATGTACATAACTACAAAGTTTCATTAAGTTCCTTTCAATAGATTTAAAATTGAAAAATATATTCTAGACGTTTGCCCAACCCTGTAAATCTCAACTATGTTGCAAATAGTGGTGCAGTGCTGTAACCCAGCTACTTGGAAACAAAGTGTTGTGGATATTATAACCGATTTGTTCTATGATCGGTCCTCTTAATACCGAAATATCGCCTCTTAATGGTTGCCATCGACGTGGACACTAGAGAAGTCTGAGGTGTTCACGTCAGGTGATAGTCATGGTAGGATGTTGTGAACGGAAGAGAACTGAAATGAAGCTTGTCAATTAGCTGAAAATAAGTCCAATTTTTCGTGGTTCAGATTCCACCTAAAGCTCTAGGTCGCTTACTTGCCCTGGCTATTGAGGAAAGTAATAATTTGCTCTTTCAGCCAAAAAGTCGACCTTTGTTAGTAACTCGTTTATCTTCACTCATTCACCTGTCTTATTCGCCCATATCTCTACGATTGGTGA
Source organism: Stictocephala bisonia (assembly GCA_035578905.1). Taxonomy (NCBI): domain Eukaryota; kingdom Metazoa; phylum Arthropoda; class Insecta; order Hemiptera; family Membracidae; genus Stictocephala; species Stictocephala bisonia. The sequence goes on from JAQJVL010000371.1 coordinate 156,664, forward strand.
CTTACTAGTAACAGTAAGGCACTGACATTTTTATCATCACGTTATCAGGAATTTAATAATTATTTTAATAAAATGTGGGAGTATTCAATCATGACATGACTGATAACGTTTAAGGAATTTTAGCAACTGTGCAAAATCAGGAGAGCCATTGGTTGACATTTAAAAGTCATCAGAATAAATTACAGATAATGATTTACACTGAACCCCCCCGCCCAACAGTATTACAGAATGCCGATTATACCTAAATTTATTCATCAAAGCGATGACGTCTCGTATTTAATTAAACAACCAATCAATGCCACATTAACCTGACATGTCAAAATGGGATTAATTTGTTTAGTGTGGTTGATATATTGTTAAAGCGGGCCAAAGATTAATTATCTTTATTAGCGATTAGAATATCATTTATAGTAATAGTATCGGCAGCGACACAGTTTAAATGGCCAGAAAACATTAATAAACTAAATATATAAAATATCGTAGTTGACAGGATTATACATATAATTGTGGTTATTTTGTAAAGTATATTTGTTGATCAAGGTATCGCAGAAAAACAGGAACAACCTGGTGTAGAGAAGGAAAGAGAGCTCATTATAAAAATTCACATATCAGCGATCCTTATTATATGAATCCTTATACATATGAACCAGAAGTATTTTTAAAGTAAATTTCTTACTAACAAAAATCAGTAATATTCGAATCACAGTACGCGTACAGGAGACGCAATTGGTCGGTAGTATAGTTGGTTAAAGTCTAGCTTCATGAGCTAAATGTTCTCAGTTGGATCCCAATCAGAGTCTTAACACATTTTGAGAGGGATCAGCTGATAACCACCGGCTGTTAATTTGTCATTGGCCTATTAATTAATGACACTTTCTAAGGAATAGTCGGCCTTAGTTTGTAACAATGACTACATTCGGTCATGTACACTCATTAACCTCTCATATTCGCCCATATCTCTACGATCAGCGTCCTACTAATGAATACACATTTCAACATGCTGTGAACGAGCTATATAAACGTCTGCAGATTTTAAATGATCCTTGCACTTTTGACGACAAAAGAAAATAAATGAAAATTACGTTTTCAAAATTAGTACCTCATGTTTGTAGCTATCTATAAGTACTACTCTTGAAAGTTGTTTTATTTCGCCAAGCAGCATCGCTCAGAGGATTTCCTATAATTGAAAAGGGAAGACCCTTTAATAAGGATGGTGCTTGGGGAATATCAAAGGTTTACGTGGACCGGAAACACTTCCAGTCGACTGGGCAGAAGTCTTGACCGCGCCATTACAGGGTTGAGAAGAGTCGAATCAGTTAGCAAGGATGCTTCAATCGTCCCTGAGATAAACTTAAGTGCTACGATATTAAATAATAATCATTGTCTTATTATTATTTCAATTTATTATGTATGGTAGAAATACTTTTTTACGAAGATTATAACACTTTTATTTATTTCAGAAATAAATTTGTTAAGGGGGTACTCCACCCAAATAAAGCGAAAATATGACATTTTATTTTTATTTAAGTTTATTATTAAAGAACATTTTCTGAACACTTACATATAAAAGTTTTCGTGAAAAATTTTTATAAATATTTTTAATAAATTTACTACGAAAATCTTTCACCTAATATTTCCCTAGTTTCGTCACACCATCCTTTCACACAATATTTATCACTATAGTAACTTATGATGAAATGTCCAAGTACCTTTGTCTCCCTCAAAACTGCACAAACTCCCTCAATGAACTGCACATGTGTTATTTCGTTGCCTGGAATTGACAACAGTGAATTATTACAAAAAGCTATTTTATTAAAAGTTATATTCGGTACTAACTACTTGCATAATTCAGTTGCATTTTATAAGTAAAATGACATGTTTTAGTTTTTACCGTTTTCTGGAAGTTTAATTTTAGCTTGTTTTCAAGTACGGGGACAGTCTTGAGCCTTCAAACGTTTTTATTTTGTAGGAAATAAGATTCTCTACAACCTGTATTATGGGTTTATAAAAATATAGCATACAAAGATTTTAAATTATACATAACTCTAAAATTAAATATTTTTATTAATAGAAATGTTTAAAAATTCATAATTTCAAAATATGAATGCTTATAATATTTATATATATTCATTTATATATGTTTATAATATTTAATATGCTTATATTATGCTTATAATACTTATATATATTCATAGTATAAATATTATGAATTATTTTCTTACAGGTTGTACATAGATACGTTCAAATTTTCAAAATATATAAAAAAGGAACTTGGTATCTAGTTTAGTATTTAAGTTGCGTTGTATCAAGAAAACGCTGTTATGAACAAAATCAACCAATGTTAAGGGGATGAAAACAATAGGGGGTGGAAACCCCCAAAACATTGTTTTAAAACTTTCCTAAATGCATATGATAAAGGTATATATATTTTTTTATAAAAAATAAAGTAATTAAAAAATAAATGAATATAATAAGTCTATTTATTTTATAATGCACATAAATAAACTAATTTTATGCAAAACAATCAGTATGAATAAAACACTACTACTGGATTTACCAATATATTTTCTAAATAAAACAAAAACAAGAACCCTGCTGCAGACTACTTGGAAAGATGACAATGTACTCTTCAAATCTTGGCTTGAAGCCCATCTCTAGTCATTGGAAATCGTCATTTGGTCGTTATTGGTTGTCCTATTGTCAGTGTGTAACAGCTATATTTATTGAAATGTTTAAGTGAAAATGGCCTTAAACTTTTGTATGCATATTTCAATGTTAGTTTTATTAAAGTTGAATAAATATCACATTATTGTTATTCCAATAAGCACTTTGCGCAAATTTTGGACCCGTCAGTTATGTTATAAAAGTAAATTAACAATTACAATAGTGCTTAAAATAAAAGAAATTTATTAATTAAAATCATACACAGAGTATAATTTAAGTTCAAACATTAAAATTGTAAACAAATCATACTAAATTAAAAATATAGTTTTACTTTATTTTATTTCTTTAGTAATTCAGCTTAAATTAATAATTGAATCGTTAAATTAATTTATTTTATCGGTAGAGTAGGTTAAAGAGATCTGCCACGCGTTAGAAAAAGGAAGGTATAAAATATACTAAAAAATATGACATCCTATTCTGCATAAATTTATGTTTGGTTTAATTAATAAAAATAATATAATTTCCCTATGAAGTAAATTACTTCAACTTTTAGATTGATGAATGAGAACTAAAAATTTGACTTGAACGGCAGTGCAAGCTGCAAAATATAAATAAATATAATTACTATATGTATAATAAAAAATATAAAACGTATTAAAATTTAGGTTTTTACATTTTTCATTATTTTTTTCCATTAACTGTCGAATATCAATTTATTTACTTAAGCAGGAACAAATAAAATATTATTTTAGGTTAGATAGATTGTGAAAGTTAAACTTTAAAAATATTCTCGAACCACATAATTTAATAAAGGGCATTTTCTAATAACAGTTCGTAAACATACTGTATTATATTTTCACACGAAAAAAAATTGTGAAGTCAACAAACGGAGACATGAACGTTTATACAATGTAAGGGTTGTAGTGCCGTTATGTGGAATAAGGGTTAGCACATTAACACGGTGGACTGGTGATTAACTCTTGCTAAGTAGTGACGGTTACAATCTGCACAAGCCGGGCTTAGACAAAGCGAGCATTATAGAACCAATATGCGAGCTTCTATGTATTTATATTGCTTTGAATTCACTAAACTTTCACTAATACATTCGTTTGTAAGATTGACTAAAACAATTCTCATAAAAGTAATTGGTAAATAAGAAATAAAGCGGTCCAATCGATTAGAAAAATGTGTACAATTATTCTATTTTAAACCCACTGATATGAAACCATAGACATTTAAATTAGAAAATATAAACAAATATTGAAATATAAATTTATTTTACGTAAAAAATTGATTATTCTTATTAATTTAGTCCAAAACAAGAATAATGACATCCATTTCTTCCTACTACAAATAATAACTAAAATTTTCAAGTGAAAACAGTTTAAGTTAGGTTAAATTTCGTCAGGATTGGTTAAGTTAAGTTAGGTTAAATTTCGTCAGGATTGGTTAGGTTAAGTTAGGGTAGGATAGGTTTAAGTTATGTTAAATTTCGTCAAGATTGGTTAGGTTAAGTTAGGGTAGGATAGGTTTAAGTTAGATTAAATTACGTTCGGTTAGGTTTGGTCAATTTAAGTTTTTAAAATTTTGCGTAATATGCAGATAATTTATCATATAAATGATGATCTTTTCACAAAATGAAAAAAATCAATAAATAATAAAGTTAGGATTTTCGTTTATTTGTTAACATTAATTTGACTAGTTACAGAAACGTGAAAATCGTGTGGGAACACTTAATGCATATTTACCAAGTAATTATAAAGACATAATACAACAAAGCAGAATCTCTTTTAACTAAGGATTTACGATAGGTGGATTTACAATGAGCAATTAATTCTTATATTTAAAAATTAAACAATATATTACATAAACAAGCTGGAAAGCACACGTTTATATAATAAAACATTGAAACCAAGACAGAACAATTGATAAATATAATACAATACACTGAGTAGAAGAAAAAAGTACAAATTCTAGCAAATCGGTCTAGTTTAAAATATTAAAAACCCCTGTAAATTTCTTTAGTCTCCATTTATTGCAGTTGGCAACAATAAAAATTATATTACAAATGTCATCAAATGGGTAAAATATATCTTAGAATATTCTATCCAAATTATTTACAAATAACAAGTTTTCACCTACACAAGTATTTAAGAGCAATTAATGCAACTCAACTTGTCCACTGTTGACTCATGGACTTGTCAATGAGCGGCAGGGAAGAATTAACAGCTCTATTTAAAGTGAGATTTCAATACTCTTAAAGGAAAAAATCAATTAAGCATCAATTTTAGAAATATTATTAATCATTGTTCTTGTTATGATGACATTAAAAAAAAACATATTTTATTGCTGTAAGTATAAATTGCATTACGTGAACGTGTATGGGTGAGTAGGAGGATCATCACCACTTTATATGCATAGGTGGGTGGGTGGGTTAATAACACTGGAACTTAGATACCAAATCTGTATACCTGGTTAAAGTATTGATTTAATATTTTGTGATCATTTGAAATTAGCAACTATGTTGTAATACATTTCTAAACAAAACCTCACATAACACCAACGAAAAATTCTACAATTTCTTTGTTTCATATATTGAAACAGTGGTCTGATAGCCTAAAACCGTACATTTATTTAAAGGGGTAATAAGTTTTATTCAGACTTTAAGTTACTGATAATATTGAAAAAAGATCGAATGTGAATCCGTTATATATATTTATATTGAAAATATGACATGTTTTAAGTTGCTGGTATACAAATTGAAAACCCCCATTTCACCTTAGCTCAATATGTCTCACTATATATTTAAACCATCTCACATGTATAAACAAGATAATTATTTGAACATATTTTAAAATTAATACTTGATTACATCTCTTAATAATTTAGAATTATAATTGGCGAGCCGGTAGCCGAGCTGTCTAAGGCGTCAGGACTTTGAGCTTGAGTTAGAGATAACGCTGGTTCGAATTTTGTGTACACTGAAAGATTTATCAGTAATATTCAATTTCTACTGTACTGGTTCGCCCCCTTGCTCTGTCTGATTAAGTTCCTCGCACAGATCAATAGTCTATGAGGAATAGGCAGAGTAAGGGTGAGAAGGAGATCGGCCTCTCCTTAAAAAAAATAAAAAATGTAAAAATTAGTATTTCCTGAACTGTTACAAACATTTTAAAAGTGAGTTTCATAAACACCCGATTTATTAGTCAGCTATTGAATCCTCTAATATTAAAATATTAATTGAACATAATTAGTATATCTGGTTTGTAACTGAGGGTATATTTGTTACATTTGTTTCTATCATAGGATTAAAAGAAAAAAAAAAATATATCTAACTTATAAGAAGTGTCATAGTTGAAGGAAATGTAATTAGTAATAGTATAGTTTTTACTGAAAGAAGGTTAAAGCAAAAATAAAAATAAAAAGAATTTTCGGAATAGCTTTTTAAAAACTACAATCTATGGTAGAAATACGTAAGACGTGTTGCTATTCGATTTGTGTTATTGATCGAATAATATAAACTCCACTGTTGGTAAAAGTAAAACATTAATTGTTCAAAAAAATATTAATGACCTTATTTTTTCCATTACCATAATTTATTTAATGTCTATTCATTCTTCTTATGGTGGTACAAAATCAAATAACTGAGGGGTATTTCAGCTAAGATGGCACGCAGGTGTCTTATATGATTCATAAAGGAGAAAGCGGTAAAGTTCCTATTACTTTAATGTTGTCTGTGTTTAAGATGTCATATATTTTCTAATTATAATATTTGTAGGTTGTGGTATTAAAGAAAGTATTGCATAATTACATAACTAAAATTTAGTTTAGTAATATTATCATTAATAGTTCAAATTCACCTCAAAAACTCACCAATTCAAATTTGCAAAACTACATTTGATACGAAACGAAACATTGGTTAATTTTTATCAAAATGAACATTAAAGTATCTTAGTACCTATTTTGTATTTATATGAAATATGCTGTCCATGAATAACACAACTTTTGATCAACAATATTTTTAATGTATCTTATTATCTAAAACAAGCCACGTCCTGACGATATTTGTTGGCTCCAAGGATTTTTAATTTTAAATCTTTTAGGGGGTTTTCGACCACAAGAAGTCTATTGGCACCGGTCTCAACCCTGGGAACATTTTGTTTTCTGGCTCAGAGGCTCATAGACGTCCCTATTGGGAATTATTTAACAATTTATTGTTTAGATCATGTGTGTTTTATTTACTTACTTGTCCATATGTGTTGGAATTATTTAATATTTTGGAGGCCATCAAACTATAGTTATTTATCTCCTAAATCACATTAAACCCCTACAGTTTGAAAGATATTTAAGGGCTCTGCCCCCATCCTAAATAAATATAAACTTAGTAGTGTTAAACTAATACACCCAAGTGGGGTGTCAAATAAAAGGTATTCTTCTCTTAAATACTAATATACCATCAGATTTTATAAAAGACTATGTTTATGGGCTCCACTGCCCCAAAAACCAAAATTCATGGTCAATCTTCTTAAGAATCCTGGCGAGGCCGTAAGTCGATCTTCGTCACGAGGCGACTGTAGCAGAATGACTTTATGAGGCTGTAGGCCGAACTTTCCCCCGCGAGGCCGAAGGCCGAGTTTCACAAAGAGGCTTGTTAAAGAGCGCCTTGGCGAGGCTGTAGGCCGAGCTCTCACATGAGGCCGCAGGCCGAGTTCCATAAAGGGCTAAAGGTAAACGTGGAAGGCCTCCAAAACAAATTTGTATTAATGACCTACAAAGAAGAGCAACAAAACTCCATCCCCAATATCCTCTGGGAGATATGGATGTTACCTTTTCAGTTTGCAAAATTCAACCAAGCGAAGCTTAGTCTCCTGGTAATACCTCTAAAACTAATGCTAAAAACAATGTCACAAACTATATCTGTTAAAGTTTATGAGCTATTTAAAAACGAGCAAAATCAATATGTAGACATAAAATATCCCAATACTAAATTAATTAAAAGATTATCCATCCACATGAAAAATGCATTGACTAACAATCACATTTAATATATTAAATTACTACGTATAATTATAATAAATTGATCCATTTCTGCCTTAGTAGGCGTACATATTTTTTTAGGTTTTGTTTTATAAATATATGCTCAGATCATATTTTATAAGTTATAGAAGATATTTTTTCATGGTTTTAGTAGTACTATTTTAATAAATCTTTGATAGTTTTATTTGTAATTACGAATAAAGCAAAACGCACTGTTACAAGTTAAGGCAAATTACCCTTGAATGTGTGAAAACATTTGAATTACAAAAATACAAAAAAGGTTTTTTCTTGAAAATTCATTTATCCAACCCTTATGTCATTAATCCCAATGGTAGAAATTTCCAGCAAACTCATCAGAATAAATGTCAACTAATGACATTTCATCCCCAATCCTCATTAAACTGACAGGAGGCCAGTTGTATCAGCATTTCTCTAATTTATACAAATGAAATATTATATTAATTTTAGGTCACACATATTGCGTTCATAACTTTAATTTCCCCATACTAACTAGAATTTTATACACATTTAGAAAAAACTCGTGGTTAAATAACACTTTTTAAAACAATTATATGCATATGATATAATAACAAAGAACACTAAGTATATTACAAATAGTGTTATGTTATATATTGTTATGTAAGAGACTTTCTGGACGCTTCTGAAAATGTGACTTCTTGTTGAAACACTGGTGAAATATTGTGTTTGCATCTATTAATAAGATTGATTTCAATCGTGTTAACTCGAATCTTACAGAAAAAATGTTTTTTATCTAATCGTAGAAAACTAATTTAAAAAACCCAATTTTTCACCACCAAAAATCCTATTTTCTTATCAAACATAACCAAACTTATGTCGTATTTGTCAATGTACCGAACAAAAATTCGTAACTTGCGTTAAATATAAAATAGATAAAGACAATGATAGTGATTTAGTTATCACTTTATATAGGAACCTTAAACGATGTTTCGAGTGAGTTTCACCTTAATATACAAGTTGGAATATGGCTCAAACGGTCCCTTATTGCATAGAAGACCAGGGTTCGTTTCTCATTGGGGTCACTAATAAGGGTTACCTCTGTGCTACTCTAGTGATTCAGAAGCCACGCTAATCCACATGTTTAATATGGACTTAAAACAAAATATGGAGTTTTACCAGTAGGCGAAAAAATTTTGCCTTAATTGAGCAAATATTCTTACTGAAAGCTAAGCATAATTTTTAACATCTTATAATTATTAAAGGTCCTAATCCAGTGATAACAACCTACAGTACATATCTTATAGTTTGAAAAATAAAAAAAATTAATATTTAAAAAAATGTTAAAGGTATCTCAGAAACAGAATCCTATCCCGCCTTCCCATACTCAGAATGGAAGTGACCTACCCACCCGTCCTACACGTACGGAAGAATGACCCACCCACCTGCCATACACGTACACTAGATTTGACCCAACCACCAACACATACACGTATATTGTGTCTGTAAAGTACAAGTATCTTCAAAATTAGGTACATTTAATTTTGCACTTGTGCAGACGCTGTCATTAAAAACATATTATTTGTTGTTCTTTTTGTAGTTGTCTTCTAGTATTACTGGGAGTTTTTTTTTTCAGCATAATTAAACTATTTTCCTCCTAAATCATGCTATAACAAACTAAACAGTCCACTTAAAAATACAATGATTCGTTTTATAAAAGCAATAAAATGAGTAGTGTAATTAACTAATTACCTTTAATTATCAGTATTCAATTACCTGAAAGTACCTATTGTTAAGATAATTTAATTAAATACTATATAATCCACTACACATAGTTAGTGTTGTTATCACAGAGAAAGTTGCTCATTGTATTATCTACTTATATCTTGTGGGATGATGCTGTTTTTAAACACTTGTGTAGTTGTCTGTATTGTTCTTTATGCATATGCCGGTAGGTTCTCTTCTTTGGGCACTCTCCATAATTACGTGAAAATATCAATCACAACGTTTCGATGTGGTAAAAATCTCTTTCAAGTGCTAAAAACTAAATTACGTATAAACAAACATTTTATAAAACTTTTACCAAATCGTCGTGATTGGTTTTTCACGTAACGATGACAAATATCCAACAACCTTTGTCTTCCTCATCTGACACTCCATCATGAACAAATTTTAAAAACAAACTTTTCTTCTTACCTAATGAAATTGCAGCAGGGAAGTAGAATATTGTAAAATTAATGCAAAATTGAAAGTAATGTATTTTCATGCGCTTTCCAAACATTATATTTACAAATTAGAAAATTTTAAGAAAATTTAATTATGAAGTCAGATTTGATATAGTAAATATTAACCTTAAAACAGTTATAAAACGATCTCGCAATTAATAATTATACTATTCATAGTAATTATATTATTTAATAGGTTGATTACTATTATAATATTGTTTAATCCTAACAAAAAATAAATTTTTAGAAAGTCTGTCTGTTAAGCTTTGCTTCAAATTACAATACTTAAGTGGGTAGATAAGTCAAAAATTAATGTCTCCCAATGATTGTTATACATAGTTTGACACGTCCAAATTATTACCCTAAAGCACCAGATTTTATGTGTGTTTTCAACCTCATTTTGAAAATCTTTGTATTTATTATATTCGCCCTAGAGACTGAATTATTTAACGTATAATTTACCTGTAATTTTTAAATTTACACTATAAAATTATAATTGGACCGGACAGGAAGTACCTTGTTTATCATATTTAGCACATATAGGGGTTTTCAGCAGCGGAGGGAATCGTTCCGACGCTACACTACCGGCCGTACGGGCGTGATTGACTCAACGCCTTAGTTTGTTCAATTGGTATTTATTCATTGTGTTAATATAATTATTAATTGATATTTTAATAATAATTAATGATTTTAAATAATCGTTCTATGCTTGATTCATAAGTGTTAATCAACTAACAGATGGTCACAGCTGCTAATGATGTTTGTCTTTGGAATAATATAATTGAATAATGCCACTTTCCAAGGAACTGTCGGCCTTAGTTTGTAACTATGGCTACATTTACTCATATACACGAATGCAAATCATTCAAAATCTATATTCGTCCATCTCTTGATGATCGGCGTCTTAAGAATAAATAGACGCTGGGGGCGGGGCTCGCTACTGCACGTCCACCACGTGGCTTACTGTATTGTTAGTTGATATGTACATTGTAAAACAAAATAATACAATAAGGTTAGAGTAGTTCTCTATCTCACTTTTACCATTAAGTGTATTCCTCTCGCACCGGTGCTTTTAGTAGGTTACTTTCTAATTGGTGTATTTATAGCACTTTTTATACCTTAATCGAGTTATTAGACAATTTCTACTAACTATACAGTCTATTCTATTATTGCTGTAATATTGTACGCTGGAACTAGTATTTTAGTTATTCTACATATTTAACCATGATACATTACGTAAGATCTATCAACTTCTTGTTAGATAACACTGCTGTGAAATTTTGTGTGGCCATTTTGTGATATCTTTGTTTACCTCAAAGTTCAACATACACAATAAAATGTGTTGAAATAAATAATTACCTTTTACAGTTTGAGTCGCAGTTGTAATGAAGTATTATCAAGCAAAAATAAAATAATTTTGTAGGTGAACAAATTGGTGCTGCCTTTGCCTCACATGATGCCTCCTCTGTGCAATTAATTTATCCCTATGTTTATGGAGATAGAGATAAGCCCATCTTTATACCTTGGGGATGAAAACAGTGCACAAACAAGAAATGAAAATGTTGAGACTATTATAAAATAAATGAGTTAACTTATTCTCTGTTTTGTTTATGCAAAAAACCTTAATTACTTATAAGCTATTTGATATCTTATTTTTTTTAGTAAAAAGGAGAGGCCAATCTCCTTTTCTACCTAATTCTTCCTATTTTACCATAGACTATTTACCTGCGTGGCGAACCTATCAGACAGAGTAAGGTGGAGAACTAGTACAGTCCAAGGTGAATATTACTGATACAAACTATCAGTCATGGCCAGTATTCAGGCCTGCGTTATCTTGAATTCAGGCTCAATGTTCTGGCATCTTAGACCTCTGGCTCCTGACTCTTACATTCTATTTCATATTAGAATTCTTGAGGTCATCCTCCAAGCTGAAGATCCCAGTTCAGGGTCAGACCCTCAGCTGATACTGTGATCATAGGTTGTGCCTATTGTGAGAGTTCTTCACATTCCAGTTTTTCATCCTCCACGGAGGTAAACCAAGACGTAGTTCATTCCTTATTTCAGGACCCAAGAATCATTTAATGGTGACTCGAAGTCTTTGGGTTGCACGATACCTTCTCGTAATTTAATGAGAAATCACCTATCAAAATCTTCAACGGAGCGTGAAGTTGGACTCATCAGTGTGAGTATAGAGGTCCACTACTTAATTTTCATGGATTTTATTATTAATTTAAAAAATATAAAAAAACTGCTTTTCATTCTAAATGTATTATTTATAAATCTAAGAAATTATATTTTATTAATTTGTACACAATTAGAAGAGTACTATTGGTACGAATGATACAGTTCATTACTTATTTATTAAAAGGAACCTAAAATAAATAAAATATAGGAGAACTGCCACTTTTGTAAAATTTCGTATTAGTTCATCTTTTTGGTATAATATTTGATTTTTCAAGACATTTTCGTAATTTGCCATAAGTGTTTGAATAAATATCTCCATTGAACGTGTATGGGTGAGAGGATGAGCAGTCACCACCGTACGTGTTGCGTGGGTTGGTAGGTCGGTTATGTTAGGTTAGGCAAGAACGTACAACTTCTTTATGATAGATATATAATAGGTCGTAAATATTCACAAATAACTAAGTTTGAGAAGAACGTTTTTAGACTTCAGAGTGTAATTAAATACAGACATAATGGTTATACATAAAAATAAATATTAGTAATTCTAGATTATAGCTTATAAAGTACTCACATAAAAAGAAGTGAAGTGAAGAAAAGCGAAGTGAAACAAAACGAAGTGAAATGAAGTGAAGCGAAGCTAAATGAGAAACTACTTTATTTTAAATGGCTAGGTTAAGATTAGACATTCCTATCTACCACATAGCCTTAAGAAAATTGACTTTACTTGATTGAATATCATAATATACTACTTTAACAATTAATTTAGAATTAAATTATTGATATGATACATTTTTTCTCGTAAAAATAGTATATATTTATCTGGCTACTGTTTCCTTAGATATCTCTCATTAAACCCTGTCCAGTATTTGTCTGGCTACTGTTTCCTTAGATATATTCTCATTAAACCCTGTCCAGTATTTATCTGGCTACTGTTTCCTTAGATATATTCTCATTAAACCCTGTCCATTATTTATCTGGCTACTGTTTCCTTACATATATGTCATTAAACTCTGTCCAGTATTTATCTGGCTACTGTTTCCTTAGATATCTCTCATTAAACCCTGTCCAGTATTTTCTTTATATACGATAACATCAATTGCAGTTTAAGAGCGACCGTAGCTAAGGGGCTAAAAGCATGGTTTACCACACAATCGTTCCGGGTTCGATTCCCGATATGACCGTAACAGTTTTATCCCGCAGCTCTCGTGGTTTGGAAGTTTAAACCGTTTATCCCCAGGTTAATTGTTGATAGAGAGGACTTCTTAGCCTAACATTAAACATTACTTCGCCCGTAAAAATTAAACATTCTTTCACTTTTTATCAGATTTGACAAAAATAACCTCATACATTTGTTACAAATACATTGTGTATTCGTTTCGAAAGTGCACGTTTATTGGTATAGCCTGTAGCAATATCGGGCAAGGCTGGGTTTGACGGTGTAAGGCATTTATTATTCGGTATAAATATTTTACACCTTACGTGATCAGTGTAAGAACTACTCAGGTGCTCCCTAATACAAATCAATACGAAAACCTACAAGTTAGTTGCTGGAAACTGCTACAAATAATTGTTGTATGTCTTAATAGAGGTTAACAAACATTACTGAATGATTTTTTAAGTATTATAGAAGCTTACGTGCAAAGCATGATCATATTGGTTTTTATATCGATTATTCCCCCTCATAGAAGTGGTTGAAATTGATCATGTGGATGATTCAGTATTCTTTTTTCTTCTTCCGTTTCCAAAATGTTCCATTTTTACTGCGTGTGTCTGTTTTTTTCCAGTACATCTTTTTTCTAGACTTTGTATATAATCTATTTTAAATTTAGTGTTTAATATTTTGTGATTGCATTCAGGACTTCCCAAAGTCATATATTCAAATCTGTTGTATGTCTTTTTGTGTTTCTTTCAACCTTTCTGTGCCATTTTTACTGATGTAATTATGTTAAAAATTTCGTAGTAATTCAATTATCATTTTAGTTTTTATTTTATTTATTTATATTTTGCTGTGATTTGTACAAAGTTGAAATTATGAAAGATAGTTTTATTTTTGTTGCAAGGTTTTAGCCCACGTTTAATTCTCAGCTTGATTAATTATAACAATTTTTAGTGACTAAAATATAGAGGTCCCATCCAGGTTTTACAGTTTTTTAACCAGTCAATATTAACTCCATGAACTAAAGGAAAAGGTTTACCTCAGACATTATGTACATTATATTAACCTTACGTTGTTTTTTCCAATAAACACAACAAAGACAACAAATCCTTCACATAACGAATAATAACTGAGATATTCAACAAAACTCTGGGATAGATTATGTTATTATATGTGACCGTGGATACATATTGATAACCTAATCTAACCTAACCTTACCAACCAACATAAACTACTGTAGCCTAACATCCCGATGCTACTACTAGTAGACGCTGCAGTAGCGTCTCCAAATTCAAAATGTGTGCGTGCCCAATGCGACTCTAACGCATTAGGTGATTGCCCAAGTACGATAAAACCTAGCTAAATGTTTACTACAATGTTGGTCTTTTTATTTGGTCTGTTAATGGATGCCTTACTTTACCAGCCAACGTCAGGGCTGAGACGCCCTCTCTAGCACTTAACCTGGGGTTGACCAGATCCACCACCAGTGACTGGGCAGTCGGGATGCGTGCAAGGACGGGAATGCTCAGATGGTCAGGCATCCAAGGTCAACGATCCGGCCAAGGCCACTGCCAAAAAGCTTTTTGGCCATTATTCAACACTAAGCCAAAAAGCTAACATGGAAATGTCCGAAGCAAAATAATTTTCCTTTTACATTTGGTTATAACTTTATACTGGAACCTTAAACGATGTTTCGAGTGAGTTTCACCTTAATATACAAGTTGGAATATGGCTCAAACGGTCCCTTATTGCATAGAAGACCAGGGTTCGTTTCTCTTTGGGGTCACTAATAAGGGTTACCTCTGTGCTACTCTAGTGATTCAGAAGCCACGCTAAGCCACATGTTTAATATGGACTTAAATAAAATATGGAGTTATATCAGTAGGCGAAAAATTGGTGTCTCAATTGAGCACCGATTCTTACCAAAAGCTAAGCATAATTTTTAACACCTTATAATTATAATTTATAATTTATTTATAATTATAAAATATCCTAAATCGGAGATAGTAAGTTACATATCTTAGGTATATTTTGATAGTTTGAAAAATGAAAATCATATTTATTATTTTTTTAAAAACCTTTTAAAGGTATCTCAGAAACAGAATCCTATCCCAACTTGCCATACATGTAGAATGGAAGTAACCCACCCGCCCGTCCTACACGTACAGCAGAATTGACCCAACCACCTGCCTTACACGTACAGGAGAATTGACCCACCAACCTGCCTTACACGTACAGGAGAGTTGTCCCAACCACAACACATACAAGTATATTGGAATTGATTCCCTTATAGTACAAATATCTTTAAAATTAGGTACATTTTATTTTTCACTTCTGAAAACGTGATCAGTGTCATTAATAAAATACAGTCTTTTTCGTTGATTGTATGAAATTGTCTCCAGTTAGCACTGAGAGTTCTTTGTTCAATTTAATTAAACTATTTTCCTCTCAACCCACACTAAACAGTCCGCTGAAAAATACAATAATTTGTTTTATAAAATTAATAAAAAGAGTAGTGTAATTAATTAATTATCTTTTAATTTAGTACTAGTAATAAATTACCTGAAAGTACCTATTGTAAAGATAATTTAGTTAAATACTGTATAATCCATTACACGTGACTAGTGTTGTTATCAAAGTGAAAGTTGCTCATTCCATTATCTACTTATATTTTGTGTGATGATGCTGTTTTTAAACACTTGTGTGATTGTCTGCATTGTTCTTTATAAATATGCTGGTAGGTTCTATTCTTACCTAACGAAATCACTGATAGGTGCAACCTGCAGTAAAGTAGAATAATATAAAATTAACGGAAAATAAAAGTGATGCATTTTTACGTGCTTTACAAACATATTTGAAGATCAGTCAAAAATTCAGAAGAAATCAATAACACTTAATCAAGAAGAGTAATTTTTGGCATAATGAACATTAAACTTTAAAAAGTTATTAAACGATCTGGCAATTACATGCTATTTAAATGAACTATTCATAATAGTTATACTATTAGGTTGATTAATATTATAATATTGTTTAATACTAACACAAATCATTTTTTAAAAGTCTGTCCGTTAAGCTTTCCTTGAAATTACAATACTTAAGTGGGTAGATAAGTCAAAACATTAATGTCACCCGAAGATTATACATAGTTTGACACGTCCAAATTATTACCCTAAAGGGCCAGATTTTATGTGTGTTTACAGCCTCATTTTAAAAATCTTTATATTTATTTTATTCGTCCTAAAGACTTAATTATTTAACGTATAATTTTCCTATAATTTTTTAAACATTAACCATAAAACTATAATTGGACCGGACAGGAAGTACCTTGTTTATTATATTTAGCAAATATAGGGGGTTTCAGCAGCGGAGGGAATCGTTCCGACGCTACACTACCGGCCGTACGGGCGTGATTGACTCAACGCCTTAGTTTGTTCAATTGCTACTTATTGTTTACTTTATTATTATTTGTGTTGATATTATTATAAATTGTTATTTTAATAATGATTAATGATTTTATGTAATCTTTCTATGTTTGAATCATCATATGTTTCAATTAACCAATCGAAGGTCACTGTTGCTAATGATGTTTGTTTATCATTGGTCTAATAATTAATGGCTCTACCAAGAAATTTAAGCATTATTCCTAAGGAATTTAGGCTTTCGTTTTTAACAATGAGTAAATTCACTCATATGCATCCATAAAATCATTGAAAATCTATATTCGTCCATCTCTTGCTGATCGGCGTCTTAAGAATAAATAAATAGACGCTGTGGGCGGGGCTCGCTACTTCACGTCCACCAGGTGACTTACTGTATTGCTAGTTGATATGAACATTTTGAAATAAAATAATGCAGTGAGGTGAGAGTAGTTCTCTATCTAACTTTCACCACTAAACATATTCTTCTCGCACCGGTACTTTTAGTAGGTTACTTTCTAATTGGTGTATTTATAGCACTTTTTATACCTTAATAGAGTTATTAGACAATTTCTTGTCATTTTACTAACTATACAGTCTATTCTATTATTGCTGTAATATTGTACGCTGGAACTAGTATTTTAGTTATTCTACAAATTTCACCATCAGACATGGCGTAAGATCTATCAACTTCTTGTTAGATAACACTGCTGTGAAATTATGGCTGTGGGCGATTTTGTGATATTTTTGTTTACCTGAATGTTCAACATACACAGTAAAATGTGTTGAAATAAATAATTACCTTTTATAGTTTGAGTACCAGTTATAATAATGTATTATTAAGCAAAAATAAAATAATTTTGCAGGTGCTACCTATGCCCAAAATGATGCTGCCACTGTACGATTAGGGTTTCCGTTTGATCCCGAAGATGATGAAGATACGCCCTTCTTTATACCTTGGGGGTTCAAATAGTACGCGAACAAAAATGAAAATATGTTGAGAGGATTATAAAATAAATGATTTAACTTATTCTCTGTTGTGTTTATGTCAAAAAACCTTAATAAGTTGTAAGTTAATTAATATTTTAATTTTCATTACTAAATAGGAGAGACCAATCTCCTTTTATACTGATAAAAACTATCAGTCATGGCCAGTATTCGAGCCTGCGTTATCTTGAATTCAGGTTCAATGTTCTGGCACCTTAGACATCTGGATTCTGACTCTTACATTCTATTTCATATTAGAATTCTTGAGGTCATCCTCCAAGCTGAAGATTCCTGTTCAGGGTCAGATACTCAGTTGAAACTATGATCATATGTCGTACCCAGTAGGAGAGTGTTTTCGTAGAAGTAGAAATGTAAATAGGCTAGTATAAAAAACATGAAGATTCAAAAATAGTTTAATAATATTTTCATACTATTAATTAATTAATTCCCTTCCCTGTTCCTGTATATTGTGACTTTTGGAGTCAGTGCTAAGTGCCAGTCTAATGAAAGTTTAGAAAATTAAAAGTGAAATAAGGTCTTATATACAGCTGAAAGATGGTCTGATACAGAGGTCTGTACTTGCTTCATTTTTGTTTAACGATTTAACGCTGACATCCCAATCAAAAAGCCAAGACTATTGATATATGCAGATGTTACTGCTTTAGCTTACCCATACAAGGTCTTCACAGCTATTGAAAAAACAATCACAAGTAACATTGCAGCCCTCGAAGAATATTTTAGTGACCCTGGTTTATTCAGCTGCTGAATACAATGATCTGGAATGGCTAAATAGTGTTCACACTAAAGCGATTGATGTCCAACTTAATAGAGCCATGAGAGCTATTAGTGGCACTCCACTTCCTTGGTTCCCGGTTCTGTGCAATATATCTCCTCCAGAGGTAAGACGTCAAGAGGCACTATTTAAAGAATTCTGTCAGAACGGTTGCATAAAATATCGAAACCCACATATACTTACTGCTTTCCCTTTGAGAGATCAAACTTCTCACCCAATACTAGCTGGGCCATATCGTGGAACAGATTTTATGGACGAACTAAGTTCCTTATTAACGATCCGTCAATACCTGTATGTGGGATGAACCTCCCTCGTAGGAAGTGGACAATGTTGAATCGGAATTGAGACGGGATCTTACAAACTTGTAGTTTTTCAGATTCCAATTGGTGATTTCAATCATAGATATTGGAGGCTCTGTTATCAGCTACCAGTTTTCAATTTCAAAAATCTGCGATAAAAATTTAGATTAAAAGGCATGAAGGCATATTAATTGAATACAAATTTAAGGTAATCTCCTGTCATAAAGCTAAGTCAAATCCATCGAGCCACTTAAGACCTGCCTCACGGATTCTGTTTATTCTGGCTAATCCCTCCGTAAAAGAGCGTAACTATGTGATCCATTATTTAGATAGACTCCCCGTAATCACATGACTTGATAATTTTTTTTTTATATTTATAAATGTATTTAAGGACGTACTTTGGGTTAATTTTATTTAATTGATATAAAAGTAATTTGACTGAGGGAGGACAGATTTAAAAAAAACTTTGGTTGCTTTACAAACAATCATTTTGGTGAACATATTTCAAATTCCAGTGCTTAACAGCCTGCTTTGATCAACTGGACTCTGCAGGCTCTCATATTTCCGCTAGACTGTAAACCAAATTTACAGTCCTTCACTGTGACTGGAGAATAGATTGAAATATGCTTTCTCTCTACCCATCCCCCCCTTAACATTACAAAACTAAATACACTTTTATCACTTCTCTCACCTACCTACGTTTATCTAGACCATTAGAAAATGGGGGAAACTTAAATATATATCATTATTGTGGTAGAAAATAAGCCTGATTATTAAAAAATCTTTTCTTTTTATAGGGGCACGATGACTTTGAGATTTATAAAACAAACCTTTTGATTGAAAACTCGTTATGGTATCTATTTAGTTTTAGCATAAAAATCAATCTTTATAATTACTACTATACAATGAGTCTTAGCACTTCGTATTACTAGTTTTCACAAAGTAAACTCCAATTTGAGTCATTATAAATTAATAAATAACTTATTGACACCGATGAAGGTCCTAGAGACTAGTGAGCCCTAATTAAATAGTAGAATATATATATATATATATATATATGAATTTATAAGATGGTTAAGTATTAGTGCATTGTTTGTTATTAAATCATATTATAGTAGTTTTTAATGTAACAGTTTCAATATAGATGGTGCCTATAATTATATTTATACAAAAGAGAATAAATAACTTGAGGATGTTGATAAACCACCTACCCAAC
Source organism: Stictocephala bisonia (assembly GCA_035578905.1). Taxonomy (NCBI): domain Eukaryota; kingdom Metazoa; phylum Arthropoda; class Insecta; order Hemiptera; family Membracidae; genus Stictocephala; species Stictocephala bisonia. The sequence continues at coordinate 176,617 of JAQJVL010000371.1, forward strand.
CACACACGTACGTCGTTGATTGTGTATAAAATTTTTATAAAACACGATTCAATATCATGTTTCAATATCATGTTTCAATATCATGTTTCAATATCATGTTTCAATATCATGTTTCAATATCATGATTCAATATCATGTTTCAATATCAAGTTTCAATATCAAAATTATACTGCCATTGATTCCGATTGAAAAAATACATTATTTGTCCATAAAATGGATCTAGAAGGTCGACAGTGTAACGACAGACGAGAACTTAACAGCTAGTTTGAGATGTACTTCAAGTCTCACTGACATAAATTTTATATAAATACACAGTAATACGAGGCGTGTTTTTAAAGTAAATACCGTTTTGGAATCCCGCCTTTGTAGCGCTGCAGTCGGCGTCCAGCGCATGCGTGCTAGATACTACTATCTTTTGGTAAGCCACAGCCACCGTTACGGACCCATTAGACTGTATTTTAAAGTCACTTATGACTGTTTAAAATTCCTCCTCTATTAAAAATGCCACCAACTGTAAAGTACATGTTGTGATATGTTTTCGTAACGATAAAGGCATCAAAGCAGCTGACATTCATCGAGAGATCTGTGAAGTTTATTGATAAAACGGAATGAGTGATGGGATGGGATGGTATGGAAATGGTTGAGAGCTTTTAAGGTTGTGCGAATGTGCATGATGATGAACGAAGTCGAAAACCTTCACTCATTACTGATGACTTGGTGCAAAAGATTGATGAAAAATGTCAAAGAAAACAGACGATTTACAAATGCATCATTATGTAGTGTGTATTAAAGTGTCAAGAAGTGTGATTATTGAAATTGAGACAGACCGTTTGAAGTACAGAACGTTATGCTTACGGTAGGTTCCCAAAATGCTAATGGAGAATCACAAAAACAAACATTTGATGAGAATAACAAAAAAAAAAAATGTTTAACCAGTTCTCTCACATTCCTAGACCATTAGAATCGTGATCGTTATGATTTTTAAAACCAAATTTATTGTCACTGTGATAGACTCACGATGAGTATCAGCTGCTTCCACACCCTTGGCGTTATGAAAATGTACACTGCGCATAATTCACAGTCGGCGGCATTTTTAATCGGAGGAGGAATTTTAAACAGTCATAAGTGACCTTAAATACAGTCGATTGGATCCGTAATCTATTAGTGGCTGTGGCTCGCTAATAGGTAGTAGTACCCAGCACGCATGCGCTGAACGCCGACCGCAGCGCTACAGCGGCGGGATTCCAAAACGGTACTTACTATAAAACCACGCCTCTTATATGAAACCTAGATTCAATTTTACGTACAACACAACTTAACAACAAGCACACACGATTGAAAAAAAGAACTGCTAATTTAACATAATTTTAGTACAACTTTAAATTAACAGTTTCTTTTCTAAATTCTTGCTTGACTTTAATAAAAATAATATACAAGTGTATCGTATTAGTAATGCCCCATCTGTTATTAGTTGTAAGTACGTTTGTCGAAGTTATTAAGGGGGGAGGGGTGCGTTTAAGATAGTATTTATAAATGAATAATTAAATAATTGTAATAGTAATTGAATAATTGTGAGGTAAATAACAATCAACAAAACTCACAATGGTCATATTTGACACACCTCAACTGTCAGTGGGAATTATATAACACACATTAAACAATCACTGATACTTTTGTCATCTACATAATATTTGTATGAGCATACCTTAACAAAGTTCGTCAGAAAATTACGATTATGATACTTTTTCCTTACAAACTTCCTTAAAAAAATATTAACAAAGACATGTTTTTCTGTAAAAGAAATTTGATTAATTTTCTACTAAAACAATGTGTAGTATTTTTCCACTGTCTGAGGTAGTAGGGGTGTTAAAGGGTTGTTTGGTTTGGTGAATGGTATTAATTTATTGTGAGGGGAGAGGGGAGGGAGGAGACACGTTATATTTCAATCTGTTCTCCAGTCACGGTGATTATATTTTAGGACTGTTCACAGTCCAGCGGAAATGTCAGAGCCTGGAGGGTCCAGTTGATAAAAGCAGGCTGTTAGGCACGAAAATTAGAATTATAATTTCTAAAAATGATTATTAAATGTAAAAATTGTTTGTAAAGCAACAGAATAGTTTACTTCAAAAAGTGTCCACCCTCACTTAAAATTACAATTGATCAAATTTTCAAATTTAAACTCAAAGTATGAACCTAAAAACTTCGATTAACAAAACAAAACTTAAAGATTCTTTCTAAAAGGAAAAATAATTAAGCAAGGTAAACTAAAACGTACTGCACTGCTATTTTTAAATATTATAATATAAATGAACTATTCCATTAACAAATCTAACAAGCTTTCAGTATACAAATAACACTTTATCTATTGTGATACATACATATTGTATCAACTGATGTATTTTTAACAACCAGATTTTGTTAGGGGTGTTCGTCCGACTGGCTCAGTTCCGTGCCGGATGGAGTTTAGTTCAACGTTTCGCCGCCACTGTCACCACGAGTAGCAAAGTGCATGCCTTGCTGGGAGCATGGGAGAGTAACAGCACTCTTGATGCGTGTCCGGAGCACAACCGGGAATAACTCCCTAATTTATTGTAAACTTTATCAATAGAGATTGTATGCAATATTAATCTACTTTTTCGGCCAAAGGTAATTTTATAAATTTTAAGTCGAAAGTCGTACAGACGTCATTTATAAAATGATTTTCGGATACACTTAAAAAAATATTCTTTTTATTACTAGTTTTAATGTACTCTAAGTTGGTTCTTAATATTTCTACACTATATTCTCAAAATTTTAATAATATATATCACATGGTTTGTTAAAGAGTTAGGAACCAAGAAAGGTTGAACTGGCCAATTTATTTAGGTGTTTGACCACATAAAGTATTTATTATAGGGGTATATCAGTAAAATATTTCCCCACAACACACTTATTACTTGTAACAAGATAAACAATTGTTTTCTAAAAAAATTCAAAATTATTTCCTATTGAACAAAACAATACCGAGTATATATATATATATATTGTGTTATTAAATTGGTTCGTTTAAAATACAACATTCCTTTAAAAATAGATAAAATTATTACTCGTGGATGCATAGAAAGCAATTCCTAAATATAAGAATTACATATTTCTAAATAAAATCAATAATCTTATTTTTAATTTCTACACCTTTGAGCTATTTGCAATTATGTGCAATTAAACATTTAATAAGTATTTTATTTTCGTCTAAATTATTCTTCTTTATAATTCTGTTTCTCCATTGCATATAGATGGTTTAGTACGAAAAATTAAATAGTATACTTCAATTAGAATGCTAATTGGTAAAATTGTACATTGTTTTATGAAGAACTCAGTAGAGGACAGTTAATTTTTCATTACTCTAAAAGTTCACGAGTTCTACTGTCGGATTAAAAAGCAATGTACTCGAGTTTTAACCACAGCTACAAAATAAATACTTGATTATTTAATTCCACGTATTTTCATATAACTTACATGTCTTTTTGAAGACTTAAGGAATTTTTATAGTAGGTAGAATTAAAGAAAAAAAAACACACGAAATGTTAGCCCTTTTGGAGTAAAGATCATCTTTAAAAATGTCTAAAACAAAAGGTACTTAAGATAAGTCAGTGAAAATTTAATTGCATATGAAAAAGGTTGTGTTTTGTAGTCTGTCCAAATTCTAGAATTTTTAAACTTTTACAAAATTTTTTGTTGTAATGTTTGTAATCCCTTGCAATCTTAAAAATGGCTGATCATACAAATTTCCAAAACGGTTCAAAAATACCGGACTGAACAATAAAGTAAGATTATAAAACAGTAAGTGCGATAAAAAAAATATTTCAATGTTATATCACATGATAATTCAACAAACGTCGATTTGCCCTAACACGCGTGTCAGACCGAGCCACCGGATGTGGTGTTGCCACTTCATGCAGCTTCCACCTCATTAATTGGGGGTTTATTAGCTATGAATGACAGGTAGACATGTTACAGCTAAAGGCTGATGAACCACTTACAGTTACTAGAAATGTGATAAGTACATCCTGCAAATCACCAATATAATTGGTGGCTCTCATTTTCAAGTTACATTCAGCTTGTTACACGTGAAATTTACATAATTGTAAAGCCTGTAAAAAAGTTATTTTTTAATTTGACAATCATTTTAGTGCTATTACATTTTTAAAACTGAAGTTGGAGGTCCAAAGCCCTCATGATAGAAGGTGGTTAAAAAATGGTTTAAGTTTAGATAGAAAACATGATTGATTAACTGGCTAATGCTTCCATAGTAATAAACCTTTCGTGCGCTGTTTAAATACTTCCAGGTACACGATTCGGCAACGCCGAAATGCTCAGTTGAAACTAGTTTTGGAGTGCTGAGCCTTGGGATTTGCTTTCACATGATCGCACATTGATGTCTGTTGAATTGTCTGTTTATCATGTGATATAAAATCGCAAGACTTTTTATAGCACTTACTGTTTTATAATCTTACTTTATTTTTCAATCCGGTATTTTAGAAATGTTTTAGAAGTTTGTATAATCAGCCATTTTTAAGATTGCAAGTGTTTACAAAAATTAGAACAGAACATTTTGTAACAGAGTAAAAATTCTAGAATTTGGACAGACTACTTTAAGTCTTAAAAAAAACATGTAAGCTATATGAAATTACGTAAAATTAAATAAGCTAAATTTTGGTGTACAACACAACAAAATCGGATGAGTATTTATTTTGTAGCGGTTGTTTAAACTCCAGTATATTGCTTTTTGAATCCGACAGTAATCGTTGTTGGTGAGTTAAGTTACAAAGTTTCTCACGAAACGATCGGACTTGAAACAAGTTTTACTTCTAATATCTCTGACAATAAAGTGATATACATCGTACTGTAATAATACTATTGACATTACAAGTTAGGTTTAGTATTGTAGTAGGCAACTATTATATAGCATAATACTCCATGATTTATGTAGCGTTTTACTGTCTTCTTATCACTTTAGAAGCTTTCTCACGTTGTAATAAATCCTTTTTGTCATGATTTGAAGAAGTTATAGGCCTATTATATTGCTTATACCATAATCAATTGATAAAGTTCAGATAATTCGTTTTGAATACTAATCATATGTAATGATACTAATTCTTCTGGTTTGAACTAGACTAAATGTTTTTACTACACCTTCATTCATATATGTATTCCTTTACCCAGCCGGAATCAGTCAAAGGTCGGGACTTTAAGTTAAAAAAAATTCGAATAGTGTTTCATTTACACCATAGTACTAGGAGCTTTGTTTAGAACGATTATTCTATTCTATTACTGAAAACAAAAAGGCAAATAGAATTTGTCTAGACAAAGTTTGTGTGCAATTCCAATTTACAAAGCTTTAAAGTACTCTGGTCATATACTATTACAGGAGACAATCATTGTCAGCTGTTTTTATATTTTAGTTTGAAACAACACTTTTATTGTATTTTTTCACCTCTAAAGGTAACTAGGTAAGATAAAAAACAACTCTTTATTGCTTACCTAATAAATTAGTTCAGATAAACACAACTGAATACAAAAATATTTCCCGAGTGTGATTCTTATCTATTACATCAGCATCGTACGCGTTTAGCAATTGTGAATGCTATTAAATATCCTCCCATTATAATAAAAAATAGTCATATGACAGTCTTTTGAATTTCCAAAAAATTCTAAGACACGGAAAACAACTTTATACCATTAAAAAGTAAAATTTTACTAGAATCTAAGTTTTCCGGTGACAACCTCGTCAAGGATGTCTATTGACTTGTTAATAATCTAAATTATTAACAAGATAAACGGAAGTTTCACCCATGTTGTGATGTGGCATCCTTAGTGGTATCACTGAGATTCCACTGAGGATGCCACATCACAGGATGGGCGAAACATCTGGTTATCTTGAAAATAATGTGAATAACACCTTGACAAGGTTGTGTCAGGAAAATGTAAATTCTAGCTATGACATCGGCCGCTTAAGCCCAAGTTGTACAATTTTACTATTTATGCTTTAATGCCGTTATGGCTCTTAGCAGGCTCATAGCAAATGTCGGAGGACCAAAATCAAGTAATCGCCCATTGGTGATGTCCGCGGTCCTTTACGTGCTTCAGTACGGAGCAGACAAACGGCCCACCCTCTGCAGAAAAAAATTCAGCGCCAGGGACCTCTTCTGATTGCATCGGCGTAGTAAACAGCCTCCGAGCTAGCAATCCTACTATCGTCCCTATCGTTTTATCGCTAGAGAGTGGCAGGAGACTTGCCAAAGGCGGTTGGGCGCTGACAGAGAGGCTGTCGTGACAGAAGAATGATACCGCTCGTTTCGAAGCTGGCAAGCCGATTGGGAAACCAATCCTAGGGGGCTGCCACGATGGCTGGGACGTTAGACCCGAGGCACAGCAGTGAAGTTCGACCTTGGAACGAGGAAATGGGGAGTTTAAATTCTTCATGACCCAGATTCGTTCAGGCCGTAGATACTTCCGCACCTATCTGCACAACATGGGGAAGGCAGAGAGCTCTGAGTTCATATATTACCGTGGCGTCCAAGAAACAGCGGATCACTCTTTTTTTTCAGCTGGATCTTGAGAATAGTCGCTCTGACTGTGAAGTTTATGACATCGACCCGAACCATGTTGTAGGTGGCATGCTCCGAAGGAAAGACAGCTTGAATCGGGTAGCATGGTATGTGGAGGGCATACTTCGCGAAAAGAAGGCAGATATAGAACGCTAACTTAGCGATGTAGATTGTGAAATACGTTGAAGGCAAACAACACGAAGCCTAGCCTAAAATAATAACATGAACGGTTTCAATCTAGTCATAGCAGAAGGTTGGGTTTTTTAGTGGTTAGATCGGGAAACCGAGAGTCCCAATCATCGGTCGTAAATGAATTTTACTTCCTTACCACGAAAAAAATAAAAACAACTATACCTATGTAATTCTCAACGATCAAGTATAGATTTGGTTATTTAAAATAATTATAAAACGTTAAGTTATATTTATTTCGTAAACAATCAAGAGAGTTTATTGATTGAATTGTTTAAATAATAGCTAAAACCATTATCTCAATTGACTAAAATATTTGAAGAAAATTGACACATTAATAATTTTAAGTGTGTTAAAATTAATTCTCCTAACAGACTGACTTTAATTCATTTTTTACCAAACATAAAGTATACGAATTTTTACTGTAAGAAACATGAGCATCGAGAGTGAGTGGTAAAGCAATTATTTTGATAGACGTAATATATTTCATTTATGTTTGTAAAGTTACATATAACAATTTAAAGCATCTTTACTACATTATCTTTAATATTAACTACCACAACTTGCAAATACAGAACATATCAAGACAGTAATTACAAAATATATGACATCTTAAACACAGACAACATTAAAGTAATGGGAACTTTACCGCTTTCTCCTTTATGAATCATATAAGACACCTGCGTGCCATCTTAGCTGAAATATTCCTCAGTTATTTGATTTTGTACCATCACAAGAAGAATGAATCTACGTGTATGTGTTGGCAGTTGGGTCAATTCTAATGTACGTATAGGGCAGGTGGGTGGGTCTTTTCTACTGTACGTGTATGGTAGCGTGGGTGGGTAAATTTCACTAAATTTGTATGGATAGGTGGGTGGGTCAAATACATTGTGCGCATGGGTTAGTATTATTTGTTACTATGTAAAACATGTTTGTAGAAGCTTTCATAACCTTCTAATTGTTATTTATTTCGTACTTCTTGAAGAAGATTGCATCTTGAATAATTATGATACAAATTTATACTCGGTTTTGCCGTAGCTGATTTTTATTCATTAGTTTTTGTAATCGTTGTTGTACTCCTTTATTCTGTTTCTGAGATTCCTAAAAAATTATAAATATAATAGATATTTAAGTGTTCGATTTCCTTCAAATCAAACTACTATCAAAATATCTTTAAGATAGTAGTTAATTATCTCCAAATTTGGATCTTACAATGGCAGTGGCCTTTACCGAATAGGTGACCTTGAGTGGGTGAGATCTGGGCAATTTCATCCTTTCACGCAAGCCGAATGCCCAGTCACTGGTGGTGGATTTGAAGTCTCCCAATGTTAAGAATGTTAGATCGAAAATTATTTTTTGAATAACATTGTTAATATCCATGGAGTAATAAATGAGTTACGGAAAAACATTCTTAAACATTTCTTTATGGCGATATGGCTGTTCAAAGTGACTTCTCAGCCTAACGTTACCTGGTAAAGTAAGGCATCCATTAACAGAAGAAGTAAAAAGACCAACATTGTGGTATACATTTAGCTAGGTTTGATTGTACTTGGGCAATCACCTAATGTGAGGCGCTAGAGTCGCATTGAGCATGCACACATTTTGAATTGGGAGACGCTACCGCAGCGACGTGGGCTTTGGCACAGAATATAGACAGATATCTATATTCTGTGGTTTTGGTAAAAGTAGCTTTGGGACGCACTACATTAATAAATGTATTTAGAGATTATTAAACATGCTTTTATTGATATACATTTGTATATTGTTCGAAGATATATTGAACTAAGTACGGGCGGAATTAGTAAATTTCTTTATTATTGAAGATAAAAGAAAGAAAAAGAAAAGAACCACTAATAAAATAAAACCAGATACTTTAAAATATAATATAACAATTCTTATAGCCGTTATTCATTATTTATTCATTAACATGACGTTTTAAAATATCAAACATATAATGAAGTAGGTATGGATATATGTATTAAATTTCTGAAAACTTTGGGTTATTCTGACAAAAACCAATATAATTATAAAGTCAAAAAACTAAGTACTTATAAATGTCATTAAATAATTTATTGGCTAGCATATTACGTATTTGTAGAAATATAATTGTCACACAACACAAATTTATTTAGATTTAAGTACAAAGAGCAAAACTGTTATTGTGATCAATGTTGGTAAACCATGCAAAAAAGGGTATGCATAACTTATAGATTTATAAACGATCGAAACATATTATTGTGATCGATGTTGGTAAACCATAGACAAAAGGGTATGCATAATTTATAGATTTATAAACGATCGAAACATATTATTGTGATCGATGTTGGTAAACCATGCACAAAAGAGTATGCATAACGTAGATTTATAAACGATCGAAACATATTATTGTGATCGATGTTGGTAAACCATGCAAAAAAGGGTATGCAGAACGTAGATTTATAAACGATCGAAACATGTTATTGTGATCGATGTTGGTAAACCATGCACAAAAGGGTATGCATAACGTAGATTTATAAACGATCGAAACATATTATTATGATCGATGTTGGTAAACCATGCACAAAAGGGTATGCATAACTTCTAGATTTATAAACGATCGAAACGTATTATTGTGATCGATGTTGGTAAACCATGCACAAAAGGGTATGCACAAATTCTATGTTTATAAACGATTGAAACATATTATTGTGATCGATGTTGGTAAACCATGCACAAAAGGGTATGCATAACTTCTAGATTTATAAACGATCGAAACATGTTATTGTGATCGATGTTGGTAATCCATGCACAAAAGGATATGCATAAATTCTAGATTTATAAACGATCGAAACATATTATTGTGATCGATGTTGGTACACCATGCACAAAAGAGTATGCATAACTTGTAGATTTATAAACGATCGAAACATGTTATCGTGATCGATGTTGGTAAACCATGCACAAAAGGGTATGCATAACTTGTAGATTTATAAACAATCGAAACATGTTATTGTGATCGATGATGATAAACCATGCACAAAAGGATATGCATAACTTGTAGATTTATAAACTATCGAAACATATTATTGTGATTGATGTTGGTACTCCATGCACAAAAGAGTATGCATAACTTGTAGATTTATAAACGATCGAAAAATGTTATTGTGATAGATGTTGGTAAACCATGCACAAAAGGGTATGCATAACTTGTAGATTTATAAACAATCGAAACATGTTTTTGTGATCGATGTTGGTAAACCATGCACAAAAGGGTATGCATAACTTGTAGATCTATAAACGATCGAAACATGTTATTGTGATCGATGTTGGTAAACCATGCACAAAAGGGTATGCATAACTTGTAGATTTATAAACAATCGAAACATGTTTTTGTGATCGATGTTGGTAAACCATGCACAAAAGGGTATGCATAACTTGTAGATTTATAAACGATCGAAACATGTTATTGTGATCGATGTTGGTAAACCATGCACAAAAGAGTATGCATAACTTGTAGATCTATAAAGGATCGAAACATGTTATTGTGATCGATGTTGGTAAACCATGCACAAAAGAGTATGCATAACGTAGATTTATAAACGATCGAAACATATTATTGTGATCGATGTTGGTAAACCATGCACAAAAGGGTATGCATAACTTGTAGATTTATAAACGATCGAAACATGTTTTTGTGATCGATGTTGGTAAACCATGCACAAAAGGGTATGCATAACTTGTAGATTTATAAACAATCGAAACATATTTTTGTGATCGATGTTGGTAAACCATGCACAAAAGGGTATGCATAACTTGTAGATTTATAAACAATCGAAACATGCTATTGTGATCGATGATGATAAACCATGCACAAAAGGGTATGCATACTGTAACTTGTAGATCTATAAACGATCGAAACATGTTATTGTGATCGATGTTGGTAAACCATGCACAAAAGGGTATGCATAACTTGTAGATTTATAAACAATCGAAACATGTTTTTGTGATTGATGTTGGTAAACCATGCACAAAAGGGTATGCATAACTTGTAGATTTATAAACGATCGAAACATGTTATTGTGATCGATGTTGGTAAACCATGCACAAAAGAGTATGCATAACTTGTAGATCTATAAAGGATCGAAACAAGTTATTGTGATCGATGTTGGTAAACCATGCACAAAAGGGTATGCATAACTTCTAGATTTATAAACGATCGGAACATATTATTGTGATAGATGTTGGTAAACCATGCACAAAAGGGTATGCATGACTTTTAGATTTATATACGATCGAAACATATTATTGTGATTGATGTTGGTACTCCATGCACAAAAGAGTACGCATAACTTCTAGATTTATAAACGATCGAAACATGTTATTGTGATCGATGATGATAAACCATGCACAAAAGGATATGCATAACTTGTAGATTTATAAACTATCGAAACATATTATTGTGATTGATGTTGGTACTCCATGCACAAAAGAGTATGCATAACTTGTACATTTATAAACGATCGAAAAATGTTATTGTGATCGATGTTGGTAAACCATGCACAAAAGGGTATGCATAACTTGTAGATTTATAAATGATCGAAACATGTTTTTGTGATCGATGTTGGTAAACCATGCACATAAGAGTATGCATAACTTGTAGATTTATAAACGATCGAAACATGTTATTGTGATCGGTGTTGGTAAACCATGCACAAAAGGGTATGCATAACTTGTAGATTTATAAACGATCGAAACATGTTATTGTGATCGATGTTGGTAAACCATGCACAAAAGAGTATGCATAACTTGTAGATCTATAAAGGATCGAAACATGTTATTGTGATCGATGTTGGTAAACCATGCACAAAAGATAAACCATGCACAAAAGGATATGCATAACTTGTAGATTTATAAACTATCGAAACATATTATTGTGATTGATGTTGGTACTCCATGCACAAAAGAGTATGCATAACTTGTACATTTATAAACGATCGAAACATATTATTGTGATCGATGTTGGTAAACCATGCACAAAAGGGTATGCATAACTTGTAGATTTATAAACGATCGAAACATGTTTTTGTGATCGATGTTGGTAAACCATGCACAAAAGGGTATGCATAACTTGTAGATTTATAAACAATCGAAACATGTTTTTGTGATCGATGTTGGTAAACCATGCACAAAAGGGTATGCATAAATTATAGATTTATAAACGATCGGAACATGTTATTGTGATCGATGTTGGTAAACCATGCACAAAAGGGTATGCATAACTTCTAGATTTATAAACTATCGAAACATGTTATTCGCATATGCTAACCCTAGTGTCTTATGTTGTGTTCTTTATAAAAATGGATTACCATGTATATGTGCATTTTTGTTTGTATTTTGTTGCGTACATTTGATTGGAGTGTTCTTCAGTGGTGAAAATTAAAACAATATAATATTTATAAATGAAAATAACTGGTGATATGCTTGATATTATGGCATTAGTTCACAAAATTACAACGGAGATATGTATGTTTAGGTATGTATATGTTGTAAATACAGAATCTAGGGGTTCTACCCGATTTTCACGATTTTTTATACTAGTAAACACCACGATCTAAAAACCATACAAATTTTCCTGTAGAAATATCGATTTTATAACTAAAAAATAATAAAATAACGTAAAAACATTTTTACAGCACAAACAATGTTTATTAGAGTAATTACAATTAATTCATTTCTGCTAAACACTAATATGAAATTCTTTTCAATTTACAACAAATATGAACGGGTGCACCACTTATACACGTACAGCGGTATTGACCCTCCCGCCCACCCGTACACGTACAGTGGTATTGACCTACCCACCCGCCCATACATGTACAGTGGTGTTTGTTACTAATGTACAAGTTCAGCTGTTGAAAGATTATCACTTGGTCAGTTGGATTGTTATTTATTAAACGTACAAAAGTAATTGGGACTTACAATTAGACCCACCCTACCGTCCATACACGAACATTGGTATTGAACATTGGTAACCCACCCGCCCGCCCATACACGTACAGTAGTATTGACCCACCCGCCCACCCATACACGTACAGTAGTATTGACCCACCCGCCCACCCATACACGTACAGTAGTATTGACCCACCCACCCACCCATACACGTACAGTAGTATTAAATTAAATTAAAATTGTGAAAATATGGTGGTACGAAAAGGGAATTTATAGTAAATTCGAATTCTTGTTCACAATAAAGTCAGCTTCACTATGATATGGCACATGATGTGAAGCTGACTACATACCCACCCGCCCGTACTATAAATACAACTCAATATTTATAGTACACCCACCCATATACCTACAGAGGTATTGACCCACCCGCCCACCCATACACGTACAGAGGTATTGACAGGTATGTACAGTACCACTCTACATGTAGGGGCACGCGGGTGGGTCAGTACCACTTTACATGTATGGGTGGGCGGGTGGGTCAATACCATTGTACATGTAGGGGTGGGTGGGTGGGTCAGTACCACTCTACGAGTATGGGTGGGTGGGTGGGTCAGTACCACTTTACGTGTATGGGTGGGCGGGCGGGTCAATAGCCCACCCATACACAATATATATTTATATATACTGTATTTATTTGTCTTAACAAATAAATACAGGTTAGGTAATGTTATAGTTTGTTTTGTTTTGTTAAGTTATGTTACATTTAGTTAGTGAAAGTTAGGTTAGGTTGTGTTATGTATTGTACCGCCGATTACGTATACTAAAATTACCTATCCCCCAGTTTTGTTGAATATCTCATTGTGATTATTCTTTATATGAAGAATTTTATGTCATGTTCAAGAGAAAACTACTCAAGATTAATGTAATATATAATAAATAAAACTGAATGGGGTAAACATGAGTTTTACAGCTTTTTCGTCAAATCACCATACAATGCCTATGTATTCTTTTTCGTGGGGTGAATATGAGGGATTGAAAAAATAATAAATATTGGGTTGGACCTCTACGTTCCATATTTACAAAAACATTTTATAGTAAAGATAATAAATAATCGTTTGCTAAAAACGTGTAACAATAAAACTGATTTTCATAGAAAGTGCATTATACTGAGGACAAACAAAATAAAAACCAATACGCTCATGCTTTGCACGTAAGCTTATATAATGCTTAAAAAATCATTCAATAGTGTTTGTTAATATCTATTAAGACATACAACAATTATTTGTAGCAGTTTCCAGCATCTAACTTGTAGGTTATCGTATTGATTTGTATTACGGAGTACCTGAGTGGTTCTTACACTGATCACGTAAGGTGTAAAATATTTACACCGAATAATAAATGCCTTACACCGTCAAACCCAGCCTTGCCCGATATTGCTACAGGCTATACCAATAAACGTGCACTTTCGAAACGAATACACAATGTATTTGTAACAAATGAATGAGGTTATTTTTGTCAAATCTGATAAAGAGTTAAAGAATGTTTAATTTTTACGGGTGAAGTAAGGGCTAAAAACCCTCACTAACATTTAATCTGAAGACCACCGGCTTAAAATTCCAAACCACGAGATCGGCGGGTGGGGGAGGGGGGTAAAAACTGTTATGATCATATTGGGATTCGAACCCGGACAATTGAGAGCCAAGCCAACACCATAACCTACGACCGCTCCCAATAAGAAATTATTTATGCTTAGAGTAAGTATTTGACAGGGTTCAATGAAAATATATCTGAAGAAACACAAACCATAGAAATATACTGTTAATGGGTCTTTAAGCAGTTTCTAGACGCTTCGCAAATATTGACTTTTCTTTTCAGTTATTTCATACAGAACACAAGTTAAAAAACTATTTTGGTCTATAACAGATTTTTCTCAAGATATCGCGGAAAAACATTTTTCGCGTCAAATCACCCTCGGTAGCTATATGCACATTTATAATATGAGGTGTGAATAACCATAAAAAAATAAATTTTTATACATTACCACCGGAGGGAAGGCCAGTAGGCCGTCCCAGTTGCCAGGTGCCTGATTTTTTGCAAATTTTAAATTTTTATTGCAAGTTACGTTATGTTTGTTTACTTAAGTAAGCGAAAAGTGTATTTTTTAGAGTGATAATATAATATTATTGTAAAACATATTATTTTATATTTCTGTATTACATAAAACTTTTGAAAATAAAACTATTGTTTTAGACGATGTTTTTTTTAAATTTATTATTTAATAATAGATTTAAAAAATCCAAATTTTCATTAAGGATCGAGTTTTCATCGATTGAAATCAGCTTCCTCAATAGATTAGCTGATTTCAATTGAGATTACATTTTTGAGATTTAAACTCAAAATTTACCACTTCTTCAACAAGAAATCATAACTTCAGAAGCGTCAAAAAATTGAATGATTACAAGTAAATGAAAACGGTTTTTATTTCACATAGTAACAATTGTAAAGTTACGCATACCACTTACATAATTAATACATCAAATAAACCAATTTTAATTGACTTATTGCTGTTTCTTATGACATTTCTATGTAAATAATAGTAAAAAAAACAATGTTATTTAACCAAGATTTATTATTTTTTCCTAAATAATTGTAGTTAGTATACGGAGATGAAAATTAAGTAATATAATACAACCAATTGGTGAAAAAATGTTTGGCAAAATTAATATAATATTTCATTTGTATAAATTAGAGAAATGCTGATACAACTGGCCTCCTGTCAGTTTAATGAGGGTTGGGGATGAAATGTCATTAGTTGACATTTATTCTGATGAGTTTGCTGGAAATTTCTACCAATGGGATTAATGACGAGCGTTGGATAAATGAATGTTCCAGAAAACACCTGTTTTGTATTTCTGTGATTCAAAAGTTTATATACGTTCAAGCGTAATACACTATTAAGAAAAAAAACTTCTTCATTGTTGAACAACCTTTTGGCAGTGTGTTTGAGTTTATTCAAAATTACAAATTATACTATCTACATTGTATGAAAAATCTTTATTAAAATAATAATAGTAAAACCATAATATATAATCTACCAAAGCACATAAATTATCTTAGCACATATTTTCAAAACAAAACCTCAAAGAAATTTTAAATATAATAGAAATATGAACTCTTTTTTATTTGGATTGATAATATTTTTTAATTTTGTATTGACATATTTTATATTTACATTTAGCTAATTGTTTATAACTAGCTCATAAATGTTCACCTAACATACATATATATTATGACATTTTTATTGTACTTTTGGTGATATTAACTACAAAAATAGTGTCGATTAAAGTTTATGATTATAACGGGACATCATACTTCAGATAAATACAAAATCCCAAGATATTTTAATGTTAATTTTAATCAAAAAGATTATTTGAAAAACTATTTTTTACAAAAAAGTTGTAAAAAATAATTGGAGTGTAAAAATAAATTATAATGTAAAGCTGGGAACAGATAAAATTTATGCACACATAAACCTGCATAATACAGTAACAATAAAAATAATAAAATTACTTTATTGTATAAATACTTTGAAAATGTACTTTTTATGAATATTAAAAATATTCCTATAATATGCTGATAAAACAAAAACGGGACCATTTTCAGGCAAAGTGATGTATATATATTTATATTCTTTATTATAAACTATATTTAATTTTCTCTCAAAGTCTTACATTTCAAATAAATGTTAAATGTGATACCACATAAGAAGTTAATAGTGATATACAGATAGGCAGCTATAATGTGTGGTGAACGGTTTCTTCTTCTTACTATTATTATTACATAACTAAAACGTATATATGATTATTTATGGTGTATATTTACTTAGTATTGTTAACCTTTGTTACTATTGACATAATGGTGAAATATTTATTCATACATAGCCCAAATTAAATGTCCCTTTCATTATTAAATGCCTCTTATACGAATATAAATATTGACTAATATTTGTATCACTGAAATGATTCTAGGCCTAAACTGTTTCAACTGTGTCAACAATGGTTAAGAAATAAGTAAAAGTTAATAATAAATAATAGTAATAGAAATAAAATATACAAAAATAATATTAAAAATATTAATAAAAATAATAAATAAACACAGTTATAATAAATTATCGTATAATACGTTATTTAGTGTGTAAAATACTATCTTTCTCTTGGTATTTGGAAATTAGGGTTTAGGTATTTGGAATTACATTTTCCCAGCTCATTAAAATCGCACCAAAAAAAGAACTAGTTTAAAAAAACACTGTGATTTAGTAAAAGGTGATCAGCTAACTAAACTGAAAATGTCCAATCGTACATTATTCCTTTATTTTTTAAGGTAAAAATAATTTATTCTTCTTCAAGTTTGTATTCTAGTGGAGTGAGTGGATTTGAATTGATACTTTCGAAAATTGCATGAAATTAAGTGACTAAAATTGCAAACAATTACAGCCACTGTCTTACGCAATTGTTGATTCCTCCACATTTACTATAATTATATCACAATGTCTGCATTTATTGAATTATATCCAACCTTTAAGCCTAATCCATGTTTTTTTTTTCAATTAGAAATTATACTCTCTAAAGCTGAATCAACTAGGCAATTATTTAGAATCTATTAACAAAAATGTTATTTATTTTACAAATTCAACGCTTAAAACCGGATTTTTCTTTGAATTTAACTAACACTTTAAGTTTTGTTGATGAACTGCTTTAAATAAGTACTGTATATTATTATGTTTGAAAAATATATGTATTTGACATTTTTGAATAAACATATATAATTTTATATTTTTCTGAAATTTATACAATATTTATACTGAATATCTTCCTGAACAGATATTTTTATACGTTCTAAGAAGTGAATTGCTATTTTTATTCATTATTCATTTATAAGACGCCGATCGTTGAGATATGGGCAAATATGGGGGCGAATGAGTGTAATGATTGTAGATGAACAAGTGTAGTCATTGTTACTATCCGAGTTCGATTTAGCTCAGAAAGGACCATTAATGTTAGTCCAATAGCCAGGGCAACTTTGGGATCTACAGCTGAACGTGGAATCCGAACCACGTAGAATTGGTTGATTTTCCGATATTTGATAAGCTTTATACTTACTTCTCCTCCCTACACATTACCAGACCTTGACTGCCACCCAACATGGACACCTTACATTTCTATAGCAATATGCAAGTCGATGACAACCATTGAGCGGACACCGTGTCAGTATCAAGAATATTCGGTGAAGCATAATAGTCACCCAAATTATAGATTGAAAAGCCCTACTATATTAGAAAATAAGAAAAACATTTGATATTAAATAAAACATGGATTTTTACAAAAAATATACTTCTAATGTAGCTACGATGTGACATTAAAAAACTAGAAGGTACGCGAATTGAGAAGGTACGTAATACGCAAATTGAGATAAGAGAAAAGGAGGGTTTATACTATATTTGAGAGAGAGCAGTCAATAAATTGCGCTATTGTTCCGTTATACCATCCAAATAATACGAACACATATGCCACAAATGAATGACAAGTTAATAATCCGACCTCAAAATTAATTATCTAAAAGGAGAAGTAGAATGTAATTAGTGGGCTTTTATTTGATGGCTGTAGTCAGAAATGTCAGTCAATATGTCAGCCTATAACTACCGATGGCTAATTGATTTCTACGATATGACTTCCCAAATCCATTTGTAAACAATGCACATACAATTATTTACATATACAGGGTGGAAAATAATGTGGAAACGCTTTCATAACCTTAGTTTGACTTCACTCGTAAAAGTGAATGTCTCTTATACATGATTCTGATTACATAGAACATACTTTTTACGCCATTAGCGAAATTTCATCTTTACAGGGGAACGGCCCACGAGGAGTTGAACGAAAATCTTCAACGTAAGCCTAGGTCAAGTTTGATATCAAATGAGAGGTCTATTCAAGAGAAATATAACTGCCACAAACCGGACTTCGAAAAGATATCCTTTACAGAGTAGGGGTAGTTTGAATTTAAAAGTAATTAATTTGAACAATATTATTTCTCCGCTATTGAATGGTTTTAAGTAAATTATTCTGATCAACAATTACTAAACAAAATAAAATTATCAGACTATCTATGGAAAAATAACGTTGTGAAAGCGTTTCCGTATTTATTTTTCCACCCTGTATATAACATACTATAATAAGGTAGGAAAGAAATTGTCCTGCGAGTTATATTTCCCACATATAACTGTTTTTGCAGCAGAGGGGAGACGTTCCTCCACTCACCTACCTCCGCCTTCAAGTGCTCTACTTCCTGTAACGAACTGCACACTGTTTTCATTATTGTTCAACGTAATATTGATTGATATTTGAATACTAAATGATGATTTATCTGAATCGTTTTAAGCTTGGTTAGTTAGTGTTAATCAAACCAAACAATGGTCACTACTGCTAATGACGTATTGGGCGAGGCTTGCTTATGCACTGCCAGCACGTGGGGTGGGTGACTGTCTTCATTGTTGCCATGACAATTCGTTATTTATTTATTCGTTATTAATTACTTAGACGCCAATCGTACTGATATGAGTGAATATGAAGGGTGAATGAGTGTGATGAGTGTAGGTGACTGAGGGTAGTCATTATTACTAACTGAGTTCAACTTAGCTCAGAAAGGACCATTTCATAATAGCCCAATAGCCAGGGCAGCCAAGGGACCCACAGTATTACGTGGAATCCGAACCACGTAGTATTGTTATGATTTTAAGTTATATTACCAGCATTATATTCACTTATCCTCACTACACAACACTCGAAAACTGACTACCACACAACATGGATACTCCAGGCTTCTGTAGTAGCTTTCACGTCGATGGAAACTATTGAGTGGACGCTGTGTCGGTTCAAGAGGACATTTAATTTAAAACAGGAATGACACAGTGGGGCAAGAGTGTCATTGTTATAACTCTATATAACTTCCACCATTCAGTGCATCTCTCTCGCACCAGTGCTTTCAGTAGTGTGTTTTCCAAGTGACGTAATTATACAGTTGATGATATTTCTTTATAAAAATGTGATGATTTTTCTTGTTACTATTGTAACATGTAAACCTTATATATTAAAAGTAACACTGTACTTTGATCGTCATTTTTTAGAAAATAAATTTTATCTCTAAGCGTCGTCGGAACAGGTGTTGTGACAGGAAGAGCTTGTCGTGGGAGATATGGCGCTCACAAAGGAGCGACCATAGAGAGGTGTTTTTACTGGGGGAAAGATCCCACACGCTGGGAAGCCGATTTTTTATAGTGCTTGATAGCCTCTTTTGACACACATTGCCTATATTTAAGGTTTTATAAAAATTATAAGTACGTAACATTTAACAAATTATTATTATTACTAAATTGTGATTAATTATTTACGGTAGTAAATATCTCGTATTTAGATATTTTTGTCATTAAACATTTTCAAATATATTTTACTATTTCGTTATATTAGTTTATAGATATGACGATATTTATCCTCGTCGATTATTTATTATTATCGTCGTGTAAGTGATATGTACCAATCCCTATTTGCGGATATAAGCAAGGTAGTGTGAGCGTAGCTTATGCATAAATAAAATCTCACAACTAAATAATATTTTACAGTTAAGAACAATTTAGAAAATTGTGTATGCTTATCATTAAAAAAAAATCAAAACTTATAAAATCTTTCCACTTGCTAAAGTTCTTTGAATAAGTCAGTCGGATTTCCACGCGGGTAGAAGCGATGTAGTTAATTACCAAGTAGGTTTTTTAATTGAAAATAACGTTAATTGTTGTTGAATACGTGGACTTACTGGCAAGTTAATTTAAATCACACACATTCGCAGTTAATTAAATAAATAAAAACAATTTGCAGTCTATTGTATGTGGCTCTTAACTCAAATAATTATGAAAGTTGCAAAGCGTAGAAGAACTCATTGTTATGTATCTAATTATATATTTTATTGGGAGTTGTAAGTGACTGAGTAAAACTGATTTACCAAAACTATTTACTTTCATCTATAAAACATTTAACATCTAGGTGATATAATGTGGCAATTTTAACGTAGCTGTTCTGTGTCTAAAAGTCGAATAAAATAAATAACCACTGTTCTAAGTTTAGACCTAAATGAGCAGATTTTTAGTTCCTCATTTGTCAACTAGAATTCACTAACACTTAATTTATATGTAATATCCTTTATTTAAGGGCAACATGAAAAATTAGACTATACAATTTGTGTTAATTTATGAATTTTGTCAACATAAACTTTTTTGCCAGTTCACATGGGCCTGCAGGCCTGTGCGTAATCTTTATCCTTCGAGTGAAGTACCGACTGTTAGCTCAGTGGGGATTCGGACTGAAGGACCTTGGACACTGCCCTCCGCAGTCCGAAGCCTTAAAAACTGAGTCACCACGCCGGCAAAAACTTCCAAGGTCACTAGTGGTAGACTGACAAAAAAGGAAAAAACCAACAAATCGACTCTAGATTTAGATTAGATAAGAAGCATCCCTGATAAGAAACATTGAGAGAACAACAACATATCATCCGTGATAAACTTCGGTAGCAGACGTGATCAGCTCGGGTAGCAAGTGTGATCGACTTGATATAGGAGTAAAGTTATATACCTTGGGTAGTACTCATGAGATAACCCGAGATAACATCCGTGATCAGCTTGGGTAAACACTCGAGATCAACTGAGGTAGCCTCTGTGATCAAGTTGGAAAATGAGGGTTTGGGGGGGACGACTACTACATGAATATTTCATATTGTAGTAATATTTAATTGAACATTCATACTAACTAACAAATATTTAAATCTCAGAAAAATGTATGGGACGTTATGTGTAGAATAAACACATTTTAACTGAAAGATAAAAAGAAAGTAAAGCAGGTTAGGAAACCATTTACATTTGGTGATGTGTAATCTTGCAATTACATTGTGTAATTATTAAAAAAAATTACAACTTACTTTTCTTATTACGGTGGATAAACTTTATTAGCACTACTTTTTAATTCCAGTGGCGGAAATTAGGATAGTTCATTAGTTACAATCGAAGTTTCTATAACTACTGGATACGTTTTAGTTTCTATAACTACTGGATAAAAACTTCTGACAATGGTTCTAATAATCGAATACTTTTATAATCAGTTTGATGAGGGTTTCATTAGGTTTGGTTGAATAAAAAAAGAAATGAAGAATCATATTAAACATATTTTAATATGTATAGCTAAATAATATGCCATATTTCTTGAATAAATAATAATGTCAGAATAGATATTTAATTTGCAAGTGATTTTCTAACTATTTACATAATTTCCTTTATATTTGTATGTAAAATTACAGTACAAAAACGTTGTTGACCTATCATTTAATCTAGCTAACCTATAAAAAATAAACATCTATAAATATTAAATAATATTTGTCTCATTTCAGAAATTACAAAATGAGCGCTTTATTGCGGTAATACCACCTGTGCTAAATCAGCAATGCCACTTGTTGATGTTTCTGGCTGAGTCATCAAAATAAATGCCAGCTAATGACACTCCCCTTTCCTCCTCCATCAAACTGAAAGGACTTATTTATCAGCATTTATTTAATGACTTGTCAGATAATTTATAATAACGTCCTGATTAAAAATTAATTTTAGGAAGTATATCTCAACACCGAACTAACCTTTGTTACTTTTTCGTTTGTTAAACGATTAGCCAATTAATTATTGTTAGTTAGTAATTTTATATGAATTAAGTAAACACATTTTGAACTGGAGAAAATGTTGATTTGATGGTCAATATATATATATTAAGAACATTCCATTCAATATTTTGTTATATTAGAAACAATTCAGACCAAATTTACAGAATGTTTTTTATGTGAATATAAAAGGATAAAAGCTAACCAATATTAAAGTAGGAAATAGGAAAATTTATTTATCATAGTAAAAACTTGATTAACATTATGATTTAGCTACCTAATTAAAATAAAATAAACACAAAATAGAAACACATTTAAAATAGGCTACGAAATCTAAACTACAATTATTGGATTCAATAAATAAAAGGAAAGTAAAGGACATGTTTGGCGCAGACAACTCGAGAGTTGTTGAGGACCCTTCAATACTGGCTTGTAGCCATCTGTGGTTATTTGGGATTGGTATTTCACTATTATTGCTTTCTCTTATATTTTGTGATTTATAGACAGTTGTTTTACAGAAATTAAACTATTGAGCTTTTTTAATAATGGTTTTTTATTTCTCCTTTTTTTAACATATCTTGAATCTAAATTTCTTTTTTACCATCGCGAAGATACATAATGTTGAATTCTACATATAAGGCGAAAAATAAGCATGCATACGTGAGGATGAAGATTTATTTGTATTATATTGTTATTGAATTTATTTATGTATTTCTCATAAGTAATTAAAATATGTTTAATTCTGATGTCCTCTATTATAACTGAGACTCTTTTATAAAATGTATTCGTGTAGTCACACGAATACATTTTAATAATTTTTATGGTACGTAAATTTTACTTGAAACGAGCATTTTATTTTACAATTCAAATAAAATAAACATACGGATTTTAAAATGAAATAAAATATTTATTAATTTTTACATTAATTTAATATTTTTTTCTCTAATATTGTTACAAATAGATTACTCCTCTTCAGCGTAGTCTGGAAACTGTAATGTTAAGTTGAAATGTATGGTAAAATATTGTTATGAATTTTAAAAATGTTTACAACATAAAAAGAAATTGGATTCGAATATATGATTTTAAATACTATGGTAAAATGTAAAATATTCTTCCTGGCTATATTTTAAAAGTGAGAATACTATTATCGACAGTACATTTTTTTAATAGAATAAATTTGACAAACTTACGTTAAAAATTCAATCATAACATCATTTGAAATACACTGAATAATGTGGTTTTTACATCTCTTCAGTTTTGCAAGAATAATCCACGCTTTATTTGGTACTTAAAAACTGAAATAACAATTTCATTTAACACATTAACATAAAAGTATTTTTAAGATACCAAATGTGACAGTTGGTCATGAAGTAAGTATTTAGACACCTTTAGATCTAAAGTTAATACATTTATCTATTTAGTAATTAAATCAATGAAATTGTAATATTACTACTAATTTATGGATGAAAAGTTATTTTGTATGAAAATGAATAAAAGGTAATGTGTTTAAGACATATTTTTTAACTTGAAAATTTTTAAATTATTTTTTTAACTTTTCCACTGTATTTTTACTATTAGTGGTTGGTGTCTTCTAGTATTATCTTGACGTCTTAACACGATAGATCTATGTTAAATATTGGATCATTATCATTGTAATTCCACTATGTAGGAGTAACACTAAGTGTTTTACATTTGAAATTCAATATTTCTCATGATACATTGTATCTTCCATAGCCTTAAAGCTAGTTTGTTGTGTTTGTCACACGTTTCATTAAATAAATGTATTATTTTCAGGAGTTATAAAGTATTTTAAAAGAAACAAAGATTTTATATCTATGTTTTATTTCGATTAACGAACTTTTCTTTACGAGATCTTAATGATCTTTCTATCAAGAATCTCAAAGAATAATAGAGAGAAAAACATCTTAAGGATCATTAACTCGTTAAGAAATAAGCTTTTTACGGTTTTCTCAGACTGTAATCAATTAAGTTACTCTTTTCTCGTATTTAAAAGAAATCCTAAGTTTTTATCTACAAATTTGACCAAACTGTAATTTAATGATGGTGATTTAACGATGATTAAATTCATTATTCAATGCATTTTTTCAAAATAATAAAATTATAAAATACAATATAAAAATAATTAATTCATATAGGGACTAGGCTAAACAGCTAGCATAAAGTTTAAGAATAAATCAAATCAAATAAAAAAATAATTTATTTTACCATTTCTTTGTATATATACAAATTCTTCAAATACAACTGGAACAGTATCATTTGATTGTTTATACAATTTCTTATATATCAAAAAACAAAAAAGAAACAAACATCTACATGTAAGTTACAACTTTTTGTAAAATAAATAAGCACCCCAGAGTAAAAAGTGTTTTAAGTTTGCTATTACTTAAATAAACTAAAACTAAAGGTAGAGAGATGACTGAAATTCAAATTCCATATTAACAAGACAAAAATACATACAAAATTTATTCTATATTTTTCAAGCAATAATGGAGAAATTTAGTAAATAAAATATTTGTTACTGCTATCAGTTAGGAAAATATCTTTTTAAAAGGACAACATTTATTGGTGATGCAAAATAAAATAAATTACCTTATTATGTTTGCCTTTGTTCGTAATAGACTGCGAAATGTATTGTATGGGATAATGTATTAGAATAATTTAATCACATTAAAGTAATTATCAGATAAATCTTTTGAACGTTTCATTCAGTAAATTAAGATATTGTGTACGTAAATAACAATGATTAGCATAGCCTTATTTTTTAATATCTAAATTTGTAGTTTTATTAATTCAAAATAAAATCCCAGACTCATTATATTTATTTAAATATATAATATGTATGAACACGTTTAAAAGTTGATTATGATATAACTTTCATCTTTAGTGTGATTCGAAAATAAATACAAGTTTTTAAATCTTTAGGGGAATGATTATAAATGTAGCCTGAATTCTGAACTTATACGTTTTTACTATCTTCACTCACCACTACATGGGCCGGCAGATGAGTCGGTACTTCACTCAACTTTATTCAATGAGTGAAGTACTGACCGTTAGATCAATTGGAGAATAAAAACTTTTCCCCTGCCTTATGCAGTCTGAAACCTTAGTCACTGAGCCACCACGCCAGCAATTGCAAGTGGTGTCATATGAACAACATAACAATTTATTTCTTCAAATACAAAAGGCTACACATCCACATTGCAGGTATAACTAAGCCATTATTAATTAGTAAGGCATCTTTATGTAAAATTGGATGTGAAGGGAAAGATTTAACTTAGATAAAAACCATATTCCAACTTGTTGGGTGATAAGGCAGGTTAATATTTAAATTAAAATTTATAATTATAAATATATGATTCTGGTATCCCTACAGGGAAAATATCAAACGTAATATTTGCAATAACATTCTTATGGTACAAAATCAACCTTAGAACAATCATATCACAACATAAATATTATAAGCTCTTTTTTTATAATGTAAAAGTAAATAGAAAGAATTTAATAGAATGTATCACTAAAACTCAAATCATGTTCAGAAAGTTAGTCTAAGGGTAACAAACAAACAAAACTAAAAATGTGTCTAATCCTACCATTATAATAAAAATGTTCATTAAAGAAGATCATAAAAGTATCAATAAAAAACTCAACATTCACGACTGCACTTACTCAAACACCGATACACGTACGGTGATATTAACCCATCCACCCTCTTACACACACACTGTCATATTGATGCACCTGCCCTCTTATACACGTACGGCGATATTGACACACCCACCATCTTACACAAATACTATTGTATTGACGCACTTGCCCTCTTATGTACGTACGGTGATATTGACACACCCACCATCTTACACACATAATGTCGTATTGACGCACCTGCCCTTTTATACACGTACGGCGAGATTGACACACCCACCATCTTACACATATACTGTCATATTGATGCACCTGCCTTCTTGTATACGTACGGCGATATTGACACACCTACTATCTTACACATATACTGTCATAATGATGCACCTGCCCTCTTATATACGTACGGCGAGATTGACACACCCACCATCTTACACATATACTGTCATATTGATGCACCTGCCCTCTTATATACGTACGGCGAGATTGACACACCCACCATCTTACACATATACTGTCATAATGATGCACCTGCCCTCTTATATACGTACGGCGAGATTGACACACCCACCATCTTACACATATACTGTCGTATTGACGCACCTGCCCACTTATATACGTACGATGATATTGACATACCCACCATCTAACACATATACTGTCGTATTGTCGCACCTGCCCCCTTATATTGATACACCCACCATCTTACACACATACTGTCGTATAGAGGCACCTTCCCACTTATATACGTACGATGATATTGACATACCCACCATCTAACACACTTACGGTCGTATTGAACCACTCTCTCTCTTATACACTTACGGTGGTGGTATTGTGGATTGCTTAGGAAATGAATAACTGTTTGCATGAGTATGGTGGTTGATTATAGAAATATTGTAGTTTAGGTAAGACTAGGATATTCACTATTCCTACGTTTTTCGCAAAATATTGTGTGAAGAAATATTATTGTATCAAGTCTATTTGGTATTTCACTTATGTGCTGTAACCCAACTCCGATTAAAAATACTTTAAAATTACCAGTTTTAGATGAAATAATATTTATATAAGTACTAATAACCAAACAAATAACATATTCTGGCTAAATTGCTTGGTTACACGCGTTTGAGATTCATTTAAAGATTGTATGAAGCACTGAAAGTAGAAACTTAGTCCACGTCGAGTCGTTACGAGTCCAAACTGCTGGAAACTTTACAACTAAACTCGCCAACAACAACTTGAACTTTAGGGAACTTTTAGGGAAATGAAATGGAAAAGGTACTACAGAACTGAAAACTACAAAGTTACTGCACCCCGTCATTAAACTATATAATCATTTAGCATAATGTTTAACCAAAATTAACTAACAAATAACTCATAACAAATAGTTTCACAATGAAACTTGAAATTTGCATACATTCGAAGGGCACTGGACAAACTAGAATCAATTTATATCAATTATCATTAAGACTATTTATTTGAATTTGATACCATTTACTTTAAAACATTTTGAACAATGATTATTTTACTATTATTTTGCATACTTATCTGAAATATTTAAAGTAATTTACACCTTAGTTGTTATTATTTAATTATTATTTTCTCTTAAACAAACTCAACGAAAACGCCCCAGACTTATATACACTCGATATATACAGACTTATATACGACGTCGATGACAACCATTGAGCGGCTGACGTGTTAGTTATAAGATGACTGAGCATATAACCTATTTCCAACAACTTCCACATCGATTTATTCAAAAGTAGCTTGATTACAGAACTGCACCATAAGTGAGTTTTACCTTCCTTCATAATTTTTTATACGTTTGATTTTCTTTTTTCCATAGTGATAAATCCAAATATTGGTTAGCAGCACTCAAATTAGCAGAAAATGTCCACTCCTCTCGTCTTTCCACTTTCCTCTTCATTTTTCCATAGGGCTCACAACCCACATCTCTTATGATTTGGTCCATGTACCTTAGACGTGGTTTTCCTCGAGGTCTCTTTGCATTAATATAACCCTAAAATGTGTTCAAAATTCCATCGTGTCTTATTTGATGGCCAACAAAACCAACTCTTCCTTCAACAACTGATTTTCACAAGGTTCTATTCTCTCCTACTCTGCTGAGGACCTGGTAATTTTTCATTCTATCAATCCACTTTATTTTTAAAAATTTGTCTGTAGCACTACATTTCAAAAGCCTACAACCTATTATATTCCTCTGTCCCCAGTTTCCAGGTTTTACGACAATAACAAGCCACACTCCAATGTTTATAACACCAATGATTTATTCCTGCATTAAAACTCTTTCTTTTTTCAAGACTGATGATTTTATATGTTACACTCTTTATCTTATTATTAAAGGCAGTCTTAGCTTGAGCAATTCTGCTTCTTACTTATATTTTGCTTCGTCTATCTCTACTGATCTTACTTCCTAAACAAGTAAAAGAGTCAACTTGTTCGAGTAGCTCGTTGTCTATGTGGATCCTGATATAACTTGCTCTTCTTTGTAATATACTATTACTTTTGTTTTTAATTTATTTATATTTATATTATATTCTTCTCCTATTATAGTATTCATTTTAATTAAAATGGCTCCTAGGTCTTTTTCACTCTCGGCTAAGACAGCTCTTACATCAGCATATCTTAACATATCTATTCTCTGCCCATGTATTAGTAAACCTGTCTGATAGCTATCTATTACTTTTTTGAGCACCTATTCTATGTAAAGACTAAAGATAATGGGAAACAGTGCACATCCCTGCCAAAATCCTTCCGTATCTGTGTTTATTCCCGATTTGTTCTTCCATCAATTACAGCTGTCTCATTTTTGTAAAGGTTCCATATAATTCTCCGGTTTTTATAGTCTATTTCTGACCCTTTCATCACCTCAAACATTTTGTTTCATTTCACATTGTCAAAAGCTTTTTCTATGTTCACAAAAGCTATATAGGTAGTTAAGTTCTTAGCAGTTTTTCTGTAGCCAATTTTAAAGCTTCCCTGGTTCCTCTGTTTTACCGGAAACCGAATTGATCTTTAATAAATGATTTCATTTAATTAATTATTTAATTAATTAACAAACGTTTAGTAAATAATTTATATAAAATAACTTTTTTAAACTAAATAACATTTATGAATTCCTTTCCAATTGAGATAATGCATATATTCTACTGATTCAGTACAGTTTGTTTTTAATTACCGTTGCTTTTATCAGCTGGTCTCTCCAGTTTGTGGTGACAAATCTAAGTCCTTCCCTCTCATTTGAGTACATATTGAAATATGCTGTAACGCTACCTGAACAAACAACTACCAACCCCTTTCACCAAATATCCCTTTCATATCTCGTTCGTTTACTGTTGATTCCCCAGTGGACGTTTTAAATTGGGAACTTCTACCGGTAAATATATATTGCACATGTTTTATTAGGATAACAAATTTAGTAAAACGATGTAAAAAAGCATGTTTAAATTAGCTTTTTTTTTTAGAATTTAGGATTCTTTATAATATAAATTAACTTTCATGAACAAATTTTGTTCTTTAACAACGAAATATTTTTTCCTTTTTTTAATAATACACATTTTTAAAAGAGATACAAGTCTCCTTTTTCACCCCCTTTTCAGATAGACTGTGATAGAGAATAACTATTGTACGAGGAGAATATTACTGATAAAAAATGTCCGTCAAACCCCTGCTATCTCTAAATAACTGCCCCTGACGTTTTAGACCACTCGGCCACAGCTGACTAAATAGGCATTCCTTGTGGTTATTCGATATATAGTTATCCATACTAAAGATTCAAGAAATCCAATTTGCCTTCTAGCATTTCCCACTTACCCAACTAAGGCAAATTCCCACTCAAACTTTCACCAATAGTTTTACTAAAACACATTTATTTCTTCAACTACTTTGCTCTCAAACTCCCAAGGCTTTCGATGTCCTACGGAAATCTATTGCTTATTTTAACATTTTAGCTATCGACTATTTCTTCTATGAGTACTTTAATTCTTAAATATATAAAAGGAGTAGTATAATGTTGGATGTTTTCTGTTAATTCACTACCTCTACTTTTTATTTCCGTTGATTTACTACCGTATGATAAATATTCTAATGCGCTCTAAAAACTGTTCCCCAGTCATTTTTACGTCCACTGTTAACGGATTCCTTATCCGCTAGGAATCCGATATCGCTGACCTTATCTTATCGCTTTCCAAGAACTTACACTTGGAGAGCGCATTCGGCGGTATGCTAATCATTGGATTTACCAGTTTGTGATCAACTTTAGTAGACACCCAATCTAACCTAACCTAAACTAACATAACATAACCTAACGTGCTCTAAATTAACCTAACCGTGATTTAAAAAGTAGTGGTTGTGATGTAACAGAAAAGGTCCTAATGTTTATTTGAATTATTGTAAAAGTATTTTTTTGCCATTGGATTCTAAAAGTAAATATTTACAGTAAAATTAAAAATATTTTTAAAAATTTGTATTGATGCACTTAATATAAAATTACTTACAGCAAATACTTGTTTTCCATTAATTATTGAACGTATAACTTATTATTTCAGTTGAAGCCAAGTGAAATCGTTGGGTGTCAAATCACATATGTTTTTATTTTAGCGTACTACAGTTCATTGTTTAATCTAATTTGTTAAAAAATAGACTAAAAAATATGTTATGATTTAAAATTAAGGTAGATGTTATTAATATTATTAAAATGCCGCAATAATCTTCAATTACTTAACCTAAACCACACAGTTAGACCTTTTCTGCCATCTAACATACTTTAACTGTACCCCCAACCCACTATCTTATCATGCCTCCATATTTACAAAGTAGATTTATCCTAAATGAATCAGTAAAATCAAAATATGAATTCAATTTGGCTATCTGCAACTAGTTGATAGTTGGTTTGCAAATAATAAATAGGTAAATTAATTAAAACCGAAACGTTCCAAACAAAATATGAGAAACAACATATCCCAGCTCCAGATAATCTTACAATTAGTACAGCTGGCCCAGCCTTAAGGTGAGCGTGACAAGGGTCACAAAAAATTATATCAAGTTTTTGTCGTGATCAAGTTTTTGTAAACGAGTAAATAGTAGTTAATTATGTAGTAGAAATGCACCGGTGGTTAATAATGTTCTATTACTTCTGTTTATAAATGATACATGTCTTTCTAATTCATTACAACTAATTTTTACTGTTTTTGAATCACCTAATCGGCAATTTATTTTTGTGAACTAGGCCTAGAACGGATATCGATACACAGTATTAATTATTAACTAACAGTAACATTTAAACTGTAATAACTTAATATGCACATACATTATTTAAAAAAATTAAATTCAATAAATCTAATATATATTCTTTAGCCGTATATATCTTAAAAGTATATGGACAATTTAATCTTTTTGAAACTCCTGAACGTTTATAATGTAATATCGTTAAATAATTTCTAAAACACTGTCATTTTTAGGGAAGCGTAGGGAATTTATTATTCTTTGGAAAGCAGTAGAGTCGAATTAGCAATCACGGTTAGATTTGGCCATTTGTTTTGCAGAACACTAATTGCCATAAGCAATAAATTTGAATAAAGATATTTGCGACCACTCTCTAAAATTTTTACTATTACTTTAAACATTCATCACATATGGAAAGTACATCAAATTTTTCAAAGTATTCAATATTTTTAAAACGCACATTTTTTGTCAAATAATACTTTTTTTATAGTTTAGGTATTTATGCTCTTTATAGACATTTTGCCAATCTCACTTTTTTATCACCAGTGAGTAGAGTCAGGTTTGTATTTCCTAAGAAAACACTTTTAATTAAACGGAAAAAACTTTTCATAAAAAAATCTAAATTGTAATTTTTTTTATTTATCTCCATTATTTTTTATGTTTTTATATATTTTTCTGATATCACATAGAACACTAGTTTTCCGATTTTTCGGTACAAACGAGTGTTCCGTGGTTGAAATAAATCTCCTCAAAAATATAAACTCATATTTCACTACTTTTTCAACAAGATTTCGTATTTTCAGAAGTGTCTAGAAAGTGCATAGTTACCATAGTAGTTATAAATAATTATAATATTATATATTACTTTAAGAGTCTGCTTAGGCTGTCGGCCATGTTGGCTTTAATCCCATAAGAAACAAGTTATTTGCGAATCCATATTTTTCGTTAATTTATAATAATAATAATAATAATTGTTTATTGTCTCATTTTATTTTTTTGTACAACAAATATTCTACAAGTATTATTTTTTATTTATTCCTCTAGCCTATGGCTATTTGAGAAAAAATCTTATTCATAAATACATTTGCTATGATATTTACATCATAAAATACAATTTAATCCATTTATTTCTTTCATTGTTACTTTTCAATTAATACTTTTAGTAATAATAATAATAATAAATAGCAATATTTTTCTCAAAAGGATACGTACAGACTTACACATTAGATTCTCATATAAATATAAAATACAAAAGTAAATACACCCTGATAAAAACAGGCCAAAACAGTTAATTTTATACTGTTATTGACCAAGAGTTGTGTATGGAGTGTCTTTTTAAGCGTTATCATTCTGCGCATTGGGTTTGCTTTTCATATTTTGAATAAATACGCCTAGAAAAATAAGTGACACAAATTTTTTTAAATATAAAATTAATTAGGAATTTGCAAAGCAATTCTAACGCACAATTTCATTCTTGATCAAATGCGATTTGTTTGGAAAAAATCCGTTTAAAAATAACCGTTTGGTTTGGATACGCGTGGTCGTATGTCCGGGTTGAAAATAACTTTGTTCTTATGGGATTAAAACCAACATGGCTGATAGCCTCCGACAGACTCTGCAGACTCTTGGACTAGCTATTGAAGCTAGTGTAAAAAGTGTAAATAAAGTTTAGAACATTTGTATATTTTTGTAATTATTTATGTAAAACGTTATTACTTTTTTACATTCAATGTGCTTTTAAAGTAAATTAGAGTGCGGTGTATAAGGTGAATATAATACAACAAATTTTTCATATACATGCAAATCACGTTTATAATCTAAAATCTAGAAGTCGACGATGTAATTGCACGCTGGGGAACAATAACAGTAACAGCTGTTTTGTGGATTGTGACAACTGTAGCTTGCATTGTTACATTATTTGTTTTCTCTTAATTTACTTAGTAGTAATGTCATGAAAAAGCCAATTATTTTGTAATCAACTACTTGATTGTTGCTATCGACGTAGTCACTACAAGAGAAATCTAGGGTGTCCATATTGGGTGGTAGTCAGTGTTGAGATGTTGTGAAGGGCAGAGAACTGAGTATCAGTCTTGTCAATTAGCTGAGAATAAAACCAATACTACGTGGTTCGGATTCCAAGTAAAGCTGTAGGTCGCTTGGTTTCACTGGGCTATTGAGCTATTAATAAATAGCTCTCTCTAAGTAACAGTCGACCTTGGTTAGTAACCATGACTACTAATACTAGTTTATCTATACTCATTACACTTATTTGCCCCTCATATTCACCCTTATCTCTATGATCGACGTCTTACTAATGAATAATAAATTAAATTCATTTATTCATAAAATTACATAGGAGCGTATATATTAATCTGTTTACATATCTGTTATTTAAGATATAAACTAAATTTGTGTTGTTGTTTAAATAAACAAAAATATATATTACATAGTGTATCATTATAATGATGGGAAATCCTTATGTTTATTCAATATTAATGTTAACGGAGAATATTGTGGAAAAGTACAGTACCATAGCAATATTGTATTATACTGTATTCCACATATAAAATGAATAACAAATTAAAACCAACAAATATCAATGTTAAAAATAAAATAGAAACATAAAGGACATTTGAAATCTTACGTCATCATAAATAAATAAATACTCTAATGCCTAACAGGTTGAGTGAGATGTACAATACTGTATATTAAGGAAATGTGAGTGTTTGCTAGAGAAATTCTATAATTGAAAGAGTCATTACAACACAAAGGCCCACATTTCTGGTGAAGCGACTTTGACTGACACAGTTGTGTCTTACATAAAATAATAATAATAACAGTAAAAATTAAATAAAATTAAATACATTTACTATTAATATTTACTATATTTTAATACAGAATGTTAAATTGTTTATTATGCTATAATCATTTAGTATATAGCATTTAATTGCGAACTAACCTTCCTGATGCGAGATGTGATGGTATCAAAGTACATGTGATAAGACTTGTATTTTATCCGATATAGGCCTACGTCTATTAAAATTGGAAACTGTTCACATATATGAGAAATATTTTAGCTTTTATATAAAATAAATATTGCAACATATTTTTCAGATGCAACTGTTGGAATTTTATATTAATACAGAATATATTGAAGATACAAAAAAATGTAGGTGTCAAGGTAAAAGATGACGAACTTTAAAGACGTGTGTGTGTGCGTGCGTGTATGTGTTCACTTGTTTTGTGCCCTCCCCCATTTTTTAAGATTGCTATCCCAGCCTATACTGCTTTTTGATTATTTGTGTTTTTCATGGTTTTAAAAGCATATTATCTTTTATTTATAATCATAGTATTTATGATATTTATTTTCTGAATGACGTTGTTATTAGATTGATAATTCTATGTTCTTACACCTTATTCAAGCATACGTATAGTAAAGTATTTATTTTCCCATTGGTTTAGCTCTCAATTTGTTTTTTTTTCAAGGTAAAATGTAAAATTGTATACATATTATAAGGCAGAGCATTTTTTCCTGATAGTTTTCATTTATAATCAAAATATATAAATACATAACTATACTAGGTTATGCTCTAAATATTTCTTAACGGCTGTGTGCGTCGTAATAATCTTGCGGCCACAATAATATAAAACAGGAAAAATGTCATCAACCTTAGTAATAAGTGGTGTATTTAGCAACAAAGTTATAATGAACGGAGGACATGTAAGTGTTTAGACTATGAACTTTATGAAACTTTGATTTTATTTGTAATATAACGTTAACCATAAAATATATTTAAATGAATCATTGAGTCAACATTGAAGAGTTTAAAAATTAAAATATTATGTCAGCACTAGTGGAGTAGTGCTGTAATCCAGGGATAAATGTTAGGCGAGAGATTCTATGCTTAGTCCTCTTAATACCAATACGGCGTCAGCTCAATGGTTGCCATCGACGTGGACACTACTAGAGAAGCCCATGTTGAGTGGTAGTTAAGGTTCATTTGTTTAGTGGGGGGGGGGCAAACTGAGTATCAGGCTTCTCAATTAGCTAAAAATCAAACCAATACTACGTGGTTTGGATTCCATGTAAAGATGTAGGTCACCTGGTTTCCCTGACAATTGTGGTATTAATAAATATCTATTTCTGATGAACAGTCGACCCTAGTTAGTAACAATGAGTACTCTCGTTCATCTACCCTCATTACACTCATTCGTTCCGCATATTCGACAATACATCTACGATCCTCATCTTAGTAATGAATAATGGTTTCTATTGGTTAAAATTAAACTTGAATTAGGAAACTAGTAGAAGAATTTTCGTAAAAAAAATTGGTGTCGTAAAACTGTAAAGCTTGTTAAATTATACCCTGCTTGCTTTATAAATAAAACAATCTTCTGTGATGTTTTCCCAAAAATGTACATTATCGTAAGGGTGGCCCGTTACGTGTATTAGTTAGTATTTAAGTGTAGAGCTAAGGACTAACACATTTTTTATATACTAATATTGCTTGTAATAGGAAAGGGAAGACCGTTTAATAACGAGGGGCCTAGAGTAAAGGTATATCGAAGTTTTACCCTAGGCCCTGTCGACCGGAAGCACTTCCAGTCGACAGGGCAGAAGTCTTAACCGAACCGAGAATATTGTACGAGAAAGGTTTATAGCGAATGCAGATGCGCAAATCTGTTTTATTGACGACGAAAAACGGAAAAACTCCGTATAAATGTTTAGAAGGTGCGTTAAAATAAATAAATTAAAAACAGATAATTTTCGCTCGTAGTACATACTTTGAACTGGAATTAATTTTATACAATAAATTACTTATTAATTACAGAACAAATAATTTGTATATTTCCCCTGATTAGTAAACCTGAATATTAAACCTAAACCACTTATTCGATTTGGTTGAAACAAATATTTATATGTCATGATTAGGTGAAATTAAACAAGATACAAAAATAAATTGAGGCTTCACCCAGTGGTTTAAAAACTATTAAAGCATCTTATTTTTTCAACAGTAAAAAGATCAGCTGTTAACAGAAAAAAACACGTTTAAAAGATACAGTCTCCAAAATAAAAACCATACTTTTAATTAAGCCATTTTAATTCAAATAAGTATAAATATTATATATAGTTTTTGTTATGTTTTCATGAGTGTTCTCATTGAATAGAATATAAATTGGTAAAGGGATCTTGCACAAAATATCTCACTTTGATCTATCGATAAAGGTTATAATTAATGAGTATATTTGAGTATCTAACCTTTCAATGGATTATTTTACTATTGGTATTTACAACACACGTTTTTGACAACGTAGGAGACTAATATCTAAGAAACCAGTAAGTAATCTCTGATTGACTTAGATGCAATATTTAAACATGATCTGCCCAGAAACAATTACTTAAATAATGTTAATTATTTTTGTACAACAAAGCAGTGTTATTGTAACAAATGGATATTTTTATCAAGATAACACATTTCATAATGTTATTTTACTTTATAAAACAAGTAGCACGTATGATAATATATAAATATCATTGTTTAGAGGAGATTGAAACATTTTAAACATTGATTTATTAAAGTAAAGAACTTCAGCAAGCTAAATGTTTAGTAATTGACTTAGATACTAATTGTATATGTTCGTAATTAATTAGTATTTTGTATGATTTTTTGTATCAGATGACTTTAAAATTTAGACGATAAAATAAAACAAAAGAAATGAAAATGATTGTATTTAATACAGTTTTTGTACTAATTTCTTTTATTATACTAATAATATATTTATTAAATTTAATCGTGCATTTAAAATAAATGTTGGAATTCCAATAACGACAACATTCAACAGAGAGGAAGCGCTGTGCTTGCCGCAGACAACTCGAGAGGTTCTGAAGCTCTCCAACCTTGACTACAGCGATCTGAAATTATTGGAACTTGTCAACACACATTTGGAAACACTTTTTAACCCTAGTCACTAAACACGTCGTTAAATGATTTTATTTTAATGATAATAATAAAAATTTAATGAATCTTTTAATAAATAATCTGTCATATTTAGTTAATCGTAAATAATGATTGTTTTAAAACTGTAATATGCACGATACGAAATATTCTGTATTTCGAAAAATTCATGGTTATAAAAATTTATAACAAACTCGTCACTTAGTTAAAACAAAGTTATACAGTTTAAAAACTTGTTTTCTCAAGCAATATTCAAAAATTACAAGTAAAAACTATATTAACATTTACAAAATAATAATTAATATAGTTGATATTTTTTTGGATACAATTTTGTGTAGATACAATCAGGCGAAGGTTTTGAAATAAGAATACAATACCAAATTTGTTTTTGACTATTTAATCACAGATTAATTTTGAACTTTATCGAGAAATTCTAATTTAATCAGTGGTCAATATAATTGACCTAAGGCATCACAATTATTGTGATATGCACAATTATACAGCTACAAATAAGTTTTGAATAAAAAATAATTTGTGCATAACATTAACAAAAAATAAATAAATAATTAGTAGCCTATGGTTTTTGTTATTACGAACACCACCACAAAAACACCTATTAATGTAATTTTCCCTTCGTAAATACGCATTAATTATTTATTTAATTCCGTCAAGTGTCATGTGTAAATTTCCTGATCCACTTATATTACGTGAAATAAGTTGAACTGTTTTCTCTAAGACGCGCGAACACTGACTATCGATGTACCAATACTTTTATGGTGTTTTTAATTGGCCCGCACTATAGATAAGCTGCCCACTGAAAGCACTAATGGGAGAGAGATGCACTGAGTAGTTGAACTTCTCCCAGTGTGTCATTCCATTTAGTTGTTATCGTGGAATCTGGGTAGACCCCGGGCTGGCAGTGCATTAGCAAGCCCCGCCCACTATGTCACTAGCTGCTGTGGCCAATTATTAGTTTTATCAACACTAACGAATCAAGATTACAATTATAAAAATAAATAATTTTTTGTACTAAAAATAACTATTAATAACAACAATACAATGAATAATAATGTAAACAATAAATAATAACAATAAAAAAAACTTGGACACTTCGTCACTGTTATTTTTACAACAAAACACTGCTGTGGAAGTTGAACACAGACTGGAGTTTGAAGGCAGAAGTTAGTCACGTGATATACGATTTCTCCTATACTATTTATTATACGCAGGTTATGATTTGTCTGGCAGAGTTGTAATAAACTAATTATAGGACTACTTAAAATAGTTCTTATTAAACTAATACTTAATATTTAATTATTCCTCATAAAATAATCCTGGGTAAATGTAACAAACAAACAGACAAGTGTGACAGGTGATCTTGGTTAATTTATTAAAAGGTAAAATTTTTGAAGAAAATAAAAAATTGTAAGAGAAGTAATTTATTTTAAGAGGCCACTGAACAGACATTTAGAAAACAATGCAAGTAATATCAGAGAGTGCTCTAAAACTCCATCTCAACTCACTGATTGTACTGACAGTCAAGTTGCTAACTAGACTGCTGTTAACTTTTGTACAGCTATAGCCACTTATTTGTAATCAAAATAACAGATAATAAAGAATATATATTTTTTAATACAAAATTGAAGTATGTAGTACTTAATATTTCTTTATATAGTATGTTGCTGAAATGTTAGCTAAGATGACATGCTCATTAAGTATATTTTACTAAAAAAACAACTAACGTGGAGAAGTAGATAATATTTCTTAAATATTATCTACTTCTCCTTATATAATCAAATTCCTTTAGATGCCCGCCAAACTCAAACTTTTTTCTATGCCGATAACTACGTACCTAAACTACTTATATATTTACAAGAACATGTTGTTATTAGCTTCATTTGCAATGAAAGGACTTGATTGTAACCTAACCTAACCTACACAATATCTTTGTGAGTTTATGTGGAGAAAGCGCCTAGGACATATTGTATAGTGAGTATTGAATACGTCCTGCAACATCTTTCATATCTCCTTTATGGATATTTGGTAGTAGAAAAAAGTTTGGATTTGGCTGGCAGTTAAAGGAATTTGGCCAATATTTGTAACACAAGTTTAGCAGTTAACTTGGTTATTAACTAAAATATGAAGCATAAAATATAAATATTACGGTGGTTCGAAAAAATCAGATCTGGAAATTTAAAATCGTAATATGTCTTAAAAGAGGCGTATTTGCACTAAAAATATTGCCAAAATAGATTTAAAAATCAATTATAAGAAATCAGTTCGTGCATTGAATCTGAAGTTTGTCAAGTAAAACTCAATAAAAGAAGACGTGGAAAACCAACATAACTTACAACTTGTGTTTAAACAAGTGTTTTAACATTAAAAATCGTTGAATGGTTGCCATTGACGTGGACACAATTAGAGAAGTCTGATATGTTCATGTTGGATGGTAGTAAAGGTTTGAATGTTGAGTAGGGAAGGGAACAGTCAGGCTTGTCAGTTAGCTGAACATCAGATCAATACTACGTGGTTTGGGTTCCACGTAAAGCTGTAGGTCCCTTAGTTTCCCTGGCTATTGGGCTATTAATAAATAGATCTTTGTTCATCTACACTCATCACATTCATTCTTTATTATTATTTTTTTTTTTAAGGAGAGGTTACCTAACTCTGTTCATTCCTCATAGACTATTGATCTGTGCGGAGAACTTATTCAGACAGAGTAAGGGGGAGAACCAGTACAGTATAAGATGAATATTACTGATACTCTTCCTGTCTAGGCCGGATTAGAACCAGCGCTATCTCTAACCCAAGCTCCAAGTCCTGACGCCTTAGACTGCACGGTCACCGGTTCGCCCTACTCATTCGCCCCTTACATTCGCCTCTTCCTCTACGATCAGCGTCTTACAAATGAATAATGAATAATAAATGGAAAGCGATTTGCAAATCAGATCTATAAATGATATATCTTGTCCTATTTCATAATACAATTTTTATCTACTGATAATTAAAAAGGTAGAAACATACATAAATAGAGCATTTTATACAGGCGCTAATAACAAAATTCAATCACGAAATGAGACAAGCTATATCATATTTCATTCTGGGTTAAAAAGCCTCTTTTATTTTATGATTCCAGAATACTTGTTTATTTTCAAGGCCATTGTTTTAATAATTTACAAGTAGTTACTAGCTTTCCTTAGAAGGTTAAAATACGAGGAAATATGATTCCTTGATGAGATGGCTTGATACAAGAGGAACTTACTTATTTGTAACTAAACAGTTTGGAACTATATAACCGAAGGGAAACATGGAATATAATTACTTCTCAATTGAAAGGCACTTTAGCGCTATTGGCTCATGGCTTACAAGAGTTCGGTTACATATATGGTACAGGCTTAGAGAACAAAGGGAGCCCTTTATATACACAATAGAAGATAAACACTTAAATAGCACGGGTTAGATAACGTTTATTATTGCAGTCATTGACTATATTGATAAATAACTCTATAAACAATGATTTATGGAAACTGAACGATTTTATGAAACAATATCATATGATATATTTAGAATAGTAATGTCTCGAATAGTGAAAAAATTACAAAATTTCTGTTAAATATTATTCTTTTAGCAAATAAAATAATATTTCGTATTATTATCATTAAAATTGAACACATTGATCAAAACCATCACTTAAACATAAATTATTTTTATTTATTTACTTTTTTTAGATAAATTAATTGGTATGGATATTATTAGATATTTTATTTTAACTTTTAGTAAATTGTAGTATTACTAATTAACTTGCCAACATAAAGCAGCATTACATCATGAAATTGTTAAGTATATGACTCACCTACCCTTTTATCAGTCACAACTCTTAATGACCCACCTACCTTCCTATTCTCCCATCTACCACGACTGTTAGTGAACCATCCACCCAACCATGACTTACGACCCTTGAACATCAACCCACCATCCTATCCTACTTTCAGTGACGACTCTTGGTGGCCCATTCTCCCTCCCATTAGTCTCGACTTTTGGTGACCCACCCACCCTTCTATTAGGGGACACCACCATTCTATTCTATGGTGAACCATGCACGCTTGTATCCTCCTATCAGTCGCAAAATTAGTTGAACCCAAGCATCATCCTATAGTCAGTAGTCTTGGGGTACCCACTCACCATCCCATCAGTCAGACTCTTGGTAACTTACTCACAATTACTTTGGTTATGACTCTTGGTGGCCCACCCACCCACCTATCGATCACGACAATTTATGAACCACTCACCTGTGAATCACGAAATGTATGACTCACTCACCTTTCCAACGGTAATGACCATTAGTGACCCATCCATCCTTGTATCGATCATGTATCAAGTACAGTATTGTACCGTAAGAGTGGGATAATGGATGAGGTCATCACTACTGAGCCACACGTACAGTACATTTGTAATTTGTGAAATGTTACAAAAAGTAGTTTTTTTTTAACTCCAAGTTTACTGTTCTCATTGGTCTATTGTAGGCGATAGGCTGGATGCTCGGTCCTCTTAATACCGACATGGCGTCCGCTTAGTGGTTGCTATCGGTGTGGACACTACTAGAGAAGTCTGGGGTGTCCATGTTGGTTGGTGATCATTGTGCGGATGTTGTGTGGGGGAGATAACTGAGTATCAGGCTTGTCAATTAGCTGAAAATCAGATCAGCACTACGTGGTTCGGATTCCACGTAAAGCTGTAGGTCCCTTAGTTGCCCTGGCTGTTCGGCTATTAATAAATTGCCCTTTCTGAGGAGCAGTTGAACTCAGTTAGTAACCAGACTACTTTCATCCACACTCATCCTACACTCATATAACCATTCATATTCGCCTTAAAATACCAACAACGTTGTCTCGGCGTCTCATATGTAAGAATATAAAAATGTAAGAATGGTCAAAACCAATTTGCTCAGGGAAAAAAGAAGAATGTGACTTTTGGTAAAATTATATAACTTTTTAAAATAAAATTATGGATTAAATCCGTCTTTTATTTTTAGATAGAAAATTAGGTACATAATACTTCAATGAAACACACAGTTAGTAACAATTTATTTTTATACAATTTAACAACTCCAATACTACTCTACACGCACTATTACTGGCGTATGGTATGTGTTACTAGACAATAACCAAAGCCTGGTGTAACTACTTCATGAATGCCGACTGACAACAATGAAATAATGACGTCATCGCCACGTGACTAGACTGTGACTACAGTCACGCATGTAAACTACCCATTGTGTCACAGTGATAATGTGGTAACATTCAACGAGGGAGTAAAGTACATTTGTAATTCAGTATTCATTGAATGTCCGATATCCCTAAACACTGTGGGAAACCTGACACTATGGCACTGAACAGAACCCGAAAATTGCTTCTAACTCTGCTGAAATATCACCTGCCTACGTCATTAGAGTACCACTGGTGGTTTTTATATTGCCGTCTGAGCTATGAAGCTCAGAATACTACAGCTCATAAACAATTTTATCTGAGTAGAAACATGTCAAAAATCGTATAGCACAAAATCCAACAACTCAGAAACGATATTTTCTGCTTTAACAATACATATAGTCAGGTATTCTATAGGTAAGAAATCTCAAAGCTCAGAATCCTACAGCTAATTAATGATGTTTTCTGTTTGACAGAACACATGGTTAGATGCACTATACGTCAAACATTGTATAGCTAAGAGTCCCATAGATCAGAAACAATGTTATCTGTTTGTTACTACACATAGTCAGGTGTCTTTTAGGCCAGAAATCGCATACATCAGAACCCCACAGCTGATAAACTATGTTTTATGTTTGAAAGTACTCATGGACAGGTGTCTTATAGGTCAGAAATCACATAGATCAGAATCCCACAGCTAAGAAATGATGTTTTGTGTTTGATAATATACATACTCAGGCGTCCTATATTCCGGAAATCTCATATATCAGAATTCCTGAACTCAGAAACAATTATTTTGTCTGAAAATACAGAAAGTCAGGTGCCCTATTGGTCAGAAATTGCATGTCCCAGAGTCTCGTAAGAAAATATAAAACTATCACACTGGTCAAAATAATTCTGGGAATCGTAACAGAACCATGAAAGTATTTGATAAGGAGTCTCATAGCTCAGAATACTATAACACAGAGTGGCATAATACAAAAACTGAAGTTTTATCGTAGGCTAGTATAGTTTCTATGCTTAGGCGTGACTGTCAACAGATTCGGGGCTATATGATTCTGAGCTGCGTGTAACCACTTGTATGATAGTGTTTTGGATTTGTGTAATCAACCATAAGTCAAAATACCACTATCATGGGATTTAAGCATTAAAAGAATGGGTTACGAGTAACGTTTAACGTATAAGAAAAAAGTAAAAGATAATTAAGAACCTAATAAAATCATATTACGTAGAAACTTTAATTTTTAAGGGAGTGACTATATGAGTGTGGATGATCTTTGTTGTTTGGTTACTAACCGAGCTTAAATGTTACTCAGAAAGCCACATTAATTAATATTCCAATATCCAGGGTAACTAAGGACCTTAGCTTTTTCTTGGAATCAGAACCAGGTAGTGTTGGTTTGATTTTCAACTAATAGACACACCTGGTATTCAGTTCACTCCCCTACACAATATCCGGACACTAACATGTAGACCCCAGACTTCTTAAGTAGTGTTCACGCCAACAGCACTAATGGACACCAAGTCGGTTGTAAACTGACCGAGCGTAAAACCTATCCCCTACAATATCCCTAATACGTTGTCCCCAAGTAACTTGCTTACACCACTGTGCCACTAGTTCTGGCTTTTGTATGGACCGAAATAAATCTTTTATCGCATACGCAATTTGAATAGTTTAAATTATTGTCTGCTAAAGCACTGAGGGTTTTTCAAATATGAATATATCTGAGGATAAATAATATTAAAGTAAGATAACTTTAAAACTAAGATAAATAAATGTTGATAATCCTATTTGGAATATATATTCAAATAAGATTGTACGGATATCTCAAAAATATTTCTCAAGGCAAACTGTGTATCGTGACTAACCTAAGAGAAAACTTCTGGCTTGAAACTTGATATATCCAGTAAAGGAAAGTTTTTGTAGGTAGTTGAGTTTGGTTAGTAATCTGTGTGGATACAGTTTCAATCACGCACACCTCCAAGTCATAAACATTTAAGATACTTTTAGTGAATGATCTCTTGTTTATG
This sequence comes from Stictocephala bisonia, assembly GCA_035578905.1. Taxonomy (NCBI): domain Eukaryota; kingdom Metazoa; phylum Arthropoda; class Insecta; order Hemiptera; family Membracidae; genus Stictocephala; species Stictocephala bisonia. The sequence goes on from JAQJVL010000371.1 coordinate 221,164, forward strand.
AAAGTTTACATTCATCCTGGATGGTAGCATGGAAATTAAAAAACTTACTTATGTTATTTAGACCATTATACTATAGTATTCTAAATATTTACGTAAACATACATTTTTACAAATTTTAAGTGAATATGAATGACTTTATGATTGTGGATAAGTAATATCTTATTTTATTATTAGGAACTTAGGCAATCACTATAAGGGTGTCACATAATGTTGAGTATTATTTATGTAAATCCTATGTATGTACGGTATGGGGTATGGGGTATATGTATGGGTGGTTGGATGGACAAGTCTATATACATGTTTATGTAAATCAGACAGTAGCTTTCAAAGGCAGCTGTTCTTGTATCGGTGGGCTGGTGGGTCAATACCACTGTACGTGTATGCGCGAGTATGTTGGTCAATACCACTGTACGTGTATGCGCGAGTATGTTGGACAATACCACTGTACGTGTATGCGCGAGTATGTTGGTCAATACCACTGTACGTGTATGCGCGAGTATGTTGGTCAATACCACTGTACGTGTATGCGCGAGTATGTTGGTCAATACCACTGTACGTGTATACGCTAGTGGGTTGGCCAATACCACTGTACGTGTATGCGCGAGTAAGTTGGTCAATACCACTGTACGTGTATGCGCGAGTATGTTGGTCAATACCACTGTACGTGTATGCGCGAGTATGTTGGTCAATACCACTGTACGTGTATGCGTGAGTATGTTGGTCAATACCACTGTACGTGTATGCGCGAGTATGTTGGTCAATACCACTGTACGTGTATGCGCGAGTATGTTGGTCAATACCACTGTACGTGTATGCGCGAGTATGTTGGTCAATACCACTGTACGTGTATGCGCGAGTATGTTGGTCAATACCACTGTACGTGTATACGCTAGTTGGTTGGCCAATACCACTGTACGTGTGTGGCAGGGTGGGTATTGGCCACACAAATCTTTAAATTTTGAAATCAGACAGTGGTTTACAAAAGCAGATTTACATGTATGGGTGGGCGGATGGGTCAATACCACTGTGCGTGTATGCTGGGGTGGGTGTGTCAATACCACTGTTCGTTTTTGGGTGGGAAGTCAATGTCAGTGTATGGTAGGGTCAATACTATAAACTTATTAAAAATATCAGGATGTGAAGTTATAAAAAAGTAATTAAACAACGTTAGCTGTTTTTTAGGAAGAACAGCTAACGTTAATTGTTTGGGAAATAACACTTGAAAACTTCCTTAAACACTTTAAACATCGGTAACCTCCAATTATTGTCTAATAATGACAAAACATTTAATTCCAACAAATAAATTTAAAAAAATTAACAATCATTTTTAAAATAGTTTAATACTGCTTTTTTAACGACTGGCTATCTTACAAATTTGAAACTTGTATATCAAATTATACGAAGAAAAATCTATAAAGTTTGGCCCTATCTGTCACTCTCGCTACCAAACAAAAATATATTGTTTACTCAGTATTGTCTGTAACGATGTTGAAACATCTTAAAACATAAATTAAAAAAACAGAAAAACAACCCACTAGCTTATCTACACAGTAAAGTATCATAGAAGTTCGTACGCTAAAAACAAAAAATCAAGTATGTAAAAATATGTAAAAATATTCTTAGTTAAGAGTCTTAGTTATTTGTTTTAACTAAAATAACATTCACCCACCTAACCATACGCTTACAGTGGTATTGAGTGAAAATGCACTCATGTTGGGGATCACGATATTGATCCACCCACGAGCCCATTCACGTACAGTGATATTCAATGAACACGTACAAAATTAACATTCACTACAAATGAAAAGGTTATATTTTTAAAGTAAAAAGAACTTGTACTTTAACAATTAATTTTGTATTTCATATAGTTTATCTTTAATGTATGTTCAATCTATAGATAAATATATATTAACCTGTAATACATTACGATAGTAGGAATAGAAAAAGGCACTGCGGCACAGATGCAATGTTATGTTGCTTTCAAAGGGTTTGTTGGTGAATCACATGAACGTGTAAATACAACTGGAATTCACATTCGTGGGAAAGGTGTTAGGATTAAGTTTGCCGCAGTGTCTCGTGATGAGAACGTTGTAATCCTAAAGATAGAGGTTTTGTTTGTCTCTCATCCTTACACCTCTTTCTAGTACCTTAGCTACAAGGGTCTTTCACATGAAATAATTCTCAATTCTTCTTGTGCTGAAGATTATTGAAACTCTAACGTGTTTATTGGTTGTCTTTTTTTTTAAAGATTTGCTAATTACTAAAATTTAAACTTAAACAAAATTTAATCAAATTTTCTTAGGGGTTTAAGGTGTTCAACGTACACGTTCAATTAATTAAATAATAGTATCATGTCCCTGTTTTTTCTGAATTAGATTTAGTATGACTTGCTGGTTTTAAAATGTTAGATTTTTATTAGTAAATGCTAGTTTTAAGCTTTATATTAATTTTCTTGTCTGAATCAATTCATCCGTTTAAGAAACAGCCAAAACATTATAACATAAAAAATTAAAGTTGAAAATCTGGTTGTAGTTAAGGTGGATAAAGATGTAAGGTTTAGGTTTAAAATTAGGAAAACAACATTAATATGAAGATCAAAAGAGATTTAAAATTCTAAAACATTAGGGATACAATATTTAAAATTTTGTTTGATCATATACAACCTAAATCTAAATTTCAATGATATTGTCAAGTTTAAAAAAAAAATACTACACTATACATTTTATGAAATGTTTACTCGGTTTAAAATTAAAAAAAACCAAACTATGGTACACATTAGAAAGAGGGGACTTATTAAATAGAATACCGAGGAAGAGTTATGATTTAGCCCTACATCCTGTTTTCTTGCAAAACAGATGTTTTTTGTAAGATACTATATATTGTACTATCTATATGCTATACAACATTTTTATTTTACTGGATCTAGTTACGTAAAAAACAAAACCACTGGTGTATTGTGGTCTATACTTTACACTAGTTAACTATCAAAATTTAGTAAAATGGACGCTTATCTTATGGGTTTTATTTTTTTTATCATAAACTAAAAATATATCTGAACGAAACTATACATGTACTATAAAGCGTAACTTTAGAATCTAGTAAAATTCTTGTTTGATCAACTCTTACATTGAAATCACAAAGACGAAATAATAGATAAATATGGAATGTAGGAGCCCCACCAGATTTTCAAGATTTTCCCAACTAGTCGAATTCATAATCATTTTTCGGTGGAAATACAGATTCAGGACAAAAAATTTGAAAAAAAACTTTTTCACGAAAACTGTGTGTATTGTGTAAATTTCCTCATAAAAACGAATTTAAAATCATTTATTTCTACAATAGATAAAAACTAACTGTGATATTTAGCGAAACAAGTTAGTTTATATAAGTTTACCTTGGTTAGTTGGTTAGGTTAGCATATGTAGGCCTATTCACAATAAACATTTAATCAACCTAACATGAATCAATGTTAACCTAACTTAACCCACTTTTTTATTAGTTATTATGAAAAAAATTCACTTATTGGAAGTATTTATATAATTGCAGAAATAAAACTCACACAATGTGATACAAATTTAGAAATTATACTTAAGGCCTTTCGAAAGCAAGGTTTTCATTATCAAAAGCTACAAAAACACAATTAGAAATTATGTTTCAGTTATTATTTATTGTATGAACAATTTTATGTCATATTCGTATCCTGTAGAAACAAAAAATACATTTATACTAAATACATTTATTATAAAATGCATCTTTATTTTTGTAACATGTTTGCCTTTATTTAATTTTTGTTGTCATATTTACCAAAAACTGAGTCAATATAACAAATCAACTGGTGGGTATTTCTCATATGTTAGAAGTCACAATTAAAATGGTGCGTGTCGTATAGAAGTTTCTACAAAGCTGTAATCCTCATGGGAACAACACGTGCGTTTGTTGACTGATTTATCCGTCTTATATTTTACCTGACTCTTTGGCTACATCTTTTTAAATTTTTTTTATAGATTATTTCAGATAAAATGATAATTTACGTAAGTTTCCTTGTAATACGATAAATATTAATTCCAGCTGATTAGTAATTATAATTGGGCTGAGCAGTAAGGTACATGAGTACTATATTTAGTGGATATAAGGGTTTCATCAGCAGAGGGGAAACGTTCTATCGCTCCACTGCCGTCCACGGGCGTGACTAACTTTTGCCTTTAAGTGCCGCAAGAGTGAACTATTTTATTATATTACTGTACTGAAATGTACATGTTTGTTTAATTGCTATTTATTGCTTACATTATTGTTCAATGTGTTATTGTTATTACTAATTTTTATTTGAATACTAAATATTGCCTTAATTTACCATTATAAGCTTGATTGGTTAGTGTTACTTAATGACGCAGAGGGCGGGGATTGCTGTTGCACCACAAGTACTTGGCCTATTGTCACGCTAGTTGAAGTAACAATTTTGAAATGATTGGCACAGTGGGGGAGAGTAGTTTTCTATCTAACTTGTTAACACACAGTGCATCTATCTCGCATCTGTGAATTTTGTAGGTCATGTTTTAAGCGGCCTATCTATAGTTAAAGAATAATTTTAAGAACTTTAAGAAGACACTTTTGGCTGCTAAATTTGGTGCCGGGCACTGATCCAATTAGGGCTAATAATGTATAAAAATATATTTGATCATTTCTTTGATTATAAATTTGTTAATGTTAATTAATTTGATTAAAATATTTTACTGATGGACTTGGGAATTACTTAGAACTTCCATTCCATCTCTTTAGCATGTTGTCTGCTAGACACGAGAATATCCAGATTAATATGGAATTTGAACACACTATATTGGTCTTATTTTCCGGACAACATAAAACTTGGTACTCAATTTGCTTCCCTGAACATCTTCGAAGCTTGTCTTCTACAAAAATGGTCATTCTTAACAGTATAGTTCTATGGCTACAATTGGGTGGATATTTTGTCGGTATTAAGAGAATTAAGAATAGAACGTACCACCAATAATTTTTATTTTATTGGTGGTACGTTTATTAATTTTAACACTTAGCACACAAGTAGCTGGACTACAGGACTACCCCTCCGTCTTGGGATGTAAATGTATTCAACCATTTGCATATAGAAACTCGGATATTTCTATATGGGTTTCACTTGTATAACGCTCAAGATTAACAGACCTTCGTCAATTATAAAGCTAAGTCCTCAAAAATTTCAAGACAAGCTGTTCAACGGTTTGCCTTAAGGATAAGCTGAAGACTATAAGCTACTCGGATGGAAGGATTTTGCGGAAGCTTAGCTGTATAGAGTTGACAAAGAATGTTGTTGCAGTTTTGGGATATAAAGTATTATTGTATATTTACGAAAAATAGGCATTTGTTGTCAAATTATAAAGTCACAAAATAAACTAGGCCTATATTTTTATCATTAGTGCATTTAAAAAGATTATTTGCTCTAAATATAAGTGTTAACGTGTAAAATTAACGTACATTTCCTGTACATGAATGAGTGTAGTCATTGTTACTAACTAAGGTCAATTGCTCCTTAGAAAAAACCACTTATTAATAGCCTAATAGCCAAGGCAACTAAGGAACCTACAGCTTTACATAGAATCCGAACCATGTAGTAATACTCAGTTATCTCTCCTAGACGAAACCCGCACTCTGTCACCCAAAATTTCATTTTTGCAGTCCTGTCCATGCTGATTGCAATCATTAAGCGGAATCCGGACCAAGGTCTGCTTTTCAGCTAATTGACAAGCCATGGACTCAGATCACTTCGCTACACAATACCCTGAACTTGACTACCACCTAATATGGACACCCCAGACTTCTATAATGTTGCCCACGTCGATGGCAACCATTGAGTGGACGTATTAAGAGGACCGAGTAAAGAACTTATCGTCTTTATACAAACTTTGTCCCCAAGTAGCTGGGTTACAGCACTGCGCCACTAGTGTTTTAAATAAAATAGTAATACTAATTAAATCTACAAGCGGGTGTTGTAAGGAGAGTGTTACAATTACTACTTTAATGTTATCTCTGAAAGGTTGTGTTTTTAATTACATGTCTGTGTAGACTAACTTAAACACATAATTTGAACTAAAGACGTTCTCTTTGCGTGTTCTGCAGTGCCTAAACAACTTGTTCATTGTAAGGTTCGTATAAGCGTATGCTTGTTTTCTTTTGTGTATTTCTTATCACACCTTATAGTTTTCATAAGTCAATTAATTAAAATTATCCTTAAAATGAATTGTAATAACTCTAAAAAATGTCTCTGTTTCTTAGGATTATTGGGTTCTAATTTTTTTTTATTTATTATAAATTTTAAGGATATATTGTATTTTTTAACTGTCATTAAATGAGTGTATGCGTTTTTTTTCATATTCTATGTATGAGTACTAGAAAGAAAGTGTCTTGTGCTATATACTTCTTGTCTTCAATCTACCATGAATGTAAAGTGGACATATTTTTAACTAGCAGGTCCTGTAAAGTGGAAAGGATAATTAGCAGGTCCAAAAACGCAAGTTGTGTTCGTAGAATAAGTCGTTAAGCTGAGAAATGTGTAAAGAGGACAGAATTAAAGATAATTAAGAACGAAAGTCGAAGGGTGTCTGAGATTATAACCAAGCCATTTTAACGTGGCCAAAATATTCTGATCAGTTACGTGTGTAGTATCAATTGTTCATAAAAATAAAACGAAAAATACACAATACAAAAAATTTACGTTTGGAATACACACATTGATTCAAACAAATTATCATGTATTTAATTAATTTTAAAACAGCTACTATTTTTACATTCGATAATTTAATTTATTTTTGTATACATTTTTCTTTAATAATTGAGATATGTCTGGAGAGGACTTACGTAAATCGAAATATCTATTGAACTGATATCAAATTAGAAATTGTTAAAGACTAATTGCCAAGACAAATAATATGCAAATGATTTTACTAAGTGTAGATGAAACATTGTAAACTTGGAAAAAAAATTATAATCGAATGATCCTTATAAAGGACTATTTATTTATATTCTAATTTCCAGGCTACAGAAAGATTATAGTATAATTTATTTTGATGTTATAGGTACGTAAATAGTCGTGCTGGACATTGGTAATCTAACTAAACGTCATTTAACATGACTACACGAATTTGATCGTGTTATTGTTGCATATGTTATTTCTACTGATTCTCCATCAATCTATTTGTTTTTATTGAACTAAACATATGTCAGGTACTTTTAGCGTTTGACAATCATCAGCTAAAAATCTGCTAGGAATTATAATTTTTATAGTTTTTTAAAACAGTGAAAAATATACACGTACTTAAATATTGTAGGGCAATAAGTGGTTCCTAAAATGAATTTTATTCAAAATTATACTTACAAAGCCACAAAAAAATATTTTAGAAATGTAATTAATCAAATTTAGTTACAGAAAAAATAGTGTTAACAAGTTACCTCTATGAAGCGTAATTTGGTGAAAACTAATATAATATAAGATTTTCTTTAAAACCATACTGCAAACTATGTTTTCTATACATAATTATCTTCCTTAGAATAATTCAAATTTATATTAAGATTATAACAATTTAAAAATATAAACGAAAAGTAATGTAATTTACTAAGTTACATCCAATGAACAATCTGTGATACACGTGCCAGGACGATCGATGTTTTCACAAAGTTGTAATCCTCATGGGAACGCCGAGTGTGTTTGTTTACCGACTTTACTTTCCTGCCTAACTGTGTGGCTTATGTGCCACTACATTCGCTACCTCGTTTGTTTACTAACTTAACGAAATAAATCAATCTCCTGAATCATTATTTATTACTAATGACGCCGATCGTAGAGATGTGGGTGACTATGAGAGGCGATTGAGTGCAAGGAGTGTAGTCAAACGAGTGTAGTCATTGTACTAACGTCTACTGTTCCTTAGAAAGAACTATAATAGCTCAATAGTCAGGGAAACTTTGCACTCTACACCTTTATGTGGAATCCGAACCGCGTAGTATTAGCCTGATTTTTTTAGAATCTAAAAAACTTAGAACTCTAAAAAAGCTAAGTGATAAGCCTTAGACTAACTTCTCTTGCGCAAACATCATCTGAACTATGACTACCACACAATACAAACACACCAGATTTATCTAGTTACGTCCACGCCAAAAGCAACCACTGAGTGCATGCCGTTTTGGTATTAGATGACCAAACATAGAACCTATCGCCTACAATCTCTTCAACTGTTTCTTCCCAAGTATTTGAACTACATCACTGCGCCACTAGTCTCTTAAGTTATCTCCCCATATATCTAAGTACAGCTAACTATCTAATTTATTAATCCATCGTAAAATATGTTTTATTTTTGACATCGAGGGAAAATCTTGTCTGATTAGTAAACAAAACGCTGTACTTAAGTAAAAATAATACAAAAACATAAGCTTCAAAGAGATGGAAATAATGATAAAATGACCAATAGATATCAATATTATATTAATGTATTGTGTGGATATTTGGAAGGTATTTTGTTGTAATAGAATATAAAAATGTAAACTAAATAAATGTTAAATAAAATGGTAATATACAATAAAGGGCACGTTTCTATCAGTGCTCTAAAGCTTATCTGGTAGCAAAGAAAACGGTATTGTCTATTAACTCTGATATTGTCGGGTTTAATGGGCTAGTAATAATATAGGAGTCGAGCTGTAGTTAAGGCCGGTGGCTTGCCGGCTGGTCTGGGTTCGATTCCTGATGCGACCATAGATTTTTCTCCTGTATACGTTTTCCCTGGTTCGGAGATCATTTTAAGCCAGTCTAAAAAAACAAAAAAGACTCGTCTAAGCGGACGAATGGAAATGGGCCTTAACTGGGCAAATCTCCTCAAAAAAAAAAAAAAAAAAAATCCATCGGAAATTAAAAACTCATCCTGTGTAGGAATAGCACAGGTCACTTTAAAGATAAAATCATGGTACAAATACTGTGTACCTAGTCAACAATTTTGTATTTATCGTATAAAATGTTATTTCAACAAAATATTGATTTAATGTGACGTAAAACTACAGTACTAAGAAGCACCAATCGAACATTAATAAAACAATCTATTTGTACCTCTTCAACAAAAGTTCCCCCCTCCCGGTATATATATGACACACGCCAGCCATCCACATGGACACTGCAACACTCATTGTAATTTTAGGATCTTTTTTGTTAATTCACTACCATAACCATAGCTTAGGTTAACCTAACATAACCAAAACAAACCTAACATAACATAACTAAACCTAACACAACCATACCAAACCTAACATAAAATGACCAAAGTAGTGGTAGTGAACTAACGGTGAAGGTCCAGATTTTTTTTATAAATAGAAGAGAATTTCCTAAACCTATAATTATTAAATATATCATAATTATATAATTTGCAAAAATATAGGACTGATTGATTTGTGGAATCCGAGAACAGTTCAGAGTAGAATTAAATATTGTTAAATTGGAAGATAATTCGATCAAGAATGAAGCCCAAGAGGAAAACTGTGAACAATGAACGACTTGTATTGAGGGGTTTAGGCAAGCTTACCGGCTTACGGCTTACAAAGACTGTTGTTGCAGTTTTGTGGTTCAGACTATAATGTAACATCGTCAACAATGGAAGACATCTTAGTCGAGGTTTACGTAAAATATAGTGCAACTGTGTATGTAGAGCATAATATTAATAATATAATGACTATGTAATAGTGATATCTATAATATTATTTTAATTTATGATAAGTATATTAGTTTTTAACGTTTTTATACGTACGCAAAAACATAAAAAACACACAGACACAAAAACCAAACCAAAATTACAGTGCAATATAAAAAAAATTCTCTTTTGCTCAACCACAAAGCACAAAAAGCACATTGTAAATAAAGAAAATACTGTATAAAGAAATTTATTTTTTTCACCTAGTAGCTTTAACATAGACAATTATATAGTATTTATTTTTCGTGTTTTATTAGCAATTAAAGGTTTTCCCAGTTTTTATTAGATCAACATTTGAGAATGTCCCTGAGTTAAAAGTAAAATTTAAAAAATAAATAAAGAGAGTTTAATTTTGTTGTTATTTTACTGAGCTAGCAAAAAATATGCCTGTCATGTTTTCTAATATTTCTTGTTCATATTGATCAGTGTGGAAGATCAGTAAAATATAAATAAAAACTCAAATCGCAAATAGAACCCGAGTATATCGTAATGCTCATTCGGTTAAAACCCTTCGATGCTTGTAAATTCCGACCACGTTCCTTTCCCATTGGTCCGATTAGGAGGTAAGTGGTTGAATCAGTGATGTGATAGCGTCTTTGGACATGACTCACGTTCATTCTGTACATGAATTACAAGTTGTATTGTTGTGTTTTTGATAATTAAGTAATTTTATGCAAATATTAAATTAATACGTAGGACTATTCACTTGCATTTAAAAATAAATGATAAGCACTTTCTCTGAACATGAAGTCATGAAATTACCTCTTGTAATTTATTGCTGATAGTTTGTAATTTAGTAGATTGTAATTTTACAGTTAATATATTGTTTATCCCCACAGTAGGATAAATAAATATTACATTCATATAAAGTGATTATTTACTTTTTTTTATAAATTTATCTCTAAAATTCACGTCTGAAAAGGATTGTAAGGGAAACTATATTGATTTCGATAACAATGTACATTGTACTGCGCTGTGGTCTAAACTGTCTTTGTTCACAAATTTATCAAACCATCGTTCTTATCAAATTAATCTCTATACAGATTATTTACTATTATTATTCCGATATAAGACGCCGACACAGCCTTGTGCGTGTTTTAAGGTGAATGTGAGTTTAGTATGAGCATGGATTACCTGTAGAGCCCTGTTACCAACCAAGGTTGACTATTTCTCAGAAATAACCATTTATTAATAGCCCAATAGCCAGAGAAACTAACGGACCTACATCTTTACGAGGAATTCGAACCACGTTGTATAAACCTGATTTTCAATCAATGACAAGCCTGATACTCAGTTATCTTCCCTAAACAACAGTCGGACCCTGGGCACCTTCCAACACGCACACCCTAGACTTCTCTAGTGTTATGGTAAAAATATTAATGTCCTTGAAAATCTAAAGTATACTAAAAATCAATTACTTCAGTCCATTTATTACTTTATGTAAACTTTACTAAATTATTTACTTATTTATTACTTTACTAGAAGTAAACTACTTCAAAATATCACTTATTTGTTTTATAGTAAATATCAATAAAAAAACCATTGTATGCATAACAAAGATTACTATTGTTTAAATTTTTTTATTAGTTTTGCATTGTTCATGATATGTAGATAATATTTGGAGATTTCCAATGCTTTGAGTGTTTAAGAAACAAACACAACGTTTCGACTGGTATAACAAACTTCTGCCGTCTTCAGGTGTACTTACTAACTTAGCCTACACCTAAAACTACTATTTTTCCTTAACCCATACTAAATCAGAAAAGAGTTAATACTACATGCTACATTTGGGTTAAGGAAAAACATTGTTTTAGATGTAGGCTAAATTAGCAAGTACACCTGAAGATGGAAGGAGTTTGTTATACGAAATGTTGAGTTTGATTCTTAAACACTCAAGAAAATCTCCAAATATTATCTACATATCAAAGATTACTAATTTTATTTTAAAGATTATTGAACATTTTTTTATTTTTTAACACCAGTGAAGTTTAGTTCTGAGCATTCTAACGTTGTTATGGGACAACGGTCCAAATCCGTCAAACCATATTTAGTTGGAGTTCGTAGTATTTGAAACTCCCCTACATTGAATTCAGAAGTGCTAACCAATAGGCTAGGATGTAAAACCGGTACCTTGACACTCAGCCTGAATAAATAATCTGAACGAGATATCATTTACAGGTGGTATTTATTTACGCCAGAGGTCTTCCCTGGAGGGTTCCAAGGTTTTATCGCAGATAACGTTGCGTGGACGTTCCTTGGATGGGTGACTGAGCGATCCGTCATTGTAAGCAACCCCTATGACCAAGTCTGGTCGGTAGCTTGTGGTGGTTCTGGTCACTCTTAAATCGTTTGTACCCAGTTAATTGTTAGAGAGGGCTCCGTAAGCACTTTTGTTCGTTAATTGTTCAATGTGTTACTTATCAATGATAACATTATTTATATTTTATTGAACAAAAATATGAAATCAACATCAACCCAGGTTTCTGAACAACTACAGAATCACCTTAACTAAATAGTATTTTCCTTGTTTTACTGAGAAAGAACAAACATCTTAGTAGTTTATGTACCACTTATATAAGTTTACTAGAACTTAAAAATGATGAATCACTTAAATTGTCTCCATATAACTACAATGATTATTTTCGAGTTATCTTATTAAATTTACCGTATTATGAAATGATATTTTCACATTTTTCATAATGTTACATTACATCTGACATGACAAAACCTCGTCAACAGCCTCTGTAAGCTCTAACCAGTTAAGCTGCCTAAACCCTCCAATATAAGTTGTTCATTGTTCGTAGCTTCCCTCTAAGACTTAGTTCTTGGACGAATTGCCTTCGAGGTTAACAAAGATTTATATAGTGTTCAAACGTGCTTTAGAAATAACCAAGCTATAATTTAATATATTAAACTTAATGCACTGCAGCCAGACTTTTAAAGAGAAGGCAACATGAATTATCCTAAAATGTATTTATAGACATTGAAAAAGTATAATTAAAATCCATTTTGTAGCCCCTGAACTGTTGTAAATAGACTAAAATAGGTGTACTTTACCTTCACGTCAAACAGTTCACAGTGTGTGAGGTGAGAATACCAACTACATGTTTCGCCGTAAATACGGCATCTTCAGGTTTAAGAACATAAAAAATAAATAAGTCCCAGTGGGATGCGTGTTTTTTAATTAATTTGTGACGCATCCCACTGGGACTTATTTATTTTTTATGTTCTTAAACCTGAAGATGCCGTATTCACGGCGAAACATGTACTGTAGTTGGTATTCTCACCTCACACACTGTGAACTGTGTGACGTGAAGGTAAAGTACATCTATTAAAAAGTATAAGTACATTACTTTAATTTTTCAAGGGGATTGAAGATTTGGCCCAAAAATATAAGTTAGGATCCCAAAATAATTTATACATAGTCAGGATTTTCTTGAAAGTAATAGATCCACTGGACACTCTCCAGCTTGGTAAAAAGCTAAAGAATGCTAACGGACCCTTACTCATACGATTACTCATATTTACTCATACGTAATTGCTGGCTTATTAAAACACGTAATATGCCAAACCCTTTTTATAAGTTTTCAACATTTAAGGCAAATTTATTTAAACTAAATAACTAATGGCACTGTGTCGTAATTCAGCAACTTTGGAACACATTTCTGTGGAGATTGTAGGCGATAGGTTATATGCTAAGTCCTCTTTATACCAATACGGCTTCCGCTCAATGGTTGCCATCGACGTAAACTATAGACTATAGAAATCTAAGGCTAGGGTGTCCGTGCTGGAAGGTAAGCTAGGGTCCGACTATGGTTTAGGAAAAACACTGAGCCTTGTCATTAGCTGAAAATGAGACAATTATCACATGGTTCGGATTCAACGTAAATCTGTAGGTCATTTAGTTGCCATGGCTATTGGACTATTAATAAATGACTATTTCTCACCACAGGTTGAACTCAGCTAGTAACAAGACTACACAAGTGATCCACACTCATATATTAAACTCATGTAGTCATTCGAATTCATCTTAAAACACGCACAAGGCTGTGTTGGCGTCTTATATCTGAATAGTAATAGTAAATAATATGTATAGAGATTAATTTGATAAGAACGATGGTTTAATAAATTTGTGAACAAAGACAGTTTAGACCACAGCGCAGAACAATGTACATTGTTGTGGAAACTATATGGTTTCCCACGCAATCCTTTTCAGACATCAATTTAAAAGATAAAACCTATACATTTATTTTGTTTACTCCATATATGTTTGTAAGGACTCAAAGTCACGACTATATTGATATGAATTTATTATTTATTTATCCTACTGCTTGGATAAACAATATATTTACTGAAAATTAAAATATAACATATTAAAAACGATAAAGAATAAATGAAATGAAGCAATATCATGACTGAATACTTAAATTTTTGAGAAAAATACTTATAATTTATTTTTACACACAAATGAACATATATTGATTTATAATTTAATTAATACTTAGTTATCAAAAACACAACAATGCAACTTGTAATTCACGTACAGAATGAACGTGAGTCATGTCCAAAGACGCTATCACATCACTGATTCAACCACTTACCCCCTAATCGGACCAGTGGGAAAGGAACGTGGTCGGAATTTACAAGCATCGAAGGGTTTTAACCGAATGAGTATCTATGGCAAACCAGTGTTTGTGTTCTGCTTGCTACTTATACTAAAAAAATGAACAAAATTATACTTGCCAGATGTGTTGGGTTATTCTACAATAATTAGGTAAATGAGATTGTTTTTTTTTTAGAATTTTCGAGATGAAACATTTTGAATTTGAATTTGACCTAATAATTATGATAAATCCAGTGTCCAGCTTCGACTGTCACATAGTTTACAGAATTGTTTGTGAGCTCAATAAGGCATAACATGTGTCTTTTCTCGATTCGTTTTCTCTCTGTGTGTCTGTATGTGACCATATTATGCCAAATTCAACGATAAATAATTAAAATAATTATTTGTCTCTGTTATTTATCACCGGTTCTTTTAAAATGGCATATCGTTGAATTTGACATAATATAGTCTACAAATATCGTGTTCTAAATGTTGGGTAATGTTTGTAGGTATTTTATATTTGATTTTGAAATTTTTAGACATCCGCCATTTTGAAACTGATAATCTTACAAATACTTACTTACTTACTTATTCACTTATGTAGAGGCACTGCGTAGGACCCACTCAGGGCATGCAGTCTGTCATTTCTGGTTTCCACCGTCGTCACTCTTCTTGGAGGGAGGACAGGGAAAAAGGATGACTAAGGTCAGGAAGGCCATACACGCAATTTTCTATTAAAAATTGTTTTAGCTTAGATTTAAAGATTGAAAATGTGCCGATGTCCTTGAATTGTGCAGGTAGTGACTGATAAAATTTTCTACCTGCATACTCTGGTTTAGTTTCTGTCAACTTTAGGCTATGTTGCTGAGAAGATTTGTAACCTCTATTTCTTGTATTGTAAGGATGTAGATGACCTTCAATCAGATTGTTTTGTTTTACATATATTATCGTTTCATATATGTAAAGAGCAGGGACGGTCAAAATTTTGAGGCTTCGAAACAGATTCCGGCAGGAGGCCCGTGGCGGCACGCCAGCTAACGCTCTAATGGCTCGTTTTTGTAAAATAAAGATACGTTCAAGATTTTGACGGGACGAGGAACCCCAGAGTACTATGGAATATTGTATGTGAGATTCTATTAGGCTAAAGTAGATTAATTTTGATAAGTTTATGTTACCTAGGTATGTGAATCCCCTTATCACATACAAACCCTTGGCGATCTTGGTAGACAGCTGCAGAATGTGTTCATCCCACCTAAAATGGGAGTCAACTGTAACTCCAAGGAAGTTTGCATAATTGGACTCAACAATTTCAGACTCACCTAGAAAAACATTAATATAATTATTAGGATTGCGAATTTTTAACTGAGAGGTTTGAAAATGGACAAAATTAGTCTTACCAGAATTTATTGCAAGCTTATTATCAGTGAAATATTGCGACAGAGAGTTCAAAAGGTTGAATGTGCCGATCTCCAATTCCTGAATATTTTTACCTTTAGAGAAAAGAGTGGTATCATCAGCAAACATTACCAGACTA
Organism: Stictocephala bisonia; assembly: GCA_035578905.1. Classification (NCBI taxonomy): domain Eukaryota; kingdom Metazoa; phylum Arthropoda; class Insecta; order Hemiptera; family Membracidae; genus Stictocephala; species Stictocephala bisonia. Next base: position 237,038 of record JAQJVL010000371.1, read on the forward strand.
TCCGTATCTAAGTGCTGTGAAATATCGTTGACATATAGTAGAAAGAGAATTGGCCCTAAAATGGACCCTTGTGGTACACCACTTGTTACATCTAGTTCCTCTGAAAAATAATTTACTACTGACCTGGATGAAGTTTTATGCTTAATTGATGTTATTTGTTTTCTATTGCAAAGATAAGACGATATCCATTTCAACACATTACCTCCGATGCCTACTGCAGCAATTTTCTCAATAAGTATCGATGCGTCAACGCAGTCGAATGCTTTCGACAAATCCACAAAACAACCAACGACTGTTTCACCTTTTTCAATCGAATCTATACTGTTCTGTATGAAGTGAATTAAGGCTAATTTAGTAGATTTGTTTTTTCTGAAACCAAATTGATTTTTAAAGAAAAGATCATTACCCTCTAAAAATCTTAGCAAGTATTCACAAACTATTTTCTCAATAACCTTTGATACCGCAGGAAGCAATGAAATGGGACGGTAGTTTTCCATAAACTGAGGATCACCCTTCTTGTACAGAGGCCTAACAATAGCTAACTTACATTCACAGGGAAAAATTCCCGTACTAAGAGACTTGTTTACAATGTCTGTTAACGGATGCAAAATTTCCTGTGCACAGTACTTCAATATTTTGATGGATAAGCCATCAAACCCAGTGGAGTTCTTTGACTGCATTTTCATTAGAGTTCTATGCACAGTTTCCAAAGGTATAATGGGAAACTCACTCAAAAAAGAATGACTTACATTTGATTGGGGATAACCTGAAAATTCTTTTGATGGCATATTTAAATCTACTGTTTTGTGCATGTTAACAAAAAAATTATTAAAACTATTGCTTACTCTTGCCGGATCTGAAGTAACATCATTGTTTATAGCTATTGAAAGGTTAGCACACCCTTCTTTTTTATTTGTGGTAGGTCTATTTCTATTAATGATCTCCCAGGTAGTTTTGGAAGGATTATTTGATTGTGAGATTTTATTCATGAAAAAATTTGCTCTTGTTTCTTTAACTAGTTTTCTATGATTTCTTTTTAATGAATTGTATCTGTCTTTATTTACTTGAGACCTATTGACCCTCCAGGCATTGTAAGCCTCCATAACATTTACCTTAGAAAGTGTAATTTCCCTAGTAACACACTTTACCTTATTTTTACCAGAAACCTTCTTTATGTTTTTAATTGGGCAAGAAACATTAAGATAAAACACCATAGTAGAAATAAAATTTTCATATTTGGCATCAACACTATCTGCATTAAAAACATCATACCAGTTTTCTCTACTTAGTCTATACCTTAACTCTTGCATGTTATTGTTGGACATATCTCTAAAGGGCATTGACTCATAATTATTATTAGTGTGAGGTAAATCTAAGACTATATCAATACTTATTGCAAGATGATCTGTAATTAAAGGGTTCAAAGTTAGGCTATTGATATATTCCTGATTTGTGAAGAAGTTGTCAATGCATGATTCTGTTGTATCACTGTACCTTGTAGGACTATCAATTGTATGTACTAATCCAAAGCTGTCAAGGAGAACCCTCAGATCCGCAGCCCCCCGCGATCCCCCGAGGAGGTCAATGTTTAGATCTCCCCCGAGGACCACAGGCCGCCCCGTACCCAAGGTGGTCTCCAGCCAGTCTCCGAATAACCCCATGAATTCATTTTCATGCGCAGGTTCTGGACTTCTGTAGCAGGCTGCCAAATGAATTTCCTTAGTATTTACCATTATTTTAACAGAAGTGATCTCAAAAACTTGTTCTTTGCAAAATTTACTAGAGGAATTACACTCTTGTGTTTCAATCTGGATAGAATTGTTTTTATAAATGGCTACTCCCCCCCATTTGATTGATTTCCTGCAAAATGAGCTCACCAGTGTAAAACCTGAAAATACAACATTTTCAATACCAATTTCATCTAGACCATGTTCTGAGGCCAGGAAAAAGTCTGGGTTTGTTTCTTCTAAAAAAAGATCTATTGATGGTTTTTTACTAATTGTACTTCTTTCAAGATTTAGATGAATTACTCTAATAGTTTTTAGACTCTCAACTTGTTCAAGCCCTAGGTCTAGGCCTACTCTAAAAAATGTTGTGGCTTGTTAAGGTGGTTAGGCCTGAATTTTATGGTACTAATGATACGGTTAACCAACACCTCCCTACCAGATTTGTTCAAGTGAACCCCATCTTCATCATAGTTGTTAGTAGTTAGCGAGCTATTAATTTTAATGTAAGGGAGGCCTAGTCTGTCACTAACATCTTTTATTTTGCAGTTAAGTTTGCTTATTTTACGATTAGTTTTTGTTGGGTTTGGGTCTTTAGGACTGTACCTGAAGGGAGTTTCAACTAATATTAAGTTTTTATTATTCCTTTTGCAATCAAGAGCCAGTTTCTCAATCTCATTCACTCCATCATTCATACTACATTTCTTACAATCTGTTATCCCATTTGCACCGCCCAACAAAACCATCCAATCGTCATCATTCATATCATTGTAATTCTCCCAAGCCTTCTTAGCCACTACTTCCAAAGGGGCACCTGGTCTAGCCGTCACTGATGCATCAAGGATTTCAAACTTTTCGATTTTGGACATAGCGTTAGTAAGGGACCATTGAACCCCCCGACCGTTACTGTCAGCCTCAAAATAAATTGTTGGCCTACTTGACCTCTTCCTGTCAGTCTTCTTGGGTAGCCTAGGCGTTGTTACGCCTCCATTCCCACTCAACATACTCTCACCTCTCATACTTTCCTCCCCATCTGAAACATTCATACAGCCCCCCAAAACCTCGAATCGATTTGTGATTCGAAGACTTGGAGACTTTTTAGATGAAATGTGTTTTTCTAAGATCAAGTTTCTTACCTAAATTCAGTATTGTATGTCAAACTATTGTTGATTTATTAAATTGTTGTAAAAAACACATACAGACACACAGACAGAAAACGAATCGAGAAAGGATACTGGTTATATGGCATTATTTGCTTGTATTGACTTGACAAGCAATCCTCTAAAATATGCGACAGTCGAAGTTGGACACCCTTATATGCAGTTTGCTAAAAAAGTAACAAATAATAAAAAAAACCGGATGGATCCCAAAAAAATGTTTATTTGTAACAACAATAATCTTTGATAGTTAAAAACTTCAATCAACGTGTGTAAACATTTAGTACGCGTTCATAACATTTTAATGTTTTAGAAGAAAAAGAATTTCAATCATTAAAACCTTCAATAATTTAAACGACCTGAATAGACACTTAGGACTGTTGCAAATACTGACATTATAAAAATGGTAATAAATCTTTTGAGCTTCATAATTTATGACCAAGAATTATAGAATTGAGGAACACAGCATTTTCAAGCTATTTAATTTTACAGTACAAGTAAACGTCACACAACAGAAATGTATTAAAATATAAGCACAACATTCACAAATATATTACAATACAAATACAAAATGCACAAATAGTATGGTGATCGATTTAGGTGAACCACGCTCACCTTCCTCAGACCAGAGGGATTCACAAAAGAATCCATGTGGGGAAAGACCAAAAGATTCTTTTGTGAATCCCTCAGGTCTGAGGAAGGTGAGCGTGGTTCACCGAAAACGATAACCATAATATTTGTGCATTTTGTGCTTATATTGTAATAAATTTGTGTTGTGTGTTAATTATACTGTATATATACAAACACGTATTATGCTAATTAAAAACTATTTAATTGTACGAATAGTTGAGCTAAAGTCTCAAAATATTTTCTTCAAATAAATGCATACAGCAATTTTAGCTTGGAAATTATTATAAAAAAGACAACAAATGTTGATAATTAGTTGATTCTTATCTATCGGTTAAGTTGTCTTACAGTTGGTATCTGTTACAGTCATTAGAAGAATACATTCTATACACATAAAATCACTGTATTTGTGTGTGTGTGTGTAATACGGATAAAAACTACAGTCTACGTTATATTTTTAATCTTCGTCGAGATGAACTCATCAACCCTCACTTCAGACGTTTAAATTTACTGAAGTTACTCGAGTGTAGAAAGACCAACATTTTATCTCTACTATACAATCTTCTTTGGTCCAAAAATCCTTCCTATTTAGCTTCAAATTTTGTGTTTACTTCAGCATCAGTAATCGGGATACGCGTCAGGGTTCATCAATGTTAACTCTCCCAGATCATTGAACAGCACTTTACAATAGATCTTTTACTGCCACTGCCTGCAGATTGTGGAATAAACTTTATCTTGCAACTCGAAATATTGATAGTCGAGTTCGGTTTGTTGCGGCACTGAGAGAGTGGTTGTCACCGGTTACGTGGGGGTTGTAGGCCTTGTGCTGTCAATGTTGGACTGAGTGTATGTGTGATGTTTGTTGTGGTCAATATCTGAAATAATTTTATTTCTTTTTTTGTCATGTAAGGAATAGTTCTTTGTTTTATGTTCTTTCACGCTTGATGCTTATTTTTTTAGTTTGATCATTTTATAAATCAAATGTGCTCAGTAGAAATGATGCTGAGCACGTATGAACTCTTGATATATACTCATTGTAGTTTTGTATTGAATTTTCTTTATGAGGTTTAGTGTAAGAACTTTATGGTCCTTTGCCTCACTAAATAAACCTTTTTCGTTTAGTTATTTTTAACTAAACAAAGTTTATTTATTTTTAATTAAACAATTACTCAAACACTGTTAAACGTTACTAGATGAGAGAATATATACATTTTCAACGTATATAAAATTGGCGGGAAATAACTGTGTCATCACAAAACTGCGATCCTCTTGGGAACGGCAAGTGTGTTTGTTTCGTGACTCAAAGCTTCTACTTTTAAGCCTATTTCCATGGCATTAAGTGTAAGAACTTTACACTGTAGATTTTCTTGTTTGTGGACTTATTTAGTTTTAATTAAACTACAACTTCTATATTTATTTTCAAATCCTTAGTTTAATTGGACACATTTGAAGTTGATGGATTAGGTGATTAGAAAAATCATTCTGACTGTTATCTCACGAGTAAAACGCAATCTTATAGATTTGAGTCAATCCAATGAGATCTATAAATCAAATGAGGCCTCCAGTGCAACTTCTGATCGAGGAGTGCATAAAACACAGCAATAATAGATAAATGAGATGATTGGTAGATTTTCAAATTATATCTCTGAAAATGTATTCGTAATAACAATGTGCCCTGAGGGGTTGTATTGGAGAGAAAATATTTTGATTCAAGTAAAGCCTGCTTACGTATTCATGCTGTGAATGCAGGTATAACAGTTTGGCCTTTCATATTATCGGAAATTCTATTTCGACTAAGAGGAGCAAACTTTCTCTGGGGAATGATTACAAGTCGGTAGACATTCTTTTATGCGTTAATGTGTGTTATACAATTTCCATATGTTAAATTATTAAATTATTATTGATTAAATACTTAATTGTCTATTTACTACTTACTATACTTTTAAGATAAACTATCTGATATTAATGTAACTATTTTTTACTGTCTAGAAAAAATTTTTAAATAAAAAATAATGACTTTTCTTGAATACTTGGGTATTTTAATATAGTTGAAGCTTTTTATTTATTTTTTAGAAATATATAGCAACGTATATTTTATAAAGATTCGTTTAATTGGATTTCTAGTTTTCTTGATACTGGTAATGAAAATAACTTCTTTTATATGAAAAGCAATTAAATGTACTAAAACCTTTGTAGAAATATTTTTAAAAATTTGATCCTTATCATATAAGACACGGAATTACTAGGTATAAGTAAATTTTGGTTAGTACTCAATATTACTCAATCTTTATTTGTAAGACGCCGATCGTCAAGATATGGGTGAATATGAAGGGCGAATGAGTGTGATGAGTGTAAATGAACGAGTCTAGTAATTGTTACTAACTAAGGTCAACTGCTCCTAAGAAAGAGCTATTTGTTAATAGCCCAATATCCAGGAAAACTGAGGGACCCACAACTTTGCGTGGAATCTGAACCACGAAGTATTTTCTGATTTTCAGCTAACTGCCAAGTCTGACACTCAGCTCTCTTCCCTACAATCATCTCAGCCTTACTACCACCTAACATGGACGCCCCAGACTTATCTTGTAGTATCTTCTATTGTACTAATAAAGTAGATGTAGCAAAAAACCATAAAAAATTATATACAGCCCTTATTTTTAGATTGTTTGGTAATTTTTCACAGACATTTTTCGTTTCCATGATAACATTTTTAATTTCCCCACTAAAAATATCAAAATTTGGTTATGGGTATTACACGACTATTTAATTTGATTATTCCTGAACAATTGTTAGCAGACATTTAAATCCCTTTAATCCATTTAAACAACTGATAATCATCGATGTGATAAGCTAGTGACGAGTTTTCCGCATTCCAATCAAGGCCGTGGCCTTCCCCCTCCCGGACCTCAATCCCCTAGCTGATATTTCGTAGAAATACGAAGTATCATGTACACACACACACACACACACACACACACACACACACACACACACACACACACACACACACACACACACACACACACACACACACACACACACACACACACACACACACACACACACACACACACACACACACACACACACACACACACACACACACACACACACACACACACACACACACACACACACACACACACACACACACACACACACACACACACACACACACACACACACACACACACACACACACACACACACACACACACACACACCAAAATCACTTTACCCACCCACCGATACACGTACGTCGATGGCAATCATTGAGTGGACGCCGTAATGTTATTAAGAGGACTGAGCATAGAACGTATCACCTACAATCTTCACAACAATTTGTCCCCAAGTAGCTGGGTTACATCACTGTGTCAGTAGTGCCAATGTAAACGTAGTTTTAGACTTGATTGAGGTCTTACTATGCCAGGTTCCCGTAAAAAAGTAGACGGGCGGAAACTACACTTTTTTAACTTGGGAAGTGATCCACCATAAAAAAATACTTTTTTTCATGTTAGCCGTGTGTTTTACGTTTTGGGCAGCTTTATTTTGAGTATGAAGGATATTTTAATAAAACAAAATGTTTAATGGAGTAAGAATAATCCATATATACAGTAAAATATACAACATTACGCTATTCAGGTTTACACGCAATAGTGAACAGTATCCCGTTACATCCAGTTCTTATCTATACGTTGAATATGAAACAACAAAAGGGAATTTCACGGAAGATTAATAGTAGTTTATGAAGATATGTCGCCAGTTTAGATCTGACAGTGATTAAAGTCAGAACTGAAAATTTAAATAACTATTATCATTTACTCAAATTTTAAAAGTTATTTAAGATATCTTGCAATTTCCCTATCGTAAACACGGACTTAAAACAAAATTGTTACCCTGTACAATTCGATACAGGTTAATAAGTAATTTAAACAAAGTTTTAACTTTATATACCTATTTTTAAAAACAAATGTCATAAAGTCTTAGATATGATACACTAAGACGAATATTTCATTATATATTCGTTGTAGGAATAATCAAAAGGATTATAGAAAACAAAAACGATCTTGTATGGTATGTACTAAGTGAGTTTTAGCCCTTTCTTCCTTGTATATTCTGAGAATGTGGTACTCCCCTAGGTCCAGCTAGGAGGTAAGAAGGTTAAAATTCGTTGAACTGATGGTGTTATTAGGTATCTTCCTTTTAGATACAATTTAGTAATTAATACATAAAGTTTCGAAAACCATCATGACTTCACAATCATATATTGCACTGAATATTACCATTAATTTATGAAACATAAATATAACGTTAGCATTAAAATTATTTAAAACATTATAAGTACACTTTTTTTCAAACTGTTTATACCTTTGCCATTTTCTTTTGATTTTCGTATGACTAATTTATACTTTTTTTATGGTTATAAATTATTTAAAAGTTGCTTGTAACAAATTTTGCTAAACAATGAAGTGTATTAAAATATTTATGAGCTGTGAACCACGAAAAATAAACCAATACCACTATACATATTTTAATATTGATTTAAACAATACATTCAAAATACTTGTTATAGAAAAAAAATTGAAATTCTAAATTGTTGTACTTAGATTAACAGCAAATCAAAAAGCAATTTTTATCAATACACAAATGTTGTAGTATATTTATCACTAAACAATATAGTTCGTGTGGAATACAGGTAAATAATTCCTGATCACAATCTTAAATGTAAAAAAAAAAAAAAAAAATACTGCAAAAAATTAATGCAAATGGCAATGAAAACTGTAGCCATATTACATTTTTTCCAGATATTTCAAATTATTATCTTCATTATGTCCAGGAACAACGACATGCCTATATTTTTATTGCTATAAAATTACATTCTTATATTTTTTAGCTACAATATTCATCTCACTACGTTTGCTCTAACAATAAAATCTTGCTGGTTGAACGGATGAAAAAATAAGCAGAACACTTGCTAAGAGGGACAGACTTGGAGATTATTTCTCGTAGACAATGGGATTCTAAATTGAGAGATCTGAAGCTGCTTACAACGGCTTACTGTTCCACAAACTGATGTTAGTATTTTTAAGTAAAACAAACTGGATAAAAAAGTCTTTAAAGTTCAGAAATCTTAAGTGATTTAGTTTATAAAATTTTATTGTATATAATAGCAAAATAATCATGAATAAGTACATTTTTCTGAATGAAATAAATATAAAATAAACAATTGTTGAAATATATATGTAATGGTAGAAATTATACTCAACATTATCAAATAAAAATTTATTCCAATATGAATTTTATTTGAAAAATATGAGTATAATTTCTACCATTACTTGTAATATATCCAATAAGTGAGTTCTCTTCAATATGACAGAAATATATGTTATACAGAAAAATTGAAGTTAAAAAAAACAAAAACAGCCAACTTAAATATATACACACAACCAATTTATATAGACTATAATTTATACCTGACCTAGTGTAATTAAACAAAATGGCAATTATTTGCTCTGGTTTGTTTTATATATATATATATATATATATATATATATATATATATATATATATATATATATATATATATATATATATATATAACATTTTATATGAATACACTTGTTAACTCATACATACACTTACAAATACAAATTTTCTAACTTATAATTAATTTATGAATGTAAATTATGATTGGGTTGGATTTAGATTATGAAATTAAATTACAACACTAAAGTTACTAAAAATACAATTAAATTAGATTACTTAAGCTTAAGTCATTAATATAGGCTTTAAGTTACAAAAATATCTACAAAAATACATACACATATACCTACATAGAAAGGAAGGCGTTTTAACCCATAGCAAATTGTATATTTTGTGAATACATTGCACAGTACATGCTTTAAATCATTACTGTAAAATAAGGAAAATATACTCTTACAAAAATTGTAAGTGATTAGTTTCTCCAAATGAGCATTATCAAACTCAAACTTTGGTTCATTTGCATACTAAGTCTCTTGTGAGATGTTATATGACCATGAATGTTAGGGACTTTTCCATCTCATTTCTGATGTTTACAAATAATTATGACGAAGAAATCGGAATTTGCTTCTGCAGTTTATACTTGCCCGTTCCACCTTTCTTCATAAAACTTAATGATCAATTATACTAATGAACCTATCCTATTACTGAGCCTAGTTAGGAGTGTTGTAAATTAATTTAATTATCGCAATATGATACTAGTTGATAGCCCTCGCTTCGCTACAGGGTGGTTCTATAAGCTTGCTTACCCTTTCCTCTGTGGTTCCCTCCAAACCTTCACATAAATATAAAAACTCTGCCCGTTGTAATTTTTTAAGATATGACTGTTTTATAGTTAATAAAACACTATAGGGAGATGAAAAGTAGTGTAATCATGTTGGAATTAGTAGATGATCTTAAACATTTCACTGTGAAAACCAAAATAGCCAAACTTTTGTGTCAATTTTATGTATTTTATATGAGCTGTGTGAATTAATTATTAGATTAAATAAATACCAATATCTCTGTTATGGAAGAAAATAAAACGTCGATGAGTTGTATATACCCCTTAGGAATGAATTTCCAAAAATTCTATCTTAAAGGATCGCTATGATAATAAGATAACTTACCTCCAAGTTTCAAACAAATCTGTTCAGTGGTTTCGGAGATCTTGTGATGAGTGAGAACACCATTTTTTATTTTTATTTATAGATAATAACCAATATTTCATTTTCATTATGTGAACTAATTTAAAAAAATTATCATAATATATTTACTCTATAACGTGATTATTTTTATAAACGATATTTACGTCACATTAGGTGGTTAACTTTAATATAGTTCATAACATTTTTTAAAAAATTAGTATTTATATGTACAGATCATGAAGCAAATAGTTCACAAAAGGCATTTTCTCAATCATTTCTAGGTGCTACTTTATTAAATTGTTTTTTGTAATTAAGTTTCCTAATTCTGTGCATTGGTCTACTACCTTCATGAATTAGGGTTAGGGGTAATATTTAGGGTTGCCCTCTTCACACGATTGACCATTTTACAAATCTGAATGAAGGAAGTGTCAAATAAAACCATCATTAAGTGTTTAAAGTGATTTACCATTATCACGTAAATTTATTGTAAATAAAATAGATTAGCCGAATAATGTTAATGCTGATCATAATACTACAAAAGGTCAACCTGTATGTATACATTATCATTATATAACATTTCTTAATTTCTTAGCATCAATGAAAGAAGAATTTAGTGAAGAAAAGAAGGTGCATACCATGGTAAACTATATAAGTACTAAAGTGTATTCATAAGTATCACAGCTGCATACATATGCTGAAACTAAAAAGGCGTTCAATGCCATTTATGTAAAACCAACAAACGAAGTTTATGCTTGACATAAATTGGCTACACACAGACAAACAATTGGCGAACCTCTATATCAATTTTATTCGAGATCTCAAATCAGCTGATAATGAATATTATTCCAAGAATGTGGCTGAAAATCAAAACAAAGATGAATACATTACAACTCTACGTGTATGTAAACTGATATATGCCGATAGTCTTTTCCGATGATCATCAGAAGATTTTAATTTTTAATATGTTACGAGATTATGTAGATCACTCCTTCACTTCTAATAAAACAAACTCGTACTTAATATCATAGGCATTTATCAATCTAGAAAATGTGCAACTCTCACTAAATAAAGAAAGTACTAAAAGTTTAATAATGTAAGGTTATATTATTGTACTGTTACATATATTTCTAATAAATTAACTTGACTCTACTAAAAACATAAGGCATTTGCCTTCAAAGTAACCACAGCACATGAAAAAATATGACTTCTCATAAATCAGAGCTTTAATATATATATATATTTAGGTGTCTGATTAAGTGTAAGAGAGGACTTTTTAGTCCTAACCTCGCCAAACTAATAAAGATATTTTTGTATTTATAATAATTAATTTTTCATTAATTTAAAATAATTTAATTATTTAAGATTTATTTTTGCGATTCTTGGAGCGTAATATTTAGTTTGAATTATAAAAATAACGGGAAATTTTAAAATATTGACGTTCAACTCCCCATAAAGTGATCAGTGATGTAGTGATAGTGACGCAGTACAGTTTAGGGCCCGCAAGAATGACGCATAACTGTGACGCAGGCCCAATTAACAGCCATCACTCCCTTGACATTTCACAGTGAGGCCGACTTCCTTAACTTTTACAGCTTGCACTTAATATTACTGTAAAACATTTTCAAATTCTTTTTATCATCTATAAAAAACTTTAAAAATGAGAAAATATTTAACTAGTAAAAATAATGTTGGTTTAAAAAAAAAAATTTAATTTGTCCTTATGCAAACATAGTGATTGAGTTATTTATGGGTTCAAATCTTGGAAGATCCAACCACATTTAAAGTGGTAGTTTTATATCACTCCACCAAAAACGTTTTTACCTTTTAGTAGTCAATGATAAAATGTGATTGAAGTTAGTAAAAAAAAACTTACGACAATTCAAACGTAACATTTATTTTTACTAGCTATACAAAAAATAAATAAATAAATAAATAAATAAAAAATAGAAGAACGAGTTCAAAACTTAAAATAATAATTTTTATAATATAAATTAGATTTTTTTCGACAAAAGTTTTTCAACATTATGGATTATAAAAACTTAATAAGTTTAATTTGAGAAATATTTTATAAAATAATTAAAATATTAGAATATACCTTAATGTATATCCAACTTTGAAAATATAAGCTTAGTTATCTTTTCAATGAAAACAAGGTAGTTGTATAGTAAATGTTAAAAAATATAAAGCTTAATTTATTTTGGTCATCGGCCTACATCAAAACGAATTAAAACGGCATGAAGTGACTTTAATTTCAAAAACTTTGGAGCAATAATATCATTTTTTTTTTAGGCTGACTAATGGATCTTTTTATTTTAGACCTTGCGATTTCTGAACAATTATTTTTCAATAATTGTGAATTAGTTAAAAGATAGTGTGATTTTATAATTCTCAGAATCAAACTGACATTTTTTCCCTTCATTTCTTCCTCTTTAAGCTACCATTTTAATTCAAATTACTTATTGATTATTTTGTATATACAGTGTTTTATTTAGTATGGAGTTCCATTTAGTCCGATGGATATTAGAGAGAAATCTTAATTTAAAAAATATATACATATATCATAATATATACATGAAAGTTTAACATTATGAAACACATTTTCTTTTATTTATTTTGTATTGTTATTTTTCAACTAGTAATTTTACGGGTTTTTACAGCATTATGAAAATTTATATGTCTCTTCTTATACAATCAAACTTAGTGATTACATCAGGTATTAAGTGGAACATTACTATCTCAAAACAAAATAAAAACCTTACTTGTGCTGACATAAACAAGAACATAACATCAATGTAAATGTAATATAAGTTAACATAAAATAAACATAATATAATACACATACAGAAACTTAGGCAACTGTAAAAGTTAAGCAAAATTAACGAAAGGAAACTTTCAACGACAATATCAAGAATACACAGCTTAATAAACTATGAAGCAATCACAACGAAAGTCAATAACATAGTACAAATATTTTTAAATTTTCTATGAAATAGTATTAGACTAAAAATTATATTTTCAAAAAACTTATAATTTTTATTACATTAAATAATGAAACTTTTAAAATTATTTTATTTGTACAATATTCAATAATATACAAAAAGTCCCAGGATGCTGCTGGACATAAAAAGCTATTTTACCATGTATTCAGAGATCAACTACCTTCGTAGGGGGACGGCCTACTAGGAGTCGGCAGAAAATCTTAAATGTAAACATAGGTTGATATACATACCATTTTAAATGTCTTAGTTAGTAGAATATCATACCGCAAATTAGACCTCAGTAGGTTAATCCTGAACAAAATGGCGGTGCTCTAAAGTTTCAATAATTATCTTATGTGCAAGATTTTAAACCACCACCATTTTGTGACGGATAAAGCTTTTGAAGTATGGTTTGCAACATTCTTCCATGCTTGACCATCCATTTAAAATTATGAGCATTTCAACCCATGCTTACACTAAAACATTTCTACTGACTCCTCATGGACCGTTCCCATAGAAGAATAACATTAGACTGAATACATCTTAAAGTAGGTGTTTGTGTAAAGTAATCATTTGTGAGGTTTTGTTGCTTCATCTGATATGTTAAACTTGCACATAAGAACAGCATTGAAACTTTCGAGCACCACCATTTTATTTATGATCAATCTTTTGAGGTCTAATTTCCAGTATGATGTTCTACTAGCTAAGACCTTTAAAATGATATGTATATCGACCTATGTTTACATTTAAGGTTTTCTTCGGACTCCTAGTGGGCCGTCCCCCTACGAAGGTAGTGGATCACTGAATACATGGTAAAATAGCTTTTTTATGTCCAGCAGCAATGTGCAAAGTAACAATGTATCTGTAACAAATGGGACCTGCAAGTTTAAAAATGGCTTAATTTTGTTGTAACCATATCAGACGAAGCTTCAAAACTTCACAAATGATTACTTTACACAAACGCCTACTTTAAGATGTATTCAATCTATTGCTATTCTTCTATGGGAACGGTCCATGAGGAGTCAGTAGAAAAGTTTTAGTTTAAGCATGGGTTGATATGCACATCATTTTAAAGAGCTGGTAAAGCATAGAAGAATGCCACAAACCACACTTCAAAAGCTTTATCCGTCACAAAATTGTGGCGTTTTAAAATCTTGCAGATAGTATCAGTATTGAAACTATCAAGCGCCGCCATTTTATTTAGGATCAATCTTTTGAGGTCTAATTTGCAGTATTATGTTCTACTAGCTAATACCTATAAAATGGTATGTATATCGACCTATGTTTACATTTAAGATTTTCTTCGGACTCCTAGTGGGCCATCCCCCTATGAAGGTAGTGGATCACTGAATACATGGTAATATAGCTTTTTATGTCCAGCAGCAATGTACAAATTTTTGTACCTTTATCTAAACGGTTTAAACAATATTCAACCGTCCTCAGACTTTTTGAACACCCTGTATACGTACAACTGACAAATTATATTTAAGTAGGAAAGATAATTAGTGCAGGTCTAATCCCATTACTTAGAACGAAACAAGGACTTTATTTTAAATGAGAAATGTCATTAGCTTAATTATTTGCCCTAAGGACAGACATCCAGTAATTGTTCTAGTTCTGTATGGGGATAAAAAGTGAAAATATCAAATGTAAGACAAAAGAAATACAAATAAATCTAATAATCCTGGTTTTATATTAGTTTTGAAATGAAAACCAGTATTTGTATTTTATATAAAGTCACGTTTATTATCCTCTAAATTGTTAAAAATTTATAAATAAAAATATTAGTAACTTTTACATTTTATCCGTAAATAATTACATTAAGTATTACATGTGTTTGGTATCATTGTTTACATATTATACTGTATATTGATATATTCAAAAACAGGAATAAATATCCTAAAAATTGAATTATATATACATATATATGGATGAAATAATATATTACCGAATGTCACCAAAAAAATTGTGTAAATTTTTTTATCTCTACACCTACTTAATAGCTAAAAGCAGTACATTTTTTCGAATTTCACTCTCTTTACTATTTATTGTGGTGTTTATGAAAAAAATAAATAAAATAATAAATAGTTTTTTAATTAGCATAATACGTGTTGGTACATATACAATACAAGTAAACGTCACACAACACAAATTTATTACAATATAAGCACAAAATGCACAAATATACTACAATACAAGCACAAAATGCACAAATATTATGGTGATCGATTTCGGTGAACCACGCTCACCTTCCTCAGACCAGAGGGATTCACAAAGATTCTTTTGTGAATCCCTCTGGTCTGAGGAAGGTGAGCGTGGTTCACCGAAATCGATCACCATAATATTTGTGCATTTTGTGCTTGTATTGTAGTATATTTGTGCTTTTTGTGCTTATATTGTAATAAATTTGTGTTGTGTGACGTTTACTTGTATTGAAAATAATAAATTAATAATAACTCAATAATGGCTTGACCAAATGATTAAACATTCTGCGTACCGTACCTATTTACATTAACATTAATAAATAGACTTTAAGCCATTTCAAAATGGTGGCAGTTTAATATGTTTAAACGACTTTTGGTTCACAAGATTTTTGGAATTGGAACAACTCTATCTCTATCTTTTTGCTAATTAATATAGCGATGCAGAGAAATATACAAAGATTTATGAACCTGCTTTTGAGTATTAATTTTACTGTAGAAAAAACACAACAAGACAGCCTGACACTAAATGGAATAGAATAAAAAAAAACACAACAAGACAGCCTGACACTAAATGGAATAGAAAAAAACACAACAAGACAGCCTGACACTAAATGGAATGGAATAAAAAAAACACAACAAGACAGCCTGACACTAAATGGAATAGAATAAAAACAAAAAACAAATTAGCCACATTTTTTGGTATAAATTATATGTAGATAAAATATTGCTCTGCCACGTCAACTTTTTGTGACACTTACATATTAAACAATTAATTAATTCTTTTAAATAGGTGGTTAGGGATGGTTGGTAATTGTGAATAGAGTTAGGTTATTTGATTATTCAAAATACTAATTGACCTATATTATGATTGAACGTTTAGCTATATTTGTTTATATCTAAACAGGAACTGTGACCCTACATTTTTATTACACTATGGATGGTATTAAATTAACCAGAACATTATCTTTTAAGGACCTAGGCGTTATTTTTGATTCAAGACTCTCGTTTGCAGATCATGTGATGGCCACCAGTAGGGCAACAGTATTAGGTTTCATTCAAAGATCAAGTAGTTTTTAAAACAATTTTACACAATTAAATTAATTTATTTTTCTCTCTTACGTTCACGTCTACACCCGCATTATTATGTCCTCATCGGATATATTTATTGGATATAATTGAAACCATTCAAAAGGAATTTTTAAGATTTTTATTTTACAAAATATTTGGTTTTTATACTTACGCTGTACTTTACACCAAACTATTAGACATGTTTAATATGACTACACTTACGGCAAGACGCAAAATGCATTGTTTATCTTATTTTCATAAGCTGGTGAGCGGAGCCCTAGACAATAGTGACTTGTTGGCTTCGCACAAGTAATTCTCTTGTTTTTGCTCCTCGCTTTTCTCGCACCAATCTTGGTTATCACTCGCCTGTCAGTACAATGTGTCGGCTGTGCAACACATATTAAATTGATTTATTTAGGTATAATTTAAAGTAATTCAATTTTTAATTAATAGAAATGTTTAAGAATATCTGTAGGCCTACCTAATTAATATTTTCTTCAAATATTGTTTGTTCAAATATTTATTTACACGTTGTTATTGTTGAATTTTTAGATATTTACTTTTGTTGCTTTTGTTATTAAATTTTCCTGATATAGTTCCTTTTTTCATATTCTTCTGTGTGTATAAATGTTATTTGTTTGTTATAATAATATATTTATTTAAGTTAGATCTTTTTTGTTAAGGGATTCCATATAATTTACATTTTTATTGATTTGTTTCGGCTTTGAGAACTCTGTTGGAAGAAGTGAATATTAGACTCGTTTCTATTTTTTTAGAACTGAAAAAAAATAACAGTTCTATGTGGTGCATCTGACAAACAAGATCTTGCTATTTATTTTGTTGTTGTTGTTATAAAAACGTTTCTTTCTCATTAGTGCTATAATGTAATAGGAATTAGCCATTTTGTAGCGCTTAAATAAAATAAAATAAATAAATAAATATCAGGTTCGCCCACAAATTTACACCCTAATAGCTTTCGATGGAAAATACTTTTAATTAAAATTCAAAATTGTTGAATTTGTATGCAAAATACGTTCTATGTTACTAGATTGTAAACAAACTATAATTGGAGACTCATATTTAAGAACACGATGCAGTAGTATATATTTATTGCCAGATCATGGTACAAGCTAATAATTTCATTAATATCTAGTAGAGAATCAGTATTTAAATTAAAAAACTAGATAGTTAGATGACATAGCTTGAATGAGTACTTAAAGGGACAAATGGGAAATTATTTCTCTCTAGTAGGTCTTATAACTTAGCAAACCAGCGTCCCTACTTAGTTAAGTGGTTTATAGCTCTGAATCAGCGAAACTGGCAAAGTTTGGAACGTCAGGAGACGAAAGGAGGAGGTAATTGTTATACGACTTGGAAGTTGTGGTCTTAATGGTGAAGTATTTCAAATATAAGATACGTAAGTGTAACGAAATACTTTTTAAAACGTAATTTTTAAATAAAACAGGTTTGTTGGAGATTAAAATTTGTAAAATTGTTAACGCTTCTATAATTGTAGATCTCTTTCATATTAAATTTAAAAAGAGATGAGACAACGAAAAAGATCATTTTTATACATTTGTTTTCTTTGTTGACCAGTTCACACGCTTTAAGTTATTTATTGGCTTGTGCTTGAGTTATTTATTGGCTTGTGCTTGAGTTATTTATTGGCTTGTGCTTGAGTTATTTATTGGCTTGTGCTTGAACTATTTATTGGCTTATGCTTGAGTTATTTATTGGCTTGTGCTTGAGTTATTTATTCATCGAGTTATGTATAAACCATTTGGTCTGTTAGGGGTTTGAACCTTGGAAATTGCACTACTCAGTCCAATATCTTAGCCACGAGCCT
Source organism: Stictocephala bisonia (assembly GCA_035578905.1). Taxonomy (NCBI): domain Eukaryota; kingdom Metazoa; phylum Arthropoda; class Insecta; order Hemiptera; family Membracidae; genus Stictocephala; species Stictocephala bisonia. The sequence goes on from JAQJVL010000371.1 coordinate 255,310, forward strand.
CCATGACTGCAATTTCCTTTTGCAATATTAATATAGCAAAAGGACCGTAATATTTTGCTATACATTTTAAGACAATATTTAAAACTAAAATAAAAAATATATACATAAATAGGTTTATTTGGCGATCAGAGGCCATTCATAGAGTTATGAGAAAAGTTAAATATCTCTACGAATAGACACACACTGAATATAATATAATGATAGTGGTTGTATTTTCGACCATTTACTGTAATTTTAAATATGGAAAATGTAATTATTAAAGCTACCCATGATATTTTAACTTTTCGGAGCTGCTACTTATGTTGTATTTATTACATTTTTTAATTTTATTCAACATTTTCGAAATTTTCTTTTCAGCTAGATTATAGATCTGCGTCTTGTCCACGACATGTAAGAAACATACTTTTAAACCTGTAGCTGTATCCATAAAATATGCTTTTTTATGCTTCTATACTATGTGTAAGCTAATTACCAAATTAGGTAAAGTGTAAAACTTACCAATACTTCACCGAGAGACTTTTTTTATCTTCTAGAAAATGAAATACGTGTGTGATTACCTGAAAAAATAATATAAACTGTAAAAAGTGATGATTAATAAATATTATAGATCATTTATGTATTATATATTATTTTTGCTAGTAAAATATGTTGTATAGGTGGGGGAAGAACCTCATTAATCACCCTGTGTATATTTTAGAATCTAAATTTATACATTATTTCAACCCAATTTGCTCCTCCTTATTTTTCAATATAATATCGATTTTGTATTCAAGGATACATATTCACAGTGCACCAGAAACTACAACATTTAACTCACTTAGTGGAAGGTTTAATGACAAGCAAGAAAAACTTTTCTTCTTTTACGAATGTTAAGTTCCTTCTTCAATGTATCGTTAATAATAAAAAAAATTGTTAAACACAATGTATATAGTACATAGTATATTATATATGTCACATGTGTATATATATATATATATATATATATATATATATATATATATATATATATATATATATATATATATATATATATATGCGTGTATACATCGAGCAAAGCTCAGAGATACTTACGTATTCTACCCACGTGCCATCCCCTTCGGTCTGATAGAGAGTTAAGGGGTTAGATCAATGAATGGATGGTGTCATTAGACTTGCTCCTAGCTTGTATTTTTACTTAATACAGATCTATGGTACAGTAGTTACCACTATTTACCTAATCCATGCAACTAATATGTTTCCATTCTGTAAGTTTAAAATATGTAACAGATACTAACAATAATGGCATGTTAGGATTTTATGAAATATATTTCTAACATTATTTTTGTTGATAAGTAAGACGCCGATTGTCAAGATATGGGCGAATATGAAGGGCGAATACGTGTGATGAGTGTAGACGAACGAGTGTAGTCATTGCTTCTAGCTAAGGTCATCTGTTCCTCAGAATGAGCTATTTATTAATAGCCCAGTATCCAGGACAACTAAGGGGCCTACAGATTTACATGGAACCCTAACCACGTATTGTTGGTCTGATTTTCAGCCAATTGACATGCCTGATACTTAGTTCTCTTCCCTATACATCTGAACCTTGACTACCATCCTTCATGGACACCTCAGACTTTACTAGTAATGTCCATGTCGATGCTAAGTACTGATAGTACGCCAGTATTAAGAGAACCGATCATATAACCTACCACCTACAATCTCCTAAGTCCCCAAGTAGCTGGGTTACAACACTGCATCATTTGTTTTATTTACAATTGTTAACAAGTTATTAACAATTGATCAGTAGCGTGGTCGATTAAAACCCAGCTTTATAGGCTAAATTATTCTCAGTTCGATCCCAATCAGAGTAATAACATGTATAGAAAAGGATTAGCCCAGCTGTTAACCACCGGCTTTTCATTTGTCATTGTGCTATTGACAAATGAAACTTCGTAAGGAATCATAGGCCATTGTTTGTAGCAATGACTGCATTAACTCAGATACACTCATCACACTCATTAGAAATCTATATTTACCCATGTCCTGATGATTGGTATCTTAAGAATAAATACATTTGATATTATAAATCATAGAGAACATTTTCCGAATAATAACTGTTCGTTTGGATGGTAAAGTTGATTCACCCTTTGTCATCTCTAGTTTTGTCACAAAATACCAGTGCTTGTTTTAGTGTGGATTCAAAAATAATTTATTGCATGACTCTTAGATTATCAATTATTTTGAAAGATATTAATTTTCAGGGGAAGTCACATCAAATGGGTTTCTTTTAAATAAAAAAGAGAAAAACTGAGTGAAAAAAACACAATATGTAATTATCTAAAGTTTATACTTACCCACTTTCAGTATTAATCATTCGAAAGATCGACACCTATCAGCAGTATCGATAGAAACATCGATACCTTTGAATAAATCAGAAGGGACTACGGTGATACTTGAAAGGAACTGGGGTCTATGACCTTCCATCAAACTTCATGACTTGAATTCGGTAATCTGATAAACCCATTCGGCATTCGTAGACAATCCGTTCTCCTCCAAATAGATAAAATTATTGTTTTCATTTATATAGGGTTGGGCAAAAGTCTGGAGATGGTATCATAGTTTTTGTATTAATTTGACTAGAGGATTAAAACTTAACTAATTGAATTGAAAAATAAAAACAAATTTTTTAACTTTCTTACTGACTCTCTACCTCCGATGGGGGACGGCCAACAAGGAGTCATACAAATCTTAAATGTAAGCATTGGTCGATGTGCATACCATTTTAACTGTCTTAATTAGTAGAACATCATACCGCAAATTATACCTCAAAGGGTTAATCCTAAACAAAATGGTGGCGCTCGAAATTTTGAGAATTGCTTAATTATATTGTAACTATATTAGATCAAGCTACAAGACTGTACTCAAACACCTTTGTAAGATGTATTCGGTATTCTTCCTTGGGAACGGCGCATGAGAAGTCAGTAGAATATTTTGAAAATAAGCAAAGGTTGATATGCACATAATTTTACAGGATGGTTAAGAAAAGTAGAATACCGCAAACCGAACTTCAAAAGCTTTATCCGTTACAAAATGTTAGTGGTTTAAAATCTTAGAAAAATTTATAGATATTTCTTAAATGTTTTGTAATTGCAATTGCAGTTTCTAGATGTACTGTTACTGTTTGAACTCTCTTAAGGATGTTCATCCCCGTTCCCAGTTGAGCGCTAAAGGTGGCAAAGATCAGCCTCACTAACACTCACAGAACGCATTTCTCTCTCTCTCTCTCTCTCTCTCTCTCTCTCTCTCTCTCTCTCTCTCTCTCTCTCTCTCTCTCTCTCTCTCTCTCTCTCTCTCTCTCTCTCTCTCTCTCTCTCTCTCTCTCTCTCTCTCTCTCTCTCTCTCTCTCTCTCTCTCTCTCTCTCTCCCCCTCCTCTCTCTCCCTCTCTCTCTCTCTCTAACTATCTATCTATCTATCTCTCTCTCTCCCCCCCCCTCCTTCTCACTCTCTCTATCTCTCTAAGGTTGAGTGGAAGAGAGGACTTAATAGTCCTAACTCTGCCTAATAAAGAAAATTTTTATTTTATTTCATCTCTCTCTCTCTCATCTCTCTCAACCTCACTGTCCCCCTGCTCCACTCTGCAAATTGTACAGAAGTACATAACTGCCTCATTTATGGTAAAATCAAAAAATGCAGTTTTCATACAATATTAATGATTTTTTGGCTGAAAATTTATCTTTCAGCCAAATATAACTAACATTTATACAGATGTCATTTATAGAAAAATAATACACTTTGAAAAATGATAGTTATTTTTAAGTTTTAGAAATAAAAATTAAATAAAAAGATGAAAAACGATTATAGAAAATTGCCCTCAATTGATAGATTAGTGCATGCACTCAAGATTTGTGTGAATTTGAACTTCTGAATGACCTTTATAAAAACGGTTCATTATTCATTGTTATTGCTCATTATTCATCATTTAGTATAAGGAGTGAATGGGTGTAAATAAGTGTAGTCATTGCTCCTAACTAAAGTTGATTATTCCTTAGAAAGGGATTAATTAATAGCCTAGTAGCCAGGGACTCTAAGGGGTCTACAAATTTACGTGCAATCCAAACTACGTAATATTGGTATGATTTTCAGCTAGTTGTCAAGCTTGACACAGTTCACTTCCATTGACAACATGTGGACATTGACTACCACCCAACACGGACACCCCAAAACGTCGATGGCACTCATTAGGCTGAAGCTACGTCAGAATTTAACAGAGGACCGATCATAGAACATATCGCCCACAATCTTCACAGCACTTTGTCCCCAAGTAGCTGGATTACAGTACTGCGCCACTAGTGCCGAGAGTATACGAAATATTCAACATGATTTAAATAGTTTTAATTTATAATATGTATTTATTATATACGATCTGAAATGCGTGATACATTGTTAATCTTAACATTGGTGGAGATAACTGATATTTACATTATACGTATAAAACACCATCAAGGTTTATGAGCATTACCAATTTCATAATAGCCAAGATGCATCATTCATTACAATATGAGCACGGTTTAAATGCATAACATATTCGTGATCTGTGAAAATTTTTCAAACTTCTGTATGTTTGTGTGTGTACACAACAATCGGAAAGTAGGAATGGAATCACCTGAACGTTTTACACAACATTGCATTTATCTTCAATAGTGTTTTATGTTTTTTTTATGAAATTGTAAACAGCAACAGGGTATTTCAATAATACCAACATTTTATAAATTAAAATAATTTTTAGTGCTAAAAATGTGCTACCGAGACCAGCTGACTTATGAACATATTGTAACGTGATTGTTTATTTATGAAAACAACCGTAAGTTACTTTTATTTAATATAAAATCAAGTAGTAAATGTTAAACCTTCATTTGTATAACAATTAAAATAAAAAGTAAAGACCAATAGTTAGTACTAAGCCTCATCAAAGCGTGGCATGTTTAGATATTACTTAATAAAATATAAGATTTTGGTTAGTTTTTTGATAACCACTCAATTATCTTTTATGAAGGCAACATTGGCTGTACGTTTTTGTTCCTAAATTTCCAAATACTTTATTATAAACATCTAATTAACAAGGCGCGGAAGTTTTAATCTGTTTTAATTGAGGTTCCAGCAGGGCGTATAATGAAGGGACGGCTTAAATCATAACAGAAGTTTTCTACTTAGTAAATCTACTGTTTAACAACTAATATGGTGGGTTATCGCAGAATTAAATTTAATATTAGCACTATATATACATTGTTCTCCTACAGTATACATCTTTCAATCATTACTGAACATGAGAAATAATTTGTTATGCCTGACCACTAATGTCCATCATCATAACGTCAGGTATGACTTAATGATGATGGAATGATTCGTTAAATATGACTCGTTTGGACAACTGATAGTAAGAATGTTTTAAATAGATCAATAAAAGCAAGTACGTAAACATAGAAGCAAAATACATCATTCTTGGATCATACATTTGATATCTTTAGCTGTTTCCTTTTGTTGCCACATTACATACAAATATAGGACCTTTTCCGTTAATTCACTACCACTACTTTTCCTTTACTTCACTACCACTACTTTTTTTATCGGTTAGGTTAGGTTAGGTTAGTTTAGGTGACTACTAAAGTTGATCAAAATCTGGTAAATCCAACGATTGACTTATCACTGAATGCGCTCTCCGTGTGTAAGTTCTTGGAAAGAGATAAGGCTAGCGATATCGGATTCCTAGTAAGAAAGGAATATCAGAGTGGACGTAAAAATTATTAGGGAACCGTTTTTAGAGCAATAGAATATTTATAATGTGGTAGTAAAATAACGGAAACAAAAAAAAGTATTGGTAGTGAATTAACGGAATATGATCCAAAATATTTATTGTACGTAGAGTAAAATATATACAATTCTGGAATTGATAGCAAACTAGCCGACTGTAAAAGTTAAAAAAAAAAACACAATTTTTAAAGACAGACGAAAGGAATCATTAATTTTACGTGACGTTTTGCATTACATATTGAAATAACTTTAACAAAAGTCTAATAAATCCTAAGTAGCATAAACTAAGTCCCAGTTTATTGAATAGACATTTAAACAACAATTATGATTTAATAATATTCATATCAAAGTCTTAACATTATTTTTTGTGGTACGTTTTGTTTTTATTAATGACGTTACTATACTGTAGTTGTACTGTCAAAATAAAGTTATTTGATTCTGATTCTGTTTTATCCATCTTTGAATTGAATATGTGTAAAGAAAATTATTTTGAAGGGTACGTTTCTTATCATTTAGATTATTTCTACCATAAAACTTCCCTCAGAAATAGAAAAAAAAATAACAAATGACTTTTTATAATCAATTATAATTTAAAAACAGACATATAGCAATAATTTTTTTTATAGGTCTATAAACACTTTTTATTATTATAATATTAAAGATATGGATTTTAATTATTACAATATATTGTAGTTTATCATGATAAAACATGTATTCAACATGTATAGAGTAGTAGTAAACAATTGGCCCTATAAAGTACCTTACATAAGATCGTATTTCAATGCTTATGTCAAATGAGATCCTTCTTTAACTTATAATTATTATAATAATGATATAATTGATTACGTTTGGATTTTGATTAAAGTTACTTTAAAAATGTTATATTTCTAGAATTTTTATTGTAAGATATAAACTATGTATGCATATTGTGGGGATGTTACACTTCGTATACTCATATTTCACAAATAAGTATATTATTTAATTACTATATCAATTAAAATGTATAAAATAAAAATTTTCAATATGCTACAAAAAAATTTTGTACTGTTGTTCAAAAACTTTCAGTTATATGTTAATTATTTATAGTAAAGTAATTGATAGCAGTTGAATATAAAGCGTTGCGTTTCCGATGTACATATTTATCTAATTAATATGGTGCTTAGAAACAATTTACTGACAGTTCATCTGAGAACTAAAGTAAACAAAGGGTTTTACGCTAGAAAGCGTGCTTCAGACTCTTGGCATGATCATTACCTTACTGGTATAAGGTATTACTATGAACTAATATCAGTTTACTGTTGTAAAGGAACATGCTGATGCAAGAAGGACTTTAATTCTACCTTGGCCGTAAGGCGTGTAATTCCCTTTGGTCGAAGAACGTAAGTACGGATATGGGATCACCGGAAGTACGGATACGGGATCACCGGAAGTACGGATACGGGATCACCGGAAGTACGGATACGGGATCACAGGAAGTATGCAAGACTAAGAGTGGACGTGTAATATTTATGTGTCTGATCAATTTGAGGTGAGCTGTCTCTTTCTGAAAGACATGATCACTCCGTAATCCCTCTGAAGGCATCCTTAGTATCGGAGTTAAGGACTTGCAAGTTAATGATCAGTAATGTGCAACGATTATAAATAAGGGTACATTGTACCCTTACATGTATTTGCGTACATGATAGGGCCAAGATTTTTGCAATGTTTAGAGGACATAAGGAGGCAAGATGTATTTTAAATTTAAATTATTCATCAAATACCAACATGAAAAAAGAAAAGAGTCAGCTACTAAACTAGATTTTGTTTTAAATGTTACAATAATAGTTTATTTTAAATAAATATAAAATCATAGACGTACATAAACTAAACATTAAAAATGGCGTAGTAATTAACAATATACTTGTAACTGACAAGTTAAAGTAATTATAAAACTGTATTTGATTTTAGAATAAGCATAGAAAGAATTCAATTAATTGATTGCTAATGTTTCATGCGTACAAAACGAATTAGTATATTTATCTTCTCACATTATTGTAACATTACACCAACTTCTATGCAATGGGTAAATGGTTGTGGGATATAATTAATTATGCAGTGATAATAAGCCACATACTAAAGAGCATCAAGAGTATTTTTGCTTTAGAAGGTACCAGCTAGTTGCAAGTCAAGACAGGTGGGGACAGGAAAGATTGCAGGACCTAAATCCTATTAGTCTCAACTGAGCAATCCGAGGATAAAAGTCTATTGGAACAGTTTTCTTTTTATTAGATTACCCTCTCTCTCAATGTTAGATTTTATTTAATAGATGCAATGTAATGTAATAGTATTTGTTTCAAGTAAACACTTCAATGCGGGAATATTTTATTTGCCCTTAGTTTTATTTTATATTTAATGGTTAGGTATTTTTTGTGATTTTTACATCTCCATTTGTGTATTTTAAATTACTTATACCTCATTTAATGTCATGTACTCATCGTAAAGTATGAATACAATGAATTACGTAGACCTCTCGTCTGATTCAACAACGAAGGTGTCCCGGTAATTTCGCATTATTTAGTTATAACATAATACTACTTCAGAGTGATTTAAAATGCTGTGTTTATATTTATCTGTTGTAGAATTTAATATATTGTTATATGTATCATTCTTAATTTTTTAATTATTGTAGTGAAATTTGAAATATGAATATACGTGATGTGAGATAGTTGTTTTTCAATTTACCTTTGTCAGTAATATTGAAAAACGTAATTATTTTACATGAAATACAATAATAAAGTCAATATTATAACACCAACAAATTTTGAAGAACAATTATATGTCTATTTACTAGTTTAATGTCACATGAAAACACAAGTTTGTTGTGAAACACGTACTAGCATTGTTTTTGAAATTTGTTAATGATGGAGTATCAGATGAGGGAGACAAAGGTAGTTGGACATTTGCCATCATTACGTGAAAAATAACAATCACGACGTTTCGAATTGGTAAAACCCAAACCTTTTTCAAGTGCTAAAATCTAAATTACATCTACACAAACATGTTATAAAACTACGTTCTTAAACTAATAAACATATCTACTTTAATAATTATCTACATTTGTAATCTAGATTAGTAGAAGTTCATTTTGTTGTACTCCATTCTAGGATCTAGGTTAAAATGTAGATAATTATTAAAGTAGATATGTTTATTAGTTTAAGAACGTAGTTTTATAACATGTTTGTGTAGATGTAATTTAGTTTTTAGCACTTGAAAAAGGTTTGGGTTTTACCAAATCGAAACGTCGTGATTGTTATTTTTCACGTAATGATGGCAAATGTCCAACTACCTTTGTCTCCCTCATACGTACTACCAAATGAATACATAACTACCAATAATATAAAATAAAACAATACTTATTTAAAAGAAAGGTATGATTTCTGTAAGGAAAAATGTTTTAAATGGGTCTCAAATTTACCTGTTAGTGTATTTCTGCACTATTAAAATAATATACTTGTAGGTAAAAGATAAATATATGTAACGAAATATAATTTTATTTAATAAGGAAGAGAAAAGTATGAAATAATATAAACGTTTTTAGCCCTTTAGTTGATTTTAATACTTTTAATAAAATTTGTCCTTCATTGTTTTGCATGAAAACATATAAAGGTAAAAAGAAATTATAGCCCTGAACTTAGTAGGGTATAGAATGTACGTACAATAAATATAGTATGTACTATACATTTTAACTGTAATAAGATCCCTAAGGTCAAATTTGGAAAAATAGTAATAGAAAAGTAAATATATAAGAGAAATGACTTTCACCAAATTGTGTGTGTGGAGGTAGATTATACAAGCACTTGAGTTAATACTATCGTAACTATGTGGATGGGTGGGCGGGTCAATGCCATCGTATGTGTTTGTATGGGTGGTGTGTCAATACCACTGTGCGTGCCTTTGGATAGGTCAATATCACCGTACATGTGTGGGTGGGTGGGCGAGTCAATACCACAGCAAGTGTTTGTATGGGTGGTGTGTCAATCCCACTGTACGTGTATGGGGTGTGTGTGTCAATACGACTGTACGTGTATGGGTGGATCTTATAGGATCAGTCATATAACTTTGGTGTCTGAACTGTTGCATAATTTAAAGCCTCACTCAAATATAAACACAAATAAAATTCTTCAAAGATTATTGAAATTTAAGATTCCTCAATTGAAACATAAATTCAATTACAAACTTTTAAACTATTAAACAACAAAGATTATTTTGTTTGAATCTCTTTGCCTATTTTTTTTCAAATTGTATGTTTAACAAATGAACATTAATTATTTTCAATTTAAAGTAGCTAATAGATTTCTCTCAAAATTCTAGTGTCAAATTGAAACTTGATTACAATTGACTTGGTTATTAATATTACAAAATTAGTTTGACTTTGAAATAGTCTATAAACATATATTTAAAATGGCAATGATTACAAAAAAAAAAAAAAAAAAAAAAAAAAAAAAAGTGGTCCAATTTTATTATAAGTAATAACGTTTTATCTCTAGGCAACAACATAAAAAACAAAGTATGTTAATTTAGAGATAGATCAAAATATAACACAACCCCTTTTACCTCACTAATACTCAATATAAAACACTATACATTAAATAATAAATATTTTTGTTAATACTATCAACTAAAAAAATTATACTTATTTAGGAAAATATAATTAACTCAATCTTATTACGAATAATTTAAGAATCCATTTTCAGTGAGAAACTTTATTAACGAGATTGCATGACTTAGAGAGGGCATTAAATGAGGCAGGCATTATGTAGTTGTTTTCCATTCAACTTAGTTTAAAAATGTAAAGCCATTTCAGGTAAAACATTAGGAGGAGAAATACGTTTTGTAAGTTAATTATTTTAAATACTGTACTGGATAATTTCTCAAGACATCAAACAGATTTATGTAATGTTTATTTATGTACTCTCGGTACTTTAATTTGAAGTAAATTCAAAGGAATTTGTAATTTTTATAATGTATTTAGTTTGTGATGAGTTAGCCTTCATTGAAATAAAAATATATTTTAAATTATCATTTGTTTCACTAATGACATTTTAATTTCTTATATAAATGGAACTAATTTATTCAGAATATCGGTACTAAAACGATAATATTGATAAAATTATGAACTGTAAAGGGCATGCTAACAGCAGTAAATAGATTTTTTCCAATAGCTTTAAATATAAAACTCTCTTCTTTTTATAAATATCTTAATTTATTAAAATTGTAAACACGTTCAATATCCAAATATATACAATTCAGAAAATATGTACTCACTCATCATACATTCTTTGAAAGCATACAACAGATTTTGATGAAATTTCAAGGGAAGTTAGCTTTTCTATCTTAGAGACCCACAAAGAAAGACTCTCGTACATCGAAATTCCATCTAAAAATAGATACTGAATGATTCCTAATTTCCATAAGAATAACATTGCTATTAATATAGTTAAACAATTACTTGAAACAGCTGATATAGCAAATATAAGCATGAAACAAAAGCTTCGCAATTTTGGTTAACATTGTGCAATTTTTAAGGCCATGTATACCAAATCTGACATGATTACACTACTTTGCATCCCCCAAAGTAAACTTATAGGGGTTTCTGGACCATGAAATATTTATTATTTAAAGGATAAAGCAGCACGCTGATATTTTTCATCGATTAAATAATTTAGAGTGAACAATGGGAAGGATAAGCAAGCGTACAGAATCACCCCGTAGCGTATGGTGTATCGGTTATATATGTATATCTTTTTAAATATTCTATAAATACATATTGAATCATTATATAGTTTTGGTTATTATTTGTTATTAATATTATACCTAGCTATATAAATAATAATTTAAAATTGAACTGTTTTACTTCAATATAATATAATTTCAATATTAACTTTTAAACGTGACTAGAAAGTATAAACATAATAACTTCATATCAAAGTAGACATAATGTTCTAAAAAATATTTATATAAATGTGCTGATAACACTTAGCAGTCTTTTAAATTTTGAATAGTCAAATTTGATTTCGATCTTGAATATATACAGTAGGTTATAAAAATACTTAAACATTTGTAGAATAATTTATTAATTTAACAGCTGATATTACAAAAAATTAAATAACAAGTGTATATGGATAAGTTGTGCATCTTGTTAAACTTTATAATTTTGCATCTTCATAATAGAATTGAATATGATGTTTTAATGAAATTTTACTTTATCGTTGAGTAGTAATGATGGATTATAATTTGTGTTTTTGTATATTAAAATATATATAAAATAGGCCCGATAAAAAAGAATGATTAGTTTATCAGTTTTAATCAACAATGTGTGTTAACTAAACCTTCTTACGTGTCAAAAACATTTTCGTCGAATTTATTTTGACACTTACTATTCATTTTCCTACTTTTTCACTATTTTTTTTATATGATTATAGTGTACAAAGTAAATATTTAATAACAATAAAATATAATTAAATATTAGACATATTTATATTTAAATTGATAAATAAAAAAGCTAATTTAACAGATACTACACTTTATAATATTTAGTAAAATCACGAAACTGTAATGATTCAAATACTATAAAAATAGTTGTTAATATAATGAAGTTATTCTGTGATTTTAATGATTCTAGTAACACAATGCATTCATCATGAAACGTAAATCAACGTAATCAATTTTCGTTGTACATCTAATTAACTCATTTTGCGTGTAACAGGAGTTATTTACAAGCTTGGTAGTTAAGTGTTTATGGCTTTATTAAACTGTTTTGTGGGTTCTGGTGGTGGTGGTGGTGAGGCGTAGAGTTACCGTAATATGGTCTGAAATGTTAATATAACTTTATGTGGTATAAAACTTAATTTTTTAAACAGTTTTAATAGGATATTTGTTATGACTCTGATTGGGATTGAATTCAGAACCATTAGCCTATGAAGATGTGCTATCATTATCAATATATCAATCAGGAATTTACGTGTATTGGAAATTAGCCCCAATTCAATCATGTTATGAGCGTATAACTTAACGAGGTGCGAAGGGCAGGTCATCGACCGCAGGTCCTTTCAAGTGTCACCTGTAGTCCCTTCTGACTTATTCAGAGGTATCGATTGATCGAATACAACCGATGAATCTTGAGAGCTGTGTGACAGTAACTGAGAGTGTAAACCCACTCAGTTATAAAATATCACTGCACGTGTAAAGATGGGTTAAAACTAGCGTATGTGTATGGGTGGTTCAATAGCAATATACGTGTATAGGTGAGTGGGTAGGTGTTTTAAACCAATGTACGTGTGGGTGGGTGTGGGAATTGTAGGTAGGTACGTAGGTTAATGTATGTTTATTGTGTGGCAAATAGTATTGTACATAATTATTTCTGTACAATGGTTTTTATACTGATGTGGTGGTTTGGAGATAACAACGTAGGGAAGGGTAATCAAGCGTAGAGAACCACCCTGTAATGAAGTTTATGTCTTATAAATATAAAAGATTTAAGTGTGTGAATTTGAAATACAACTTGCTTTCCTCATAATATTTTCAAAAACAATATTTAAAATCATATACAGTAATAACTCCTATCAGCATTTTAATTTTGAATCAACTATAAAGGTGGAATTTTTACATCATTTATTAATTATTTAAGATATTTGGCTCACAATATTTATCTTTAAAACGGAATACTGTTTGAATTAAACAATATTAACAATATTAAACAAGGAATTTGACAAGCATATTATTAAAATACACACGATGGCCACAAAACCCCTCCCATATTTGTTTTTTACAAGTTGGAAGATTTTATTTTTTTTCGGGCAGTGATATAAACTTTTCGGAACTATTCGTTAACCATTCAAAAATTGATATGTCCTCCAAAAAGGGGAGGTCAGGAATACACTCAACATTTTAAAATGTAAAGCCTCTTTACGTGTAAACCCATTATAAGGAAAAATAGATTTAACTATTCGGCAATAGGTTTATATTAACTGGAAAGTACAAGCTAGAAGCAAGTCTAATGACACCATCCATTCAATGATCTAACCCTTTAACTCTCTATCAGACTGAAGGGGATGGCACGTGGGTAGAATACGTAAGTATCTGTGACCTTTGCCCTATTGAATATACAGTTTAGTGAACTATGGAAGAGGCGAGGAACAGGAAAGAAGATAACAAATATTTACTATTTTTCTCGTATCTAAGGACAATAATTAAAGACCTTCAACATAATATTTTGAAAAAATATCCGTCAACGGTTTCATATATTTATTTTTCTAAATTTTATTTGAGCTATTAAGACATATCATTCCTTAGTAGATCACCATCCATTGATGATTTCGTTTTCACCAGTCTGTCTACACAGCCACCTCCATTTTTATCTACAACTCCAGGATCCGTTTTCCTTCACTTTTTTTTTACAGTACTCCTCACTCTATATTCTTCCATACCTAATTCTCCTACCAACCTCTCGTCCTTCATCTTGGTTTTCTTCCTCTTTACCCAGTGTTATCCTCGGAAATATACTATTACCCATCTATTTCACACGGTCAATCCACTCAATCCTTCTTCTTTTAATTGTCCCTTGAAGTGGTATTTCTTCTATTCCTTCTTTTTGTCCTCTTTTTTTAACTTCACTTGCCAGTTCACATGGGCCTGCAGGCCTACGCGTGAATTTTATTCAGTGAGTGAAGTACGAACCGTTAGTTCAGTTGGGGTTTCGAACCTTGGACCATGCCCTCCGCAGTCCGAAGCCTTAGCCATTAGGCCATCACGCCTACCACCACTTCCCACCTTTCTCTGGTTATTTCGTTCCTTATTCTGTTTCTTCTACTAGTTTTCTCTATTCCCCTTACAAATGTAATTTTTTCTACATTTGCTCAACTCACCTTTTGTTCAAGTCTACATTTCCACTCAATATAATAAGATTGGTTGATAAAACATCACGTACATCAAACTATTCGTTTCCTTTCCAATATTCCAATTCCATAATATCTTTTGTAGATATAAGACGAAATTATATTTCTTATACTCTTATTATTATTTCTTAGGGAGGCCGATCTACTTTGTAACCTTACTATGACCATTCCCCAAAGAGTATTGATATATGTGGGTAATTTGTTCAAACAGAGTAAGAAGGAGTACCAGTACATTACAAAGGGAATAGTTCTGATAGATACTTAGTCCAAGTTAGGATTAGAACCGGCCTACTACTAACTCAGGCTCAAATGCCCGGCACCGAGACTATTCGGCCACTGGCTCTCCCAGTTTCGCTTTATTTGCTTTCTTTATTTGCAAAATTCTCTTATTACCGTTATTTTCATTTTAACACACCAATATTTGTATAAATTATAGTTTTAAATGAATAAATCAGCGTACAATATAACGGTTTGCCATGGAACTTGTCTATTGTACGCCGATTTATTCATTTAAAACTATAATTTATACAAATATTAGTGTGTTAAAATTAAAATACAGGTAAGTAGAGAATTTTGTAAATAAAGGAAGCAAATAAAGCGAAACTAGGAGAGCCAGTGGCCGAATAGTCTCGGTGCCGGGCATTTGAGCCTGAGTTAGTAGTAGGCCAGTTCTAATCCTAACTTGGATTGAGTATCTATCAGAACTATTCCCTTTGTACTGTACTTATTCAATGTACTAAACATAATCATACGTACATAGAAACTGCAAAATATATCTCAAAAGGCTCGATCAATGTCTGAAAAAACATAATTACTAACGTTTTCTTTATAACGTTATTGAAACAGCAAGTCATAAAACAAAACAATATTTTCAGCTTCAAAAGTCTAGAGCTGAACCCACCTATTTAAGATGATAACATTCCACCCTTTAACTTTCTATACCAAACCTTAAATATTTGGTATTTCTTTAAACTACTATTCTTTAAATACTTGGTATTTGGTACTTCTTCTATATATGTGGAACTAATATACTGTATAGACAGCAATTAGAACCTTTAATGAAGATTAACATTTAACATAATCTAAACACTTTACATTTTAGTTTTTAGAATTGGCCTATGATTCTTTCTTTCTTACTGCCATTAGGACATATTAAAACAGAACGTGAAATTTATTTGAAAATTGAAAAGTAACTAACTTTTTAATTATAATAAGAACCAAACCGTAGCCCAAAACAGTTCTGTAATATTTGAGCAATTATGTTTTTATTCATAACTATAAAACTATTTTAAGCCTTCAATATAAAATAGGCATTAAATTACGATTATGAGGTTTAAAAATATACACCCATAAACGGCTTCACGTATTGTATTATATAAATACATTCATTTTTCAATGACTAATTACAATAACATTTTATTTAAAACATTTTTTCACTATAATACTACTGTCCTAAATGAAACTTTAGTTATTATACTATATTGATGGAGGCATAAATCTGATCGTGTTACCTTGTCATGATGGGTTATGGCGAGACGAGGAACTTGGGGTTGAACAAAAACAGTTTTATTCTTAAAATATATTAAGCACAGCTGAGTTGTTTCGATTCAAATCATATAATAGTTAATTGATGATTAAAATTAAGTTAAGTTGAATATAAATCAATACATTCTTTGTATTTTAAATAAAGATGTAATTTAAAATTATTTTAGTAAGAGTAAAATATGATAACAATGTAAATAAATAATTGCATTCTCTGCAGTTATTTTTGGTTAAAATAATTATTTTGATTTACTAAGCAAAATCAGTATTCAGTATTTTACTTTTTACTCGGTGGGGAATTTTTAGCTTTTGAACATTGTAAATAAAACTATAAACAAAGAAAGGTGACGAGTACAAAGCTACATACCTCCGTCTTACATGTTTGAAGTTGTGTCGTATATTATGGTGTAAGTAAGTAGGCTAGTTATGTTCACTAGTGTATTGTATTTTGTAAGTAAATACACTCTTAGTAAGTTAACACAATCTTACGTCACTTAGAACAGCTCTCTTAAGTACCAGGAAACTTCGTAGCCGGCTAACGCCATTGTGATGGTCTACTTTACGGCTATTATTGTGCACTTAGGCTTTGTCCTTACTAGCAGTCTGATAATCTCTTTGTATACCGTAAATTACTGTTAATAATGCTAGTTAGCCAGTTATTAGTTAAAATAGTGTTAACTCATAACGATAATTATCATTATCAAATTCATATATAGTTTATAAATAAAAATAACGCATTACTCTAAGAAAGCACGATTTTTCGGAACATTTTCAAGAGGCAGGCAGAATGCTTATTGGTCTAAAATTATTGGCTGGAACTTGGTTCAGTGCGAGAACAAAAGAAGACTCATATTTTCTGGTAAACGATTTTGTTTTGAATGTCTTATTGAATATAGGTATAATGACAAAATATATAGGAAGAAAACAAATTTCTTCAGTCATTATACCTTTTAATCAATACCTTTTAAAATATTTTAATCGTCTTAATTTAGTTTCTGTCAACTTCTGACTTAACGTATAACACTAAGAGCATAAATTTTAAAGATGTACTTAAATTGTAATCGTTCAAAGGTAAATTATGTATGAAGTTGGCCTGAGAGATACTTTGTAAATGATTTAATAATTTCTTGGTCATATGGTGCATTGTAATGAGTGAAAAAGGATAAATATGAAGAGCGAATGTGTCTGTCTACTAGGATTAACAAGTGTAGACATCGTTACTAAGGTCCTGTCCCTTAGACAGCCATTTATTTATAGCCCGATAGCCAGAACAACTAAGGGACCTACGACATTACGTGGAATGCAAGCATGTAGTATTGTTCTGATTTTCAGCTAATTAACAAGCTTAATGCTTAGTTATCTCCCATAAACGTCGTCGGGACCCTGACTACCACCCAACATGGACACCTCAGACATCTCTAGTAGTGTCCAAGTCGATGGCAACCATTGAGCGGGTGCCGTGGTAGTATTGAAAGGACTGGGCATAGAACGCATTTATGCTACAAACCTATAAATCGAGCCACCATCCATATTTTACAAAACACTTTCAAATGCCTTTAAGGCTCTTTATTTATTATGTACGATCTATTATAAGTTCTTTATATGTGTATAAAAGACAGTTTCTACATGTTATAAAAGCAACCTCCTCATGAAAGTTTTGGAACACATTGTTAATATGTAATGTAAATTATTTTAGAGCCACGTTTGTTCAAATTGGTTTTGTTTACCAAGGATATATGAAAGGATGTTTAATACCATTTACTACTAAATACAATACTCCTGATAAGTAAATTTTGAAACAGAAATTAACATTGAAACAGTTTATTTCCATACAATAAAGTAACTTATGGCTTTAGGAATCAACTTCCTTTCTACAGGTGTTGTTAAAAAACAATATATATTCGAAATTATATATGGTCATACTACTTGTTATAAAAGCTGACCCATTAATAGAAGTTAAAAGCACATTATACTTTCATGTAAAGAGTTCACAGAAATGTAAACATAACACTCTTTTACATTTTTAGTAGAACATTTTTAAACTAAATGTTCTATTCCTAGTTATATATTGTTTATCGAAGATACGACTGCTTTGTTGCATTTTGTACCTGTTTTGATAATCATGCATTTTCTACTCACGTAAATAATATAAAAATATAGTGTTTCAAAGAGGTGAAGATTGAATTATATTATTAGAAGAGATAAATATACCGTGCTACGAATTTGTTTTTCGTGGGAAAATTTAAAATGACTACTTTTTAAAATATCGTTATAATTATATTTTTTAAATTTAGTGTATATTTTTATGTTGAACACGAAGATGTTACTAGTTTTTAGAAAATATCAATACTATTCTCACAAACCTAACCGAACATAACCAAACTTACAATAGCATTCCCAAAAATTCACTATTGCAGTTGTTTGAACTCCGGGACGGCCCGCCGATCGACATTCCAGTACGCAATTTCATTTGTGGAAATTAATAGTTGATGTTTATCATGATCGGTTAATGTCCACTATCACGAACTGCCAAGTGAGTCATTTTCCTGTCATATATAAAAAAATAATTGTCAAAGACCAAACTAGTTTTAAATGTTTTAAATTTTGTTAGGTGAGTGGAAACTGCATACTTAACCCTATTTTTATCCATTATTTAAATATAATGTGCAGTTATGATCCTCCATACAGTAAAATCTGTAAACTACTCTAAGATACATATAACGTACTTTAATAGTTTTTTATGGAAACAAGATCATAATAATAAATTTGTAGGGTTAGTTGCTATATCGTGTCGTGAAACATCCTGATATAACATTTATCGTTTTATCATTTTTATTTACAGCCAATATAGGGAAAATCCGTCTGGATATGTTTACGTATTATGTTATCGAAGGAGCTTTTCGTGGTCAAAGGGAGAATTTTCCAGCCGGCAGTGCGTAAGACATAATAACGTCATCTTGGACAATCTAAGGCTCTTCAGTCAGCTGTTTATAAACTATTATTGGAGTCTCGATTTCATCACAAACCGATTGTTCTATTTCTGTATGATTTTCCATGATTAATCCACTTTACTATAGTTCCCAAATACCTCCCAATTAGATCTCAAAGTAATTGTATATATACAAATAGTATACAATATAATATGTACCTGTATTAGTGGGTAGGTAGGTCAATGACTATTATGACTGTACTGGTATTTTTCGCATATGAACTAATAAAATCTATTTTTTAATAACGAATATATCTTTTCTTCATAAATTTATTTCATCACAAACTAATTTATTTATTAAAACATAATTACATGTATATATTTCTTTAAATATGTCATTTTTTAAGATATAACAAATATTTTTCAAACAACAATGCCTACTTGCTGTCCAATTTAAAGATCTAATTATGTTAATATGATTGGGCTGGTTAGTAAGCGAGCTGCGTCTTATATTTAGCGCATATAGAGGATCCAGCTGCAGTGGGGAATCTTTCCACCGCTGAGCTGCCTTAATTCAGAGGCGTGACTAACTTCCACAACAGTATTAAGTTGGAATAAATAACTGTAATGAACATCCCACGTTTGTTTAATTACTAATTATTGTTCACATTATTTTAAATTGTGTTATTACTATTATTAATTGTTATCTGAAAACTAAATAATGATTTAATTGAATTGTTCTAACCTTGATTCGTTGGTGTTAATCGAATCAACCAATGGCATCAACTAATGACGTGAATTTGGTGGGGGTTGCACGTGAACTTCCACTCTGGTTGTCATGATAATTTTTAAAAAGAATTACACAGTGGTAGAAAGTAAAGTCTGTCTCACTTGAACTGCTCTATGCATCTCACTCACACCAGTGCGTTAAAAAGGTGGTTTTCTACAACTTTTAAATATCTGGTGACTGAACGAAACTACATAGTTTCTTCTTTGAGGGCTTAAATGACATATGAAATTTTTGTAGTCACTTGCCACGTCAATAATTCACAGATCATTCAAGACCTCCTGTAGTTGGGTTTGATAATTATAACTACCATTCAAATGGTAACAACTGATGTGGTTAGTTGAACGAAACAATCTACAAAACAGCTGACGTCACTGTTTGATATTGATCTGTCACACATTGTAGAGTTTTTCTATGATGTAAATCGTAACTTTGGGGATCGGAAAGTAGCTACATGAAAAAAAGGTTGATATAATTGAAATTTGCTATAACTATTTAACTTTAGTTTAATGATTCCAACAAGTATATGTATTAGTATTACCATACATTTTTCTCAGCCTGCTTTAGCTGTTCCTAAAACTAAAAACATTTGTACAGAAATATATTATTAGAAAGTAATCAAATTTTATTGTAGAAAGTACTAAAAACAAACTTTTTCAAAACTAAATAGTAATTAGTACTTTTAACTAATGTTAATGTATGGGTATGTTATAAAGATAGAGATTTTGATAGGTAAAGTTACAATAAGGCACTTCTGATACTGATAGATGCATTTATTTCCTTCAAAATAGTTAAATAATTTTCTTATTTTGGTAGTTATCGTTGTTAGAAAATAGTTTGAGTTAGGGGAGGGGGCGCAAGTAAAAGGATTTCACCAAAGATTTAATTTAAGTAGTTAGTTGACCATTGATTAAAGTTCCCAATTTGAATATGCGTGTTACCTTTAATGTGTAATCATTGATACAGATTTCTGTTTAATTCATAGCCTTAAACGGCTGTTCGTGACATTCTTGATAGCTTCCAGAGTCAACCTATATTTTATATCTATTGTATATATACTATAAATAAATTCAATTTAATTCAAAATCATTTATTATCTAATAAATTGATGTTACATTGCAGTGTTTTTTTTTAAGCTCTCTAGCATATAGCTATTTAAGAGATCAACTAATTTTATCATAATGAAATATCTTTAATATATGAGTAATCTTAAAATAATTAACAAATAAAACAAAAATAAATAAACCAACCAACAAACACCAAGGAAAAATATTTAAAGGAAACCAAACAACATTTGTTATTCATTATAAAAGTCCATTTTTTGTTTTTTCAAAATGTAATTTTTTTATATCAGTAATCTAACTTTTATTTTATTTTGGAGTTTATCTCAATTAATTGTTTTATTGTTTAAAACTTCCTTCTGGATCATGACTGGTAGTCCTAACCCCAAATGAGCCTAAAAGCATTAAATATTAACACAATGGAAATAAACAAATAAATAATATACATAACTATACAAAAGAAATATACTATAAATTGGCAATAAGTAAACGATATTAAATACTATATGGACTATGAACAATAAATAAAATATTTAAAAAATGAAATCAATTTTGAAGAATATCAACGCTGATTTGTTCCTGGAATTATATTTTTTTATAAATTCAAACACTAGAAATTAAATGTTACACAATAGATTTTTGGATAATTGTTATTTTTCCTACACTCAAGGATAAATAAACTGGAATTTGATCAAATGAAGCTTGTTATTTTAAATATTGATTCATATATCAATGAGAGAAAATAAGAAAATGAAGATTGGTCAATATTTTACTTTCACTATTCAAACATACGTTCTAGATAATCTTTATCTATACTACTACTGACTGTTTAAGCAGATTCAAAATATTTAAAATCATAATATAAAATAGGTTGATATGTAATTATATTCAATGAACACATTAAAAAAGCCCATTTATATTAAAATACACATTTTTAATTAAAAGTAGTAAAATTAGCATGGCTGAATTTAATTTATTGATCACAAAAGAAAGAAATAAAATTGAATGGTAATATTTTACCATTTCAAATATCAACCATTTTAGTACCATACTAATGAGTGAGAAATCTGTAAAGAAAGGGAACGTTAGGGAATATGGAATGGTGTGGGTCTTTGTGCTGGGAGAAAACGTTATTTTTCAATATGCGGCTCTCCCAATTGAGGGACTCTGGAGACGACAAATCGGCGTCACGCCCGGGAGTGTTCCACTGATCAAAGCAACTTGTTAGACACGCGGAATTTGAAACGTACTTTTTATTTTATTAGTTTTTTTGAACGAGCATACATATAATGAGACTTATTTGCCGTAGATAAAACGATAAAAGGATCTTTACCTTTAATTCACTACCATTACATATTTGTTGTTTCCTTTAATTCACTACCACTTGATAAATATTCTGTCGATCTAAAAACTTTTCCCTACTCATTTTTACGTCCACTATGGTCTTTTTTATCCGCTAGGAATCCGATATCGCTGGCCTTATCATATAGCTTTTCAAGAACTTACACGCGGAGAGCACATTCGGCGGTAAGTCAATCATTGGATTATACCAGTTTGTGATCAACTTTAGTAGCCACCTAACCTATCCTAACCTGACATAACCTAACCTAACTGTAATTTAGATTACAAAGTAGTGGTAGTGAACTAACGGAAAAGGCCTCAAAAAAATAATATGTAAACTAACTTCATATATTCGTTCGAAGAATAAATGATTTAAGATACTTCAACGATGTTGATGTAGTGTAATGCTGAGGGAGGATAGTGATCTTGGAACTACGTCTTCATTCGTTATATCTCCCCACTAAAATAGATAGTAAATGTAGTCAATTACTAAAATTTATATTCTGTAAAATTTTTTAATAATACGAATAATTTAAAACAAATACCTCTTCTGTAACTGTAAAAATAAACCTACTGGTGAAACAACACCTATTTAAAACAGTTTACAGCAAATTTTTGTATTTTTGTTTTTTTAATGTAACAGCTTTGCAGATTAAAATTGATGTGTTTATTTTATTAAATAATAAAGACATTTCAAAATGAGCCTTTCGAATTATTTAATATCTTTTGAATTTGTAATTTGAAAATATATGTATACATGTAAAAGACCAAACTCAATAGTTATATAACTTTAAATATATAACTAAAAGTTTTTTTACACGAACTGTCAATTGTATAAGTTGTGGTTCGCGGAATTCTATACTATGTTTTTTATTTTTTTATTTCCCACTATTTTTTTTTAATTTCACACCTTACGTAGAGTTTCATAGTTTTGAAAACTAAATTTCAAAAAGTGGAAATGTCATTGAAACTATGGGGGACACATAACTTAACATTTATTGAAAGAGTTAAATGTATGATTCTTGTAATTACATTGCAAAGCAATATCTATCTATTTTCCATCCAAAATAATATTTCGTAATATTTTACTAAATAAATAATAAAAACCTGATGTTTTGGTGGGTCAACCACATTAAACTAAATTTTAAAATTTACCAATTAATTTCACAGTACAGTCAGAAGACAGGAAATTCATTAGTAATAATCAGCAAGTTTTATCTGTTCCGCTCAGGATTCAATTACTTCCATATTGGTCAGACAGGCACAAAGCAGTAATGATATTATAAAATAACTATGTTTATTTTGAGAAATACGTAAATTTAAATTATAAAATATTTTTGAAAAGTCAACATGTATATGAGGTCTGATTTATTAGTTAAATTACTTAATTTTCCAAAATCCATACATAAATCGAGATTTGATTACTATTTATAGGTACAAAATTGTATGTATAGTTAGTTATTTTCAGTTTGTAATTTAATGTTTTTTTTTTTAATTGTCTGGGTATTGAATGTTGGCAGTATCAAAATTATATTTATTTATTTACGAGGCAAATAAAACAAATGTATCATATAGGACTTTCCACATAAATGGATTTAAAAAAAAATTACCAGTTAATATTTTTGTTTTGGAAATATCATTAGTTTTAATGTTTTGAACTATGATAACAAATAATAGATTATATCATAGTAAAAAATGTATTTTAACCAATATTTCATTTGTTGAACAATCGTTAACAGCCAATTTAAAAGTAGATTATTTCAAATAGTTATAAATTACACTATTATTTGAGAAATAATATTATTAACTGTATCTAATGAGACAAATCGTTGAGGAACACACTCCACAGATTGTGTGTTTTGATCTCCACTTTACAGCTGTAATTTCACAACAATGGAATTTGTTGTTCTCTTGAAACTCCGCTCATCTGTAGCAGTCTGATTTAGTTTCATTGTGTCTGCTTCCACAGTTGTTGTAATATTTTATGTACATTTAGTAATAGCATGAATGTAATATAAAGAAAAATAATATATTATATATATTGAAAAAGAAATTAGAAAATTCTACAGTATAAAATGCACTATTATTTTTATATTAATCAACATTGATAAACAAATAATTTTGAGTATTTATGTTCTATTAACAATAGACATCATAATAACAAATATCATTATTATTTGAAAATATAACAAAATGTGACTAGTTAATTTAAAGTAAATTGTGTTAACAAAATATAATTATATCTATTATTTAGAAAAATTTATACGCCAAAGTATAAGCAAAACATGAGGATATACATGGATAGATATAGAAATGCTAAATAAAGTTGATTTAGATCTACATTACATTTTCTTGATAGTCTATACTAGTTTACGAAAACTTCGAACTAGTGAAATATTATTTAGTTTAAACTTAAGAAAATACAAGATACTGAAATCAGAACGATGAAGTATAACTGGGCAGCAATTTAAAAATTATTCTATTATTTATGTGGTTTTAAGGATCAAGATTGTAGTAGATTTTAACTATTTGTTCGCAGAAATTAATTATCTTCCAGTGGAAGAAATAATGTACAATTTTGAGTGTGAATTTCATATGATTATATATATTCATAAATATTTAAATATCAATACATACATTATATTTAATATGCAATATTACGTTTTCAGCTGAGAAATCTATGACGTGCCAGCCGCAGTCTGGTGCAGTGTCATTTAGCGTTGGTGCATACAAATTACTGTCACATAAATAATTCACGGATATTACTATAGTGCCTTTATTAAATAATACAAAATATGTACTTAATGTCAATATTTATTCTATCGATAATAGATATCGTACGAATTAAATAGTCAGTAAAAGGAAAACATATGTCCTTAAGAATTCTTAACCTGGATTTCATATTTTAACGTGAATAAATTTCCCAATTTATTGGCAAATTTAATTTATTTTATAACAAATAAATATGAAAAAGGTCTACCTTAAAAACTGTGTGGATGGTGCTAAAAAGCTAACATCTCTCACGCAAAATCGTAAATGTTATCAAGTCAATTTTACTAGAATAGTGCTATTTTTTGTTATTTTGTCTTTCTACGGAAGTGGAATTTCACACAAGAGTACTTAGACGTAAGGAGGCAACATTACAAACCCCTATGACAAATTATTAAGAGAACCTCCCGAAAATGGATCCCGCGACCTTCTGCATTGGAAGCAGAAGTGAATTGTAAAAATATGAATTGCGGAACTGTAGAAAAAAAGAAAAAAGAACAGTATAGTATTTATATAAAGCTTTTATCATACATCCCTACGGCAGTAACAATACAGTGGATTTACGAGTGAATTGGAATGTGTAGAACAATTTGTAAATTTGAGAAACAGGTAATTTTGGACTTACACATTTCAAAGAAATAACAATCAAAATCATTTATGAATTCAAAGTTAAAAAAATCATATAAAGAAAATAAATAATACAGAAATTAATTTTGAATAATAAAAGTAAATTATATGGAGATTTATATTGAACAATATATTTTTTTAGTAAGGACCAAAAAGTGGCTATAGTTTATATGGGATAATTTCTACGATGTTTTAACAAATTATGAACGCTCTAAAGCAAAAACTTCTTAATAATAATTGCTTGCGTGGTGTAAATGTATTTTAATATTGATTTTGTTACAGTTTAAAGGAGATATTCTGACAGAATATTAAATACAATAGAAAAGTATAGTTTTGTTTATGAGGTAAGCACTAGGCATAAATATTATTTTTGTGTTTTATTATGAAATGTATATTATTTACCGTTTATTTAAAGGGCTTATGAATGTTTAAGGATGCGATTCCTTAATTATCATACGTGGACTGTGTGAGATGTTATAGTTAAAAGCATCCTGCTGGGGATAATATGTATGCATCGATTCAGGAAATGTTATGTAAGATATATTTGCATTTTTATTACAACATTTGTGCAATAAATAGAGACAATGATGTTATAAAGGATATACTTTTTTATAGTTGTATATATTGTGATATAAATGAAATAAATAATAAAACATATTTTAATAATTATGATATCTCACATTGACTATTTCTTAGGTCAAGATTGAACAAATTTAGTTATTTTTTTAATAAAATTACAAATTAAATTAAAAATAGACAGTCCCTTTAAGTGTGTTTAATTACTTAGTGATAGCTGGTAATCAACAAAATAAATATTATTTTCATCCTGGGAAAATATTAAAAAATAACAATATTTAGTATACTTTAAGTCTTATTCTTGAAAAATAAAATGTAAAATATGTTTTTAAATATAATACGCTTCTTTAAAAAAGTTGTATATCAATAGCTTTAAGATTTTGACCCTACAGTATATTTGAATTTTTTAAACTAAATGCATTACTAAAGTTCATTAATTAGTATTTTCAACTTTGATGGTTATCCCCTGTCATATTATAATCCGAACGTCATTCAGGTGTGGAACAATTAATTTCGTTAGCCAAAACAGAGACATATCATTTGGCATGGGATTCAGCATACTCAGATGATTTTATTCATAATTGATCAATTCTGCAACGTAATTAAAATACTATACAAGTTATTATATAATCAGATAGAAGCTTTTATAATACTTTATAATATTTTCTTATCATTATGATAAATAACTTCATCTACTAATAACTATATTAAAATCATAAAACACATTTGTAAAATATTTTACTTAACAACATTCAAATAATGTAAATATATGTGAAAAATATTTTAAAATCTGTATGTAGTCAAATTTTTATTTTTATGTAATTATATAATTATTTAAAAAAGGAAATTATAGTAAGATCTCTTTTGTGTTTTAAAGTGTAATTTTATTATTAAAGACTATAACAGTAAGGATATAAAGTTGGTATGATGAATGAAAAACTCAAAAAGTAGAAAAAATCCTTGTTGGTCTATCAAAATAAGTATCATGATTCTGAACCCTTATACTGTCTCCGTGATGTGATGAAATATAAGGAGTTTATTTAAATAGTCCATTTTTGGATGCCTAATCTGAAATTATTCAATAAAAATAAATTGCAATACCGAGAAATCTACTCAATACGTATAATCATTTCGTGAAGAAACCCCAAAAGACGTTCCGATTTAGTAAGACCCAAATTTGTTATGTATCACCTAAGAAAAGTAGTTAAAAAAACACACGCACACAAATTTGTTTCCCTAAATAAAATACGCTAATGAGATCACTTATGCTAACAACGGTGACAAGACAACCAAGGTCACCTACTATGAAAAGAGTAACATTCTCTGTCAAGACGTGGACACTGATTAAAAACTCTGGAGTGTCCATGTTGGATGGTAGTCAAGGTTCAGATGTGTAGGGAAGATAACTGAGTATCAGGCTTGTCAGTTAGCTGAAAACCAGACCAATACTACGTGGTTCAGATTCCATAGTTGCCCTTACTATTGGGCTATTAATAAATAGCTCATACTGAGGAGCAGTCAGCTTAGTTAGTAATAATGACTTCTCTTGTTCATCTACATTCATCACACTCATTCGAACCTCATATTCGCCCATACCTGGTTCCTTACTAATGAATGAATTCACGCACGGCTGTTTTCTGCTGGAAACGTTGCGAGTAAATCACCTTCGGAGTACGAGAATCATAGTTGCGAGTAAATCACCTTCGGAGTACGAGAATCATAGGTTGTTTTCTATTGCTTGGATGAGTGTTGTATTGAATGTTTACGTTTACCTAAGGAGTCTTTTAGAGAGAGAATCCACTATATATGTTTTTCTTTCTAAATGTTTAAGGTTAGCATATAATCTATAATTTATAATTGTTTTAACTTTAAGTCAAAATATAATAACGAATTATTTAGATGTTATTTGAATCAATGATTGAAACCTAATTAGGTTTTAACAAGTTAAAATATTGTGTAGGGCTTTTCACTATAGAACAATTACTGTCTACTCTATCTAATACTCACTCATTACCAAATTGTAGAAATAAAACTGAATAATCAAATATATAATCTAATAAAAGTAGTTATTTACTTTCTAAGATGTCTTAATTTTTCATCTAATGCTTTCGAAAAACAAAATTTAACGTAGATACGTTATTGAATTTTATAGCAAAATTTGTCATATACCGTATACGATTTCTTTACGATATTTTTTGAGGTTAAGTGGTAGAGAGGACTCTATAGTCCTAACTTCGCCTCCAATAAAGCCATTTTTCATTTCATTTCTTTTCAACAATTAATAAGGGAGTGTCAAAGGTGGGTAACTCATTCTGATGACTAAAGCCAGATATTTCAACTGTTACTTATGGCCCCTGCTTAATGAGTACGTAGGTTTGCAAATGTCAGGATCAATACAAGCTCCCAGACTCTGAATATGTTTGTCAAAACTGTGAAGCAGAGTAATATATTGGGGAAGTGAAGTAGGTGGGAGTGTCATAGGTGAGTAACTCATTCTGATGACTACATACAGATATTTCAACCGGTATTTATAGCCCCTACTTAATGAATACGCAGGTTGGCAAATATCAGGATCAATACAAGCTCCCAAACTCTGAATATGTTTGTCAAAACTGTGAAGCAGAGTAATATATTGGGGAAGTGAAGTAGGTGGGAGTGTCATAGGTGAGTAACTCATTTTGATGACTACATCCAGATATTTCAACCGGTATTTATGGCCCCTAATTAATGAATACGCAGGTTGGCAAATATCAGGATCAATACAAGCTACCACTCTGAATATATTTGTCAAAACTGCGAAGCACAGTAATATATTGGGGAAGTGAAGTAGGTGGGAGTGTCATAGGTGAGTAACTCATTCTGATGAATTTAGCCAGATATTTCAACTGGTATTTATGGCCCCTGCTTAATGAATACGCAGGTTGGCAAATATCAGGATCAATACAAGCTACCACTCTGAATATATTTGTCAAAACCGCGAAGCACAGTAATATATTGGGGAAGTGAAGTAGGTGGGAGTGTCATAGGTGAGTAACTCATTCTTATGCCTACAGCCAGATATTTCAACCAGTATTTATGGCCCCTGCTTAATGAATTCGTAGGTTTGCAAATGTCAGGATCAATACAAGCTCCCACACTCTAAATATGTTTGTCAAAACTGTGAAGCAGAGTAATATATTGGGGAAGTGAAGTAGGTGGGAGTAACTCATTCTGATGACTACAGCCAGATGTTTCAACTGGTATATATGGCTCCTGCTTAATGAGTACGCATGTTGACAAATGTCAGGATCAATACAAGCTCCCACATTCTGAATATGTTTGTCAAAACTGTGAAGCAGAGTAATATATTGGGGAAGTGAAGTAGGTGGGATTGTCAAAGCTGATTAACTCATTCTGATGACTACAGCCAGATATTTCAACCATTATTTATGGCCCTTGCTTAATGAATACGCTGGTTGGCAAATATCAGGATCAATACAAGCTACCACTCTGAATATGTTTGCCAAATCTGCGAAGCACAGTAATATATTGGGGAAGAGAAGTAGGTGGGAGTGTCATAGGTGAGTAACTCATTCTGATGACTACAGCCAGATATTTCAACCAGTATTTATGGCCCCTGCTTAATGAATACGCTGGTTGGCAAATGTCAGGATCAATACAAGCTACCACTCTCTGAATAGGTTCGTCATAACTGTGAGGCACAGTAATATACTGTATAGGGGACGTGAATTAGGTGGAGTGTCAAAGTTGAGTAACTCATTCTGATGACTACAGTCAGATATTTCAACTGGTATTTATGGCCCCTGCCTGCTTAATGAATACGCAGGATGGCCAATGTCAGGATCAATACAAGCTACCACTCTGAATATGTTTGTCGAAAATAAGAAGCAAACATATTTGTAAAAATGTATTATTTTAAATACATATTCTTTGTATTGTATAATTAATCATTTTAAAGTCAATACCTAAAAACATATTATTGAGTTAAAGAGAGAAGTAGTCTAATTCATTACGTAATTTGTTACATTTTTAAATTAATTCATTTGTTGTTTTTTTAACTATAAACTAACTTGTATTTGAATACAAAAAAGGAAGATATAAAATATACACTACTCAAAGAATGTTTGTAAAAGGTAAGAAATAATTGCATACCAAAATAAATAATAAATATTTACAATAACTTATATGAATTGATCCTAACAGGTTATAAAAGCTAGTGAAGTAGAGAAATTAAATAATTGTTAAATTTGTACGTTGTAAATATATGAAAGGGATTGTGTAAAATGGAGGAAAAGATTAATTAAGTAAGAAAAAGTAAATATATAGTTTAAGTTTAATAATGAAGTGTACAGAGAACAACAAGTTATTTAGTTTCAAACTTATGTTGTATTCGCAAGTCGTTAAAACACAAGTTACGTCACTGGCCACTGTAAACCTCGTAAAACAGAAATAGTGTTTCTATTCCCGTATGTAGTGAGGTCACGTTTTCAATATACTTGTATTATCACGATATCCTACCTCAAAGGTAAAGGTGTTGGATGAGATTTTATTGTATACATTATAAGAAATATGCAATTCTCTATTATTAAATATTTATTTTTGGTTTGGAGAGCTTTAGGTTTCTTTTAAGGCTCTTGGTTTATAATAAAACTACTATCATTGTTTCTAATGCGAATATGAGTTTTATATGTTTCATATTTGGGGTATTTAAGTTTCGCGAATTTCTTATAAAGATTTTGATACTGATGATTCATCAATACATCTTTCAAATCGTGTAGTTCTCGGACAGTCACTGTTCATTGTATAGACAGACACGTCTGTTGAGAAGCCGTCAGTTATCTTGATTCCGGATTGCCAAGGGCTGTCTTCAAAAATTGCATAGTGCTAAATATCACGTACTGTGGTACTGACCCACCCACTCACCCATACACGTACTGGGTTGTTCTCTACGATTAGAGGAAGAGAATATACAAATTTTATATAAAGTGGTAGATAGCTTTACTTGTTAAAGACCAGCTTCATAATCCAAAAGTTATCAGTTCGGTCCCAATCAGAATCATAACTAATTTTGAAAGGGATTATCTGATGTTCGTTTGTCATTGAATAAAACGATTGATGATGACTTAATTGATGACTATTGACTATGGAATATTCTATTGAAGAGTCTGTTTTCGTTTGTGGTAAAGACTACATTCGTTTATATGCACTCATCACAATCTTGTGAAATTAGTATTCGCCCATGTCTCGATGATCGGTGTCCCAATAATATTGTATATAATATTACATTAAAATTTTAAATTTAAATAAAAATGAATATCATAAAATATATTTAAAGATGTGTTAGTGTATGTAGTGATCATCCCTGTAATTACAACTCACACTCAAACAAGGTATGAAACATAATTTTTTTTTTTTTAATTAGTTACTTCAGTATTTCCAATTTACCTTTGGAAAAATACAAGAACTAAAAATCATACCAGCTGTTAATTGATGGTGTTTATAAACTTTAAAATTTATTTTAATTAGTTTTACGCCGTTTGAGTTTTGAAGATGATATTCAAACGTTGTTCTGGGACAACGGTCCAAGCCCTTACGCTAAACTAAGTGGGCCTCCCGGAATTTTAATGTTATATCCTGATATGTTGAATGGTAGTTAAGGTTCAGATGTTGTGTAGGGAAGAGAACTGAGTTTCAGGAAGTCAGATGGCTGAAAATCAGACCAACACTACGTGGTTTGGATTCCACGTTAAGCTCTAGGTCCCTTACTTGCCCTATTGGGCTATTGATAAATAGCCCTTTCTAAGGAACAGTCGTTAACAACAATGTTAACAAACTCGTTCTTAGTTATTAACAATGACTAAACACGTTCATCTATAATAATCACCCTCATTCGCCCTCCATATTCGCCTGTATCTTGACAATCGGCTTTTTATGAATGAAAAATGAATATGAAACTAAGAAATTAATTATGGCTTCCTTTAAGTATATCTATTATAGGGATCACGGTTACATCATCAGACCAGAGGGAATCATTAAGAAAGGACTACGATATTTTATGATTTCGATTACGTTCAATATTTCATCAAAAAACATTGGAAGCTGATGTGCTAAAACTAGCTATCAAGAGGCCTGAGCATTAAACAAAGTTTAAATGTTAAAACCTCTACGTTACGTTATCATTTTTAAAAGATTAGTAATACGAGTATTTCACAATCATAAACATAAAATAATTTAGTTCTTTCTTAATGATTTCCTCTGGTCTGATGATGGTAAACGTGGTCACTATAATATACGTACTTTGATGAAGCCTAGATCGACTATGATACTATAAATTAAATTAAAATAAATAAAATATTAACCTTATGGAAAAAAATATTAAAACTGTATTTGAATATAGTTTAGATTTGGTTTTAAAATTTATATTAATGACTTTTTTACTAAGTAGAGTAAACCAGGCCTCAAGTAATGCTAAAGAATGTTTGAAAAGTTATCAATACTTCAACAAAAATAGTAAACAAGAACAAGTTTCAACACTTTCCTAGTTTGAATATACTTCGTCAGTTTGATGCATCTCTCAGCATTCCATTTTAGTGATAGTTTTGTGCTTTGAGTGTTTTACAAACGTTATATAGGAAGATTGGAATTTTGCTGTCACTACAGTTAAAAAAATCATATTTAATAACATACAGTTCGTAATTTATAAATATGTTAAAATAATTTTATATTAATTCATTAAATATTTAACAACACTTGTTACAAAACGTTGTTGGAGAGTTGAAATATTTCGTCTGTATTCAGAGTTATCAAGAGTATTTCATTTCAAAAGGGAAGGCTGGACTAATTAACTCAGGTGAGAGAGTAAGTCTTTGCGACTAATCTAGAAACGTGAATTACGTTTTTGTAAAGGCTAATCTGGTCGGAGAATTTTGGGTAAATAAATTAAACTACTTATTCTTAATTAATATTTTCTAATTATTATTTACTCTTCATTAAATTATAGGAAGGAAGGACAATAATAAAATAAAATTCTCTAAATAATTAGAAAAGGAAAGTAAACAAGGGCAAGTACTATTTTTACTTTCAGTTGATTGTAATTTTAAAAACTAGACATTAAACTTTCGACAGTATCTTTTTTTACAACGTTGACGTGAACTTCAAACTACTGTGATTTCTGTCATAAACCTAAATTAAGCGTGTAAAACTATTTTATAATTTGATAAATCTATATTTATGTTTGTTTTACAGTATACTAAAACAAACTGTGCATCAATTGTCAAGTTCACAGCCGTTATATGAAAAATGTCAAAAAAATTTGAGTAGATTACAAATGGGAGAAATAACATTGTTTAGAATATGAAAGGGAACACATTAAGAGATATTGTTAGAAATAGTGAAATTAGAATATAAATAAGGGATAACAGTTTAAGGATGGATGGATGGATATGAAAAATGGTTAAGAATTTGATGGTATAGACATGTGATGTGGATGGAGTTAAAAAGACAGCAAGGGAAGTGGAGGAACTGACATTACCGACCGAGAGGAATTACTAGGCGAAGATAGCTGGATAAGGTGGAAGGCAACTGTAAGGAAGAGATTAAAAACGTAAGAGGAGATGGAAAACGAAAGGATGTGGATCACCAGACCCAGGAGTGACAACTGGACCGAGATGAATATTTGTGCAATTCTATTGTTATGAATTCATCTCACAATAAATTCGCTAAGGGGCAATCCCAACAAAATTGATCTATTGTTTGATAGACTCTTCAAAATCACAAAACTTTAATATTATCATTCTCTAAAAAAGTAAAAACATACTGTTAGACAAAAGTCTAGAATATATTTATTATTTTAAAACTATTGAAAGAAAATAATATAAATGATGGCCCAAGAAGGAAGTCTCAACAATATTACATGTTAGTCTATCTAGAATTATACCTCATTTTAAAGGTATTTGTTGTCAAAACACAAGAGTGCAAACCTGAGGTTAGTCAGAAAATACAGCCTCTCCAAGAATTTAATGTTAGGGTTAGGCAAAAGTTTGGAATTCATTTATTAATTTTGAAACCATTAAATGAAATGTAATGCAACTTTGTAGTTATGTACATGTCCCTATACCAAACCTTTGGACATATTAGACTTGTTTTTGTAATCGCTAAGGGATGGCCCATGAAGGCAGTCTTAAAAATTTTAAATGTAAGCCTACCTCGAGTTACAATTCATTTTAAAGGTCTTTCTTTGTAAAAAAAAAGAGTGCAAACCTAAGGTTAAAAGGACGACCCAGTCAGAAAATATAGTCTCTTAAAGAATTGAATTTTATATAACTAATACTGCTGAAGAACAAGGATAAGATAGTTATTAGTCAGGCCCTTCCTGTAACTCTTTAACAATTTTTTATGTAAAATAAGAAATCTATTTTCACCATCAAATATTTTCTACGTTTTCACCCGTCTGTACTTTTAGGAGGAATTGGTTGCGATCAACTAGTAGGTAGAACATAATTGAGAACGTTATACTACTCCATTGCCTTATATTTCATATTTTTATTCGGGATACTTTGACTGTTCACGATATTTTTAAGCACTTTTCAGAAGATCCTCTTCCCAGTTTATTTTTTAAGGAGTTATGTAAACAGTACTGTGATGGAAGAACATACAAATATAACTCTATTAAGGTTAATAGAAGCCCTTTCATACGTATATTCTTGGACTGTATGTGGGTTGTAATGTACCTAAAACCAATGTACCGACAAATAATTTAGTGGGACGAAGATAAGTCACCCTTGAGATCTAACAATAAATAATCAAAAATATGACCGACAGAGATCTGTTGTTCGGCTCGATGTGGGAAATGAGTGTATTAATGTCTATTTGCCAGTATGAAAAGTTTATTCTCGAACAACCATGGTCATTAGATTCCGCCCATGTGAATCCGGTAACATATTAATCCCGCCCGCACTTGACACATGCCTCTTAGATTTGCTGGAGGGTAGTTCACATCAATGTTAGGTTGAGAACGTAACAAACTGGTGAGAAAATACCAACAAAAGTGATTTAGAGAACATATAAGTGGTCTAAAAAAGATTTAGCCAAGAGTGTTAAGACATGATTGTCTCGACAAAGTGGCTGACCACGTCTCAACTCATATACGAACTAAAGTTTGTCCACTCGGTTGTGGTTGGGGGGTGGGGGTGAGTAGCTTGGTACATTATATTTGTATATTTGCTATTCTTTGATCATGATTTGAACGCAAGGACACGTTTATCTGACATTAGCTTTGAACTAACTAACTAATTTGCTTTTATGAAATATGCTATGCTGACATTAAAATTTTGTGTACAATACTGACCAGTACGTGAGGATAGTTTTCAACTGCCAGGTCATAGACTGTCGGATACGTGGTATTTCCATGACCAAAAAACCACTTCACAATATTTGCATTCGTTGCTGTTTTTTTTTATTGGCTTTTGAACGTAAATTATCGATCCAATTCTACTTTCAGATTCGGAGGGGGAGGGTTGTTATGAAGGATACTTACCCCATTTAAGGAGATGACTTTATAACTGTTATATAGTGCTAATTGTATAGAAACATCTAGAATATTAATTTGGATTTGGTTTTAGTTTCTTACGTTAAATTATTTTTCAAAAATGCAAAGACAATTGTGTGTGTTACGTCAAAGGTCTTTCCTTCGTTGAAGCGGAAAGGTGTAACAATATCTCCAGTATAAACAATATCTTCAGTCCCCTTAATAAGGGTTTAAAGAGTTTTCACTATAAATAAGATAAAAGGAAGAACAGGAAGAACATTGTTAAGCTGTTCGAAATAGTTTTCCTGTTGACCAAGGTATCTTGCTCTGTATATCACTGTGTAGTGATTTTAAAAGGTCTTAAAAGAAAAGGAAAAGAAGGATGCTGTAAAGGTTTATTGGTGAGCATTTTTCTTTGACTCTTTTGTAAATACCTGTGAAATGTGAGGTTACTTTTGAAGTATTTAACTTATTTTCATGTCCAATTTCAAAGAACTGGTCTCAAAACGTCAGCCAGAACCAGCACCGTTTAAGGAAACCGTGTATCACAGGAGAGAGTAAAATTAAGTTGACAAGTGGCTGATAGAAACTGATAGCTTCCCGAATAGCCAATATATACGTTCAACCGGATACAAAAGATGTCTTTCTATTGAATATTTTTCTTAACCTGACTTATTCAGTGCCTGGTATATTTCGTCTTCTAACAGTTCGACTTTAGAGAATATTTTGCAGTACAAGTAAACGTCACACAATACAAATATTTGTGTTGTATGTAAGACATTTACTTGTACTGTATATGTACCAACACGTATTATGATAATTAAAAAACTATTTAGAATATTTTGGACATTAGCGAACATTTTGGACTTCTAGAAACTAGTTATTTTGTTACTGACTGTATGTATAAAAGAACTCGAGGAAGATATCATCAAATTCAGCGTCTCTATCAAATGACAGAGTAAAAATTGTGTTCCATTTCTGCCTCAGATTATTTTATAGAATCTTTCAGGAGTTGTCCCTATAACCCTATAAAAGAATAATTTATAGTTAAACTGTTGCCCATCTACTCACAATTTATTCAAACTTAATTATAATTTTCTGACTGACAACAAGCTGACTTAGACAAGCTAAATATTATTTTACTTTTGTGCTTCATGCGTGACAGTACATTTTTGTGTGGATATGTAACAATGCAAAGTCTTTCCATGGGAGACTATGCTGCCCTGCTGTACTGAGTGATTTTAAGTTTTAGATGACTAGTATTTTGTGAGGGAGACAAAGGACATTTGCCTTCATTACGTGAAAAGTAACAATCACGACGTTTCGATTTGGTAAAACCCAAACCTTTTTCAATTGCTAAAAACTAAATTACATCTACACAAACATGTTATAAAACTACGTTCTTAAACTAATAAACTTATCTACTCTAATAATTATCTACATTTTAACCTAGATCCTAGAATGGAGTATAACAAAATGAACTTCTACTAAATATTAAAAAAATATTAACAGGGTTAAATTAATATAGCTAATTAGGCGCTGTATTATATATTACAAAAAGTAGTATTTTGTAATATATAATATACTTATCCGTTAATTCACTACTTCTACTTTTTCCATTATTTCACAACCACTACTTTTTTTATCGCAATTTCAGTTAGGTGATTTTAGGTTAGGTCAGGTTAGGTTGGCTAATAAAGTTGATCATAAACTGATAAATCCAATGATTGACTTACCACCGAATGCACTCTCCGTGTATAAGTTATTGAAAAGCGAAGGCCAGCGATATCGGATTCCTAGTGGGTAAGGAATACCACAGAGGACGTAAAAATGATTGGGGAACAGTTTTTAGAGCAATAGAATGTTTATCAAGTGGTAGTGAATTAACGGAAAAAGTAGTGGTAGTGAATTAACAGAAAAATTCCAATATTTTTATTTAATTATATTCAATGACATTTTACTTCTAGGCCATTTCTTATTACTAAATAAGACATAAGAAATGAACTTGGGAAATTAATTTTTTGGGTTGTGGTGCTTAAACTATCAGATGCTATACGAAATGTTTCTATCTAGAGTTTAAAGTATGTGATAATGGATTATATTGATGAAATAATGACTTAAAAATTAACACAACTATCTAGTCAATGCAGTTTTCTAAACTTCTGTTGATAAAGTAGACGCAAATATATAAACAATAAAATAACAATGATTAGTATTTTACAAAAAAAAATCTTATCATAAATAAACATAATATTTACTAAAGTTAATTTAATTCTACCACTCCAAATTAAACTATGGAATTCAGACACACAATAAATATTCATAAAATGCAAGATGAGAGACTGGAATTCTAACTGTAATTAGATTATTGGAAATCCTGCGAAATGAAAAACTAAGTGAGGAATACAAATGAGATTTTTAACTAAGTTACTTGGAAATAGTTTTTAGCCAACTACCATGGCAGTTACAACTAATTGGCAAATAGAAACTCAAAGTAACTATCAAATTTGTATTATATTTATTTATGTTATTTTTGGCTGGAAGATTGACATCAATCATACAATATTATGAAATTTTGAGCAAATATATTTAATTTACATGTTATGTTAAT
Source organism: Stictocephala bisonia (assembly GCA_035578905.1). Taxonomy (NCBI): domain Eukaryota; kingdom Metazoa; phylum Arthropoda; class Insecta; order Hemiptera; family Membracidae; genus Stictocephala; species Stictocephala bisonia. The sequence goes on from JAQJVL010000371.1 coordinate 293,803, forward strand.
ACTGAAATTGTTTGAATATTTATAAAACTAATTTATACTTAAAACTCCTAAAAGCTTAATTAAAAGTAAAGGTTAAATCTGGAATATATAGAATAAGCTTTGAAAAGCAACGAAACATTGGCATGTCAAAATATAGCATGTTACAAAAAAGGCGTACGTACTAGTAGTAAATTGGGATTATTTAAAGAAAAAAATAAAATATAAATTTTCTTTAATTCCAATCCGTTTGTACATAACTTTCTTTTTCTATTTTGTACAACAAAAAAGAAAAAACTAAAGAAATAAATAATTAAAATAATAATAATAAATTGAAGAACGTTTTTACTGACTTGCTTGAAACTTTGCTTAATTATTTAGATTAATATAATAAACTTTCGAAAAATATTAACTTTATAGCAAAACAAATTCGTAAAACAAAAAGACATATTTACACTAAATGAATTGGAATCTGAAAAAAATGTTGGAATTCATTTATTGTTCTTAACTAGGTGTAGAACACGTTTGTTTGTGACACCCTGCTTATAACAGTTTTCTTAACAATTAACTTCACCAATTTCACACAAAAAAGTTCAATTTACGTTATGTTGGATCAAGTTGTTTTCGTAATCTATTTATAAATATGTGTTACAATTTTTGATAGTACATGTATTTACAAGTTAGTTAGCCCCAAAGTGTTAAGAAGTTTGCGCAGATAATGAATGGATAAATGTAGACGTTGTAATATTTTTGAAGATGTTTCACACTTTATTAGTATGTTAAATACTTTATTAAACATCACTTTTAATATAATCTGGCTTTCATTATTTCTTTATAAAGGCTGAGTTTAGATCATTACTAAAGTCTAATCAACAACGCGTGATGATTTAATCTGTTTTAATTGAAGTTCCACCAGTACTCGTACCGAAGGGATGGTTTCAATAACTACCCTTTTTAACGGTCTTTTTAACCCAAGTAAATATATTTTGTTGAAGTTAATTATACGAAACAAAGTGTTATGTTATTTTTATTTCGTAGTAATTGTTTGTTTGTAAATAATATCTAAATTATTTACAAAATAATTACTTAAGTGTCATTTAGGTATTTAATGAGTTTAATTTTGTTACATATTTTTCAGATGTCAATTTCAATATATTAACTGTAACAATAAATATATGCCAATATTGTTTTCAGTATAACAAATTTCCGAATAAAGAACTAAAATATAGCAACTCTTGACACAATAAAATTTTCAAAGCACGCTAAGTATAATCCATTATTTTATCACTAAATAGATTTAAAAATACTGCAAATATCTTACTACTATAAGAGTGCTTCTAATAAAATAGAAAAATTTATTCACAAATATAAATGCTCCATCCATAATATTCTGAATATTTGTAAAGTTAAATATAGAATTTAGGAGTCCCATCTGATTTTAGAATTATTTCTAATCAATATTAAGCCCACAAATCGAAATCCAAAGCCCCTAATTCGCCCAGAATATAGATTTTTACTAAGTATTAAAAATAAATGATACAAAAAGTATACATGTTAAATCATTTTTGGTATCAGAATCGTTTTTTTTTCCTCCAAAACAAACATATTAAATTCATTTCCTCCTACAAAATAATAACAACTAAGATGAAACTCTTTATTGTTTGTCATATGAAAACATGGATGTCATATTTATGTTAAGAAGAAAAACTGCCGAAGATTAATGCACTTTAAGTGCACAAAATTGTTGTCAAAAGTTGGTATTTATTGGTAAACTTTCCAATGGTTTCCTATTCGTGGGGATAGTATTGACTAGTTAAAAAAATCCTGACAATTATTTGGGACACGTATATTTATTTTCATATCCATATTCGTAACTAAATTTTATTTTAGGTCAGTAGGTTATACATACTATTATCAGTGAGGAAAACACAAAATAAACACAAATAAAGGACATACGAGTACCTTTTTGTACGTTGAATGGAAAATGTGAAGAATCAAGAAGAAGCAACTGCTGTTGTAAATTTCTTAGACAAAAACTGAAGGTAATCTGAAAAAATATTCACTATGAGAGATTATGTTTTAATTCTACTGTATTCATAGAAATTGTTGTAAATTTGTATAAAGCAACACTCATTTATAAAGTAACTTAGACTCTAAATGATTTATATGACTCAGTGTTTATAAATCCCATTCTTGTACACATATTGACTATCTGATTCGAAATCTAAAATCACAAATGCAACTGAAATCAAATACTTGTATTTTTAACCAGTAGGAAAGGTCATTATGTAATAATACATCTTTTGTATAAAAGTCTACATAAAAAGGTTCAGTTTAATTAGTTAAACTTGTAAATTAATTCAATTTCGTATGGATTTTAGTACTGAGATGTACCCAGTTAACAAACACTTAGAAGTAAAGTTCCCTCACCCCTCATCTGCTTACATGAGCCTAGTTCTTTATTTATTTTTTTTTAGTATCGTTAAGAGTCTGCTTTCATGCATGTTAGTTTTAATCTCAAATAGTTTTTTAATTAGCATAATACGTGTAGGTACATATACTGTACAAGTAAACGTCAAACAACACAAATTTATTACAATATAAGCACAAAATGCACAAATATATTACAATACAAGTACAAAATGCACAAATATTATGGTGATCGATTTCGGTTAACCACGCTCACCTTACTCAGATCAGAGGGATTCACAAAAGAATGCACACAAATTCTTTTGTGAATCACTGTGGTCTGAGGAAGGTGAGCGTGGTTCACCGAAATCGATCACCATAATATTTGTGCATTTTGTACTTGTATTGTAATATATTTGTGCATTTTGTGCTTATATTGTAATAAATTTGTGTCGTTTGACGTTTACTTGTACTGTTTTAATCTCATGAGAATAATGTTACATGTGAACCCATATGTTTTTCGTTATTTATTGACTAAAAGTTGTGTATAATGTGTCATTTTAAACGTTATCATATTGCGCATTGGATTCGCTTTTGACATTTTGAATACGTACGCCTAGTTTTGAAAATATTGCGAAAATCGTTAAACCAAAATATTTTTTTCTATAAACCTAATTAAGAATCCGCAAATCAGTTCAAACGTGTAATTTCATTCTTGATAAAATGCAATTTTTTTGGAAAAACATACGTTAAATAGTAACTGTTTTATTTGGATACGTGTGATCGTACGTCCGGTTCCAAGATAACATTGTTCTTATGGGTTTAAAACCAATATGGCCGACATACTCTACAGACTTAACCAGGCTTAACAATTGCTCATGGGGTTAAAATAGGGGAAGCACGCCGGGTTCAAGGCCTAGACCGACTACTCCGACTACTAAACAACCCTATCACTTGCCAGTATTATCTTTTACCCAGCTGTTTAATAAGTAATCTTGCTACTATGAGCATCTGTTATTTTCCAAAAACTATTATTTTGACAATTGACGACATTCTGCTCAGCTGTATAATGATTTCTTAAGAAGTCATTTGTACATTCTTTACGTAATTCATCTAAAAATATATCTGTTTAAAACAATTTAACCATAATTTGTCATTATTTTGAATGAAACCTCAATCAAGTTCTACTTCAATTTATAATCCTATGTAATGGCAAGATACACCTTTTGCTGAACTGGGCAGCATTGGAAGAATACATGTACACCCTTCATATCTTTTCACATGAGTATCTCGCTGCTTTTGATGTGGAGTGTACGTGGAAGGAGGAGTCTGAGCACTTTGGGAATTAGTTTCCTACTACAGTATCAATGGGCAAGCATTTATAATAGGTTGTTTATATTGTAATGTAGTCTTTTTTATAAATTACCGTATAGTCATTAATCACTGTGTAATCGTTAAATTTATTTAAACTGTATAGAACATTGCGTTTTCATTTAAGAAAATCTTAAAATTATGTAATATTTTAAAATGTATTCATTAATTTTGCAGCTATGTACTACTTCTTTTTCCAATCCTAATATACATTTTTTTAAAGCATGGAAAATTCTTTACAGACAGTAATCAGGGTTTTAAATGTTGTAACTACAAAATTATTGAATGGAATATTTTTATTTTTTCAAGCATGTTAGGGTTCAGTTCTGTTTAAAAGAAACTGAACTGATCGTTTGGTTAGTACATTCTTGACACGAATTTCACTATTATATATTACAAATTAAACTAATAGAAATAATATTTTGATAGAAAAATATTAGTGGTTTTGATTGTTTACTAATTAATTGATTGGCTCTCCAAAATTTAAGAAGTAAATTTGATCATAAACTTTCATAAGTAGTTATTGTAAATAATTGAACCAACTGATAATCCCTTCAAAATGATATTTTCATAATTGAAGTGATTCTGTAACGACCTTGTAAGGAGAAGGTATTACAAGGATTACAAATAATAATCCCTCCCACCCACTCATAAACGAAGAGTAGTAATGTCCTCCCCACCCACCCATATACGTACAGTAGTGATGACCCTCCCACTCACCCATACACGTACAGTGATGATGACCCTCCCACTCACCCATAGACGTACAGTGATGATGACCCTCCCATCCACCCATACACGTATAGTAGTGATGACATCCCCACCCACCCTTACACGTACAGTAGTGATTACTGCACTGAAACTATACTGAAGGTCAAATAATACTGAAGGTCAAGTACTACTGAAGGTAACCACCACCTAACTAGATAACTACCCCGTTGTTTGGTTATCGATCTTTAAAGTAGCTTTCACCTGTACTTTACGCCCAATACTTGAAAAAACTCGCAGAGCCAAATGGCTTGTAATTAAACACAACAAAGACGAAGTCAAAGTGCCAACTCGCTATTACAGGTGTATAATGCACAACTCACCCCTACACTTTCCTCTCTTGGACAATCAACTAGGGTTTAGATTTAAGGTTTTAAAATACTTACCTTGGGGGGAAGGGGGTGGTGCTGTTCCTTTGTACCTAATGTAGGCAGGTTGATCGACATTGGTTGAATGAAAAGGATAGAACAGGTAAAATTAAAGGTTTCTACAGGTAAAATAGGAGGTTTTACGTCCTATTTAAATTATTCCAGTTTTAATACATAAAAACTGTACGTACATAATACCCACAGTACGTGTATGTGTAGGTGGGTGAGCACCACTGAACGTGTATATATACGTGCCACATTTTCCACCTGACTATGTTTTTCGCCGAATATCGTTTATTTTTGTCGTTAACGTAAACTGTCTCTTAAAAGCTGATTAGATTATTTACGAGTTCCCTTAAGCACTATTATCAAGAATAATTAGCAACCAACGAACTTTTAATGGGTACTATATAACTTTAAAAAAGTTATTGTTCAATAAATAACATTTCTATCCATCCCCCGTCTCACAAAACAGCTAGCTTCAGAAATATGATATATAGGGCGTATTCAATACCATTAAGTGTTGCCGATAGAAAACAGAAAATAAATGTAATAAAATCAATAGATATTGCAAATGGATACAAGGCATCAATCATTGATGAAATTGGAAGTATAATAAAAAAGAAATACTCTTTTCCTCATTTATAATAGGAGTATCAAATTCAATAACACAAACAATAAAACTCCTAATATTGAATAGCATTTACATTAGTTAAGTTGATATTGTAAATGTAATATAATGTAATTTTATTCTTGTTAGTAGAACTTTCACGAATATTATGGTATAGAATTAGAAAAAGCAACAAGTTGTTTGATGGGCAGTGTTCGCACTTCATGTAATTCCAGAACGAACAGACGAGAACGATTTACATTAGGCATGGCTGTGGATGAAACATTTGTATGGGCAAGGAGGAATCTGATGCAAACAAGAATTAAAAATGCAAGCCAGTTTCTTCTCTACGATAAGATTCAAAACAGCCATCCTAAACCACCACATTTTTTAATATAAAATTTAAAGAATTGTAAATATGCATAATTACATGGACCTCACTGACAAATTACATATAACTTGGTGAGGCCAAATCTGTAAAACAAAATGCAAGAATAAATAAAAATAAGTCCGTGTTTAAAACGGTGATGCATAATAACCTAACATAAAAAGTACCACTCTTTTGTTTTATTTAAACAGTATTTTGGAAAAACTGCTCCAAAACCTACTTACAAAACTTTAATATATACTTTTTAGGTGTTGAACACAAAACAAGCCATTCTCCAAATTGTTAGAGTTTTATATGTAAAAAAATTTTGGACAGATCAGATTTAGTATAGTGGATTATTATGTTGAAACAGTTGAATTATTGAAAACTTAGTAGATTCTTTTTTGATTTTACAAAATTATGTAAAATAATTACTAATGCATGTTAATACGTTCAATGTTTACTGAACTTAAATATACTCTGATCTAAAAAACTAACAATCATAAACTACCAAAAACTAGTGATGAGTAATAACACTTTTTTTAAATTGTCCAATTAAAAGTTAGTTGAAGGAAAATTCCATCGTTAAGAAATTGTCTATAAGATCTAGATTTTTAAGAAATATGAAATTTTGGGTATATAAATAAAACTGTGTTTTCATAAATCTATAAACGTAAAGAACCCTAATGAGCCTTAATGTGTTTATACGTTTTATAAAAAATGCTATCATGAAAATATTTTAGAATATCTTACTATGACATATATTCCTACTCTGAGTAATTGGAGTAAATATCTTTTGGCAACATAGGTTACAACAATCATTAGCTGAAATAATAATTGATGTATTTATTTTATTTTTTAACAATTTCATCAATTTAATGACAATTATTATTGGTTGATTTTAGTTTTTTAAATTTAATATTTCAGCATGTTAGTATTATTTGAAAAATGCATTACCTTCAAAATCTGAAATACAATTTGTCATAAATCCTATATTTTGTCGAAACATGCATTTTTCTCATATAGTATACAATATACTTAGGTAGAATTAATTATTTCTTATAAATGACATATTTTATGATATGATAGAGTTTTGTTTGTTTCTTTTTCCTGATATATAGTTTGGTAAATTGTAAAAGGAAGTTAAATAAATATCAATAACATACTGTGATTGAATATGACTATTAATTACGTTTATAGATAGTTTGATCACGTAAGAAAGCTAAAATGTTGGAGGTAAAAACATTGAAAACATGCCAGAAGTAAGGCAGTAACTCTGTAAACAAACTTCCCGATCTCACGAGGGTTACAACTGTGTGAAGACACGGTTTTACCCGGCACGTAAGGGGTGCAAATTGGCGATAGCAATCTCCACAAACTTGGTTACTACTTTATTTATTAAGGCTTGTCAAAGTTAATGCTAAAAAACTAATATTAAATAGCTATTAATCAAAATCAAACCATTTATTTGTATTTTGACAATTTTAAATTTGTATTACAAAAGTCATATAATTATAATAATTATGTATTCATCATATACATGTTGATAGTGTATGTTAACTCATTTTCACTGACTAATATAATCACAATATGTACTACATTAGGGTTATTATTAATATATTACATAAATAAAAGCAAAATCAGTCAACTGACAAATACTCCTCCACCGAGTAAAAGGTTCCTTGAACTAAGTATTTCTTTAGGAAAGCTTTACATTTTCTGGGGCTTTCTTCGAGTTTAATAAAATTTGGCAATTTATTAAACAATTTTGGCCCAATATTTTGAGGTAGGTAAGACGCAATTTGAAGCCGATGCTGTGCCGGTCTGTGCTGATGTTGTTGCCGCGTATTATGAGTATGCACATCTGCTCCTACTTGAAAAACACCGAATTTAAATTTATAGAATATTAACATTTCATATATGTAGAGGGACTGCAAGGGTAAAATTTGAAACGATTTGAAAAATTCCCGGCAAGATTCGCGTGTATTTAACTATTACAAACTAGTTACCTTTATTTCTTTTTATTACTACTATTAGATGTATATTTGGATTAACACTGGTTATGGAATTATATTCGGTTAGTTGAGCCGCCTCGTCTAATAGTTAGAAGAAACGGTTCAGCCAGTTGCCTTGAGCTAAGTGTTACGATGTTATCGGTAAATAACGACGTCAAGCAATATCTAGCGTGGCTGTTCCTTGGATGGGTGATCCCATCCTTGCAAGCACAGGTGATCATTTTGAGGTCACATAAGCCATTGGTCCCAGGACACTTTGCTTAGTGAAATAAGATTCCTTTAACTAAATATCTTTAGATTTTTAAGGTTATTCGTTTAAAAAATAAAATATCAACAAATACAGAATTATAATGTTGGATTAAAAATACTGTTAAAAACATATGATATACAAAAATACAATTTCCGTATTGTTAGTAATAGCCTATATTTAGGTTAGTAGGATCTTTCCCTTTAATTCACTGTCATAACTGAAACTTAGGTTAACCTAACTTAACCAAACCAAGCCTAACATAACATAACGTAACCAAACCTAACATAACTCAGCGTAATATCTTTTGTGATTTTAAAAAAATCTCAACCTAGTATTATGTTATTTTTAGTTTTATTGGGAGCACCTTAATAATTACACTGGCATTATATTTTATATCAACTCTTAATAAGCACTAAAAAAGATGTATGATACATTCAAGAGAAACGTTTTAAGAGCCATACGGTTGAACTCAGCTGGACACACGCAGGTGTACCAACATTGTAAAACTGTATATTGCAATAAATTCACAACACTATAGATATTGAATTTAATGACTAGATAAGAACAGTACTTAAAAACAGTAATAAATTAGGTTATAATTTTAATAAACAAACTCTGATTGATATGATAAAGTAATAATTTCGCAGGATAACAATTTGCCAGCTAAATTTACGATTCACTGCACGAAGCAAACAACTATTATTCTAAATTAAGTAAACATACGTCTAGACTAAGTAAAGTAATGTGATTGTTGAAACTGACATTTTGGATTATAACAATACATATCTACCAAGTACACGTTTATAGTTTATTGCGGAGATGAATATAGCAACATATCTAATTACTGTTTATACACCTGGTGTAATTCCGATTAACCGAGCATTCAATGTAAGCATATAATCAAACTGAATCAGATCCCTATCTCAACATTTATGGAGATTTCCCTTTTGTGAATACTTTATTAACGTCTACTGGTTGTGGTTAGCTATTTTATATGATGATTGAATTGAATATGATTGAATATGATGGTTGAAAAAATACCTTCACTTGATTATAATGCAAGAACAATAAATGTATACATACAAAATACTTGTAATATAGAATTTCACAAAAAATCACCTTTGTATATTGGAAAACTTTTAATTCTCACTACCACTAAACACAAAAACTATGGAAAAGTACAAACAATTCAAGATGAAAGTAAAAATTATATTTAAAAAAAGCTCTCTACTCAATAGAAGAGTTTTCGATTAAGCTTAAAATTTTGTTTTTAAATTGCTCTAAATACATTTAATTATTATGTATTTTATATTGTAACTTAAAATAAGTAGACTTTTGTATGTTACTGCATAGTTAAATTAAAAAAATTAAAGATATTTCTATATTGATTTTGTAGACTATGTGTAGACATTTGTCTAATGAACATTTATTTTATGATCTAAACTTTGGAATAATTTCCTTATCAAAGTGATTGCTTATGAGAAATCTAATTAAGGGTAAATAAATATATTTACTTTTTAAGTTTGGCATTATATAAGGTTATCTGGTTGCATAAAATAATGTACATAAAAAAATAATTAAAGTCGGCAGTTTTAAAGAATGATAATATGTTATGAAATTGAAATTTTATCAAATGCATGATGAGAATTTCGTATTATTTTATAAACTTTCTTATAAAATATATTCTTTATATTTTCAATAGCCCATTTCACGAACATGAAGGGTGTTCTGCCTTCAGGCAGGCTTTGTAGCAGCCCCCCCAAACCTCTCTGTTCTGCCCTCAGACAGGCTTTGTAGCAGCCCCCCCAAACCTCTCTGATCTTCCTTCAGGCAGGCTTTGTAGCAGCCCCCCCAACCTCTCTGATCTTCCTTCGGGCAGGCTTTGTAGCAGCCCCCCAAACCTCTCTGATCTTCCTTCAGGCAGGCTTTGTAGCAGCCCCCCCAAACCTCTCTGTTCTGCCCTCAGGCAGGCTTTGTAGCAGCCCCCCCAAACCTCTCTGATCTTCCTTCAGGCAGGCTTTGTAGCAGCCCCCCCAAACCTCTCTGATCTTCCTTCAGACAGGCTTTGTAGCAGCCCCCCCAAACCTCTCTGATCTTCCTTCAGGCAGGCTTTGTAGCAGCCCCCCCAAACCTCTCTGTTCTGCCCTCAGGCAGGCTTTGTAGCAGCCCCCCCAAACCTCTCTGATCTTCCTTCAGGCAGGCTTTGTAGAAGCCCCCCCAAACCTCTCTGATCTTCCTTCAGGCAGGCTTTGTAGCAGCCCCCCCAAACCTCTCTGATCTTCCTTCAGGCAGGCTTTGTAGCAGCCCCCCCCCAACCTCTCTGTTCTTCCCTCAGGCAGGCTTTGTAGCAGCCCCCCAAACCTCTCTGATATTCCTTTAGGCAGGCTTTGTAGCAGCCCCCCCAAACCTCTCTGTTCTGCCCTCAGGCAGGCTTTGTAGCAGCCCCCCAAACCTCTCTGATCTTCCTTCAGGCAGGCTTTGTAGCAGCCCCCCCAAACCTCTCTGTTCTGCCCTCAGGCAGGCTTTGTAGCAGCCCCCCCAAGCCTCTCTCATCTTCCTTCAGGCAGGCTTTGTAGCAGCCCCCCCAAACCTCTCTGATATTCCTTCAGGCAGGCTTTGTAGCAGCCCCCCCAAACCTCTCTGTTCTGCCCTCAGGCAGGCTTTGTAGCAGCCCCCCCAAACCTCTCTGTTCTGCCCTCAGGCAGGCTTTGTAGCAGCCCCCCCAAACCTCTCTGATCTTCCTTCAGGCAGGCTTTGTAGCAGCCCCCCAAACCTCTCTGTTCTGCCCTCAGGCAGGCTTTGTAGCAGCCCCCCAAACCTCTCTGTTCTGCCCTCAGGCAGGCTTTGTAGCAGCCCCCCCCAAACCTCTCTGATCTTCCTTCAGGCAGGCTTTGTAGCAGCCCCCCCAAACCTCTCTGTTCTTCCCTCAGGCAGGCTTTGTAGCAGCCCCCCCAAACCTCTCTGTTCTGCCCTCAGGCAGGCTTTGTAGCAGCCCCCCAAACCTCTCTGATCTTCCTTCAGGCAGGCTTTGTAGCAGCCCCCCCAAACCTCTCTGTTCTGCCCTCAGGCAGGCTTTGTAGCAGCCCCCCAAACCTCTCTGATCTTCCTTCAGGCAGGCTTTGTAGCAGCCCCCCCAAACCTCTCTGATCTTCCTTCAGGCAGGCTTTGTAGCAGCCCCCCAAACCTCTCTGATCTTCCTTCAGGCAGGCTTTGTAGCAGCCCCCCAAACCTCTCTGATCTTCCTTCAGGCAGGCTTTGTAGCAGCCCCCCCAAACCTCTCTGATCTTCCTTCAGGCAGGCTTTGTAGCAGCCCCCCCAAACCTCTCTGTTTTTAGCAAATCTTTTTGTTGTCTCACATTTCTTTACATTATATGTCTACTACCTAATATATTCCTTTCCTGTAACTTTTCCTTACATATCTGTTTTCAACAGGCTCTCCTTTCATCACATGCTCTAGCTCTTCCCATAGTTTACAGTATTTCCCTCTCTCTCTTTTCAGTAATTCTTCATTTCGCCCTCTATCCTCCCATCCTATTTTCTCCATCCTTCTTCATCTCCACTTATCTATTGCTTCTAATCTCTTCTCGTCTTCTTTCCTAAGAGTCAATGTTTTCGCTCTATACAATAAAACACTCCAAATAAAACGTTATATAAAGATTTTCCTCAGACTCTTAGCCAACGGTGCACAAAGTAAACTTTCATTTTTGTAGCCCATTAGTATGCGTTTAATGATTTTACTCTATTTAATAGCACTGCATTTTCCAGGCATATATTAGTTAATGCCTTTCCAATAGTAACTTTTAATTTAGACCAGAATTACCAGTAATTTATTGGAATTATTACTCTTATAGCAATAATAATTTGTCTCGTTCTTGGTTCTTCTAACTGAGAAACTTCTAACTGAGAAATTAGCTGAAAAATAGACCAAGGCAACATTATTGCTATTCATGGCCCTTCCTTTTATTTTATTTCCAAGCACATTACTTTGATCTATTCATAAATAAAATAGCCTTTTCATATTTTATTCTTGATCGAGTGTAGGCAATAAAGGTATTAGCTTAAAAAAAATTGAACGAATTTTCTACAAATATAAAGAATACAACGAATTGATTGACTATTCTACAAATATATACTGTGTTTTATTATTCAATTTCATCCAATTTTAAGATTTTTATTAGCACTCAATTTGCATATCCATAGGTTACTTCATTAATGGTTTTAAAAACAACTTAATGTTAATAATTCTAATTAATTCTTTTAGCAATAGTTCGTACCAACCACTCATACACGTATTGTTGAAATTTTTTCAATCCAAATGAAGAAAAATCCATACTAACGTATTAAAAGAAAAGTTTTCACTCATATAATACATATGCATTTGTATTTATTTACATTAAGCAATATATTGAACTAGATACTACAGAAACATAATATATTACCATTCATTTTTATATGTATGTTACTTGTATTGTTTAAGTTTATTTTTAAGCGTGTTTATTTTTTTATCTTAAATAAGACTTGACGTGAAAAATTGAGGATAACATTGCATATTTAAGCTATTTATTTAATAATTTGATACTAACAATTAAATAATACATGATATGTAACTGTAGTAATTGATCAAACATGTAATCCTAGATTAGCTCTGCTCTTAGCCATACAAGCGGTTTGGATACCGTATATTTAATCAGCATCGAGCATACAGCATGAACATTGCAAGCGAACATATTTGCAATGTTGTCAATGTTTCATTAATAGCTACTGTAATTACTAAACACATATCAATTGTATCCGATATACACATTGGTCGGAAGAAGATAAACGATAATATTTTTGAGCTCACTTTTACTGAATATTTTTAAAATTTTACTTTTTAGTTGTTGTGTGGTACGTTTAATTATTATATTTTTTGAGTTTAATTTGAGAAAAAGATGTTATTCAATAAACTTCAAAAGGTGACTATTTAGCTTGTATTACAAGACAGCGATTGTCGTAAGTACATTTTTAATAGAACAAGGAGCCCCTATTGTTTTAACTTTTGAAGTATTTCAAGAAAACTTTATTTGAATCACTGGAGGTTAGCTGAATAAAATAATTTATATATTTAGTTTATAGTTATATAATTAATTTTATACCTAATGGTTTAAAGATATTCAAATATTGTTGGCTATTTTGTGTTATCAACACTAGCTGTAGTTACATACAACACGTAGTTGTTACATAACCAAGCTGTGTAAGGAATATTTTTATTAGAAAAATTATTTTTAAAATTTTAAGAAACAATTTAAATTCATAAAAATAGAGAAAAATTGTCTTGTCGATTGAGTTGGCTTATATAACATTTCATTGTAACAAGGACATTACGTTGTGAACGATATTGTTTCAATACGTCAATATTGCAATATTTGTTTTACATAGGTACGTCATATCGTAATCTGTTTGTGTTATTGAAATATAAATATTATTAGTATTAGGTTGTCTATTAAGACTTAAGTTGATAGTGCCATTATAACAACACCATGCCAATTTACAAACAAATTAGTATTCATCATTCATTAAAAAGACGCCGATTATATCAAAACACGGGCGATTGAGTGAAATGATTACAGTTGAAGGAGTGTAATCATTGTTACTAACTAAGGTCGACTGTTCCTCAGAAGGGGCTTTTATTAATAGCTCAAAAGCCAGGAAACTAACGTAAAAATTTAGATGAAATCCGAACCACGTAGTGTTGGTCAGATTTTCAGCTAACTGACAAGCTTAACACTCAGTTCTCTTCCCTAAACAACATCTGAACATTGAATACCATACAACTTGGACACCCCAGACTTCTCTAGTAGTGTTCAAGTTGATGGTAACCATTTTGCGAACGCCGTTTATTAATTAAGAGCATCAAACCTATCGCCTACAATCTCCTCAACCCTTTATCCTCAAGTAGCACTAGGTTAAAGCACTGCGACACTAGTGCCAACGTGTATTTTACCAAGTTTTAAATACAACAAAATCACTAATTTTAATATACGACATATTGAGTTGTAAAGTTCATATAGAAGTGGAATGTATGAGAATAAAATGGGCACTATTTTAAGGTGATAAATATATATACTCTATGATCGATAAAAATTACTTCTAAAAAATTAGTTATATCGAATATAAACTAACCAAATATTTGCCTAAGCTTCCATGTCTAAAGATCTTGAATTCAAATGTCGAATGTTTTTGGAATGATTATTCTGACTGACATTAAAACTTAATGATAAAAACATTCTTCATTTACATCAATGGGCTTTCATTTTTGATGACTCGTTTAGTTCTAAAGCCTTTAAAAGAACAACTACTCCAAACGATGAGCTACTCAAATTGAAGGCTTTGGAGCGGCTTACAGGCTAAGCTTACAAGAGTTTCGTGGTATAGACCTTACAAACTCATGCATAACAAGAGAGTCACAATCATCAACTGTAGGCCTAACCAATATTCTGTTATAATCATAGATCCAATTTGTTAACACAATTATCTAGTTATTAAATACTTTTATTATAGAATTGTACAAATTATTATATACAAAAAATTAAGTAGTATACGTTATTAAATTAGACTTCTTTTTTAATATGCACGTTCTTTTTATGATTATTACATGGGATGTAAATTTGTTTATGTTACGTCATAAATATGACGAATTTTTAGCTTAAGCTTCATGTACTAATATATTGGAATTAGAAGGGTATTTATATAAGTTTTTCTTTCTAATATTTTACTATTTCGCTGAATTTTTTTAAATTTATTCGATCTGAAAGAGAGCTATATTATTTTAAATATTGATGACTGATTTGAAAATTAAAAAAATAAATAAATAAAATTAACTTCATTGATGCAAAATTCATCTAAAATGAAATAGATTTGTAGATTACATACCATATCATACATACATACATAGGTGTATATGTGTATACATAGGTGTATATCATAAATCTTCATAGGTGTATATGTGTTTACTTTTCAACACATATATACCTATGAAGATGGCATAAATGCCGAAACCGGTCGTGTTGATTTATTAAAAAATTGTTTAAGGGTGCTCAGTTATTATTTTTACTATAACATTAATATATATATTGAATTTCTAATAAATAAATACTAAGGAAAATAACTATTATAAATCCTCAACTCACTTATGATATCCTTTTTGTTTGAAATGTTAAAATACTTATATCATAGTGAGATGAAAAATAGTAAAACGTAAACCAAAGAAATAAGGTAAAATATTGTTAACAATAGTAATTAATAACAAAACACTAGTCCAGAAACCACTTGAGTTTATTACAAACTTTTTACTTCCAGATACTAATTGTCCAGCATTACATTGAACGTATTGGGGTGGGGGGGGGATTGAAAATGAAGTTAAAGTGTGTATTAACGATAGTTTACTTAAATTAAAAACCCCATTTTACTATATTTTAAATAAAGTCACGTGACTGCATTTTGAAAGAATTTCATATACAGTAAATAATCAAAAATTGCTCCCCTGTAAAAATCGGGTACATTGTTGGCAATTCAATTGAAGGTTGCCTTTTAATTATTTACTTTGAGGACTTGGGTAGTAAAAAACAGTAAGTCAATTATTCATTTTAAGCAAGCTGTGACTGTCACTGAGCTTGTTCAGAAAACAATAATATTTTTACTGTTTACTGTATTCTTAAATATCAAATGTCATCCAATGCTAAAATGAGTAATATAGCTTTATTTTTCATAAAACAGTCTCATACCACTGTGCTGATTGTAGTTGGAATTACTATTCAAAATTGAAATGATTGTCAATAATTGATCATTTTGTTTTGGATCATTATTGACATTTTAATGCTGTTAGTTAAAATTAGCTATTTAAAACATAACGGATGACTAGAAAATTATTTTGCAAAAAGGTCTATAACATAAATAAATAACTCAACGCTTCGTGGATAAGCTTCCCAAAACTCTATTTCTCTCTGTATTAAAAATACAGGTCCATCATTAGGTAAGGCATCTGAACTGTAAATCTAATAATTATACATAATAAGTATATTAATTTTGTTGAGCAATATAAAATGTATTCATACTATTTTACAAAATACAATTTATGCTGAAATACGAAATAAAACTAAAAAAATTTGTTATTTAAGCTCACATACAAAATATAATTGAAAAAACATTGAGGGGAATTTAAATGTCAAGTAGATTGCATTTTTGTCATAAAACTGTGTCTTTTGGTTTTAAATATATTTTTTTAAAGAAAATCTTGAAGAAGTTTGATCAACCTGAAGGTCAGTTGGAGATAACTTGATTTAGGGTCCAATGACGTTAATCCCAAGACAGCGGTCTGAAATTGTCACACGTAGGTCAGGGGTGTGACGGCGAAACATATTTCCTTGGGTAGATTTTGTAGTATGAACACCAACTAGTAGAACATTAAAATGACACCATAAAATTATACAAATAATAATAAAGAAATTATTTTTTATTGATATTATTATATTTTATATTGATATTTCCTTATCAATTATATACTTTTAAGACTTAAAATTAGTACTTCTATACGTTTAAATAGTATTTATCGTGTTTTTTAGATGATATAATAAATGTATTAACATTAATAAATATTTGTTTGTTTGTACACGTTTGGTTTTGTAAGTACAAAAAATGTAACATTTATGTTTTTAAAAATTACTTAATTTTTCTTTCAATACTATCGAATATTAATGGTATTTTTGAACTTATGTTAAAAATCAGAATAAATTCTCTATTAATTTAGCAAATCAACACATTTTAAAGATAAATTTACTATCATTAGATAATATATTTTTATGAGAATACATCACGTTATATTTACGAAATATGTTATCGAGTAAGCTTCTCTTGGGTCAAAGGGAGGTGATTTTCCAGCCGGCAGTGCGTAAGACGTAATGACGTAATCTCGGACAATCTGAGGCTCTCAAGTCAGCTGTTTATAAACTATTAACTCACTTAATGGGACGCAATTATTTCAGCTTGTAAAGTATAAAGATCAGTCATAGAGAATATAGTAAAAATAATGTTTTTGATCTATAGAAACATGTTTTAGACCTTTATCTGTTTAATTAAATTAGTCCACTTTTATACATAAGACCAATTTTCAAAACATAAAAAAGTATTTATTGGAAACCCAATTTACCTATATAAACACTGACTATCCAAGAATTACTTATCATTAAAAAAATTACACATTTAATAAATATTTATGGCAGTTTTTAGTTAAATGGTATTAAGTGAACTTTTTAAAAATCATTTAAATAAAAATTTGAAAATATATATTTATATTTACGTTTTTTTAAATTTAAAACTGAGAGAAATTCATTCCAAACCATTAAATTTACATGCATAGAAGCAATAATATATTTTTATATAGAAACTGAAAATGTTTTGAGTTGTATTTAAAAAACATAGTTTATATAGCGTAGTAATAATAATAAATACGAGGTTAGATTTACAAACAAAATAATAAAAATAAATTATAAATTCATCTAAGATTAATTGTAAATTTATACATAAGTTTATTAAATTAATCTCCATCCATCCTCTATAGAGATGAGACAGATAAATATAATATAAGACACGTGAATATTGAATAGGTCTACATTATAGGAAATATGTTTTTCTAAAATGGTACCTTAGAAAGAAATATCCATACATATTACTGAATATGAGCACATTGTCTGATGAAGGCAGATTTTTATTCAGTCCAGTTTGTACAGAGAAGACAAAGCAACATCATTAACAAAAGGCCAAATATAACACCTTAGATTGGATATTTGTCTTGACAGTTAATACTTTTCTTAATTAATAATAGAAAAATAATCCTTGTATATTCTCGGTTGTTAATTGCACATTTAATAATCTGATTTTTCTTTTGTATAAAATAGTTTGCATTTATTTCTTGAAAGATTACCAACCGTGCAAAGTCGTAACAAGATATCCCCCAAAAGCTCCCTTCCCTCAGCATCCTATTTACTGTAAAATGGCTTGAATGATTATTTTTTAATATTCTATTTATTTATCAGATTATAGAAATAAAATTGAGTTTTCCCTTGTCCTATTGATGTTAAAACTCGTCAGGCTACTTCTAACGGCTAATTTACCGTCAAACCAGAAAATTCTTATACTTTCTAGAGGTTGCTAGATTGGCTGAGAAACCAGATGTGACTTACTATACCCCGACTCCTGGGGAAAGTTTAATAAAAACAGTATTATTAGCTAGCTCCACAGTATTATTTAAACATTTTACTTAATTTGTAAAATACAGTTGTAAGATAACGCAAAATGACAAAATCTGATTGTTTGTTTTGAAATTTAAATCGAATATTAAGGTGTAATCCTTTCGTATACCTGTTGGTTTTTACCTATAGAAAACTGAAGAATAAAAACAATGTTTTATTAAATAAAGACACATCTTTTTTGTTTTCGATATTTACCTTTTTAAATTCCTAGCAGAGACCAGCGGGAGTACATTTGTATTCAGAAAAACTTCCTTTAGCCCTTTTTTAGCCCTGTATAGTAATCCTTTTACTGCAATTAGATTTATCTTTATAATTATCTTGGTGCCATATTACAGTATTGCACTTCCTAAATTACCTGCACTAACATTTTGATTATATTTGTCTGGTCAGTTTTTATAATTTGTAATATTGTTACACGTTTCACGTTATATTTTCACAAAGTATTCCTTTGAAGGTTATTTAAAAATTGTCTAAACCAAAATCCTTAAGTAAGGGTGGGTGGGTGGGAATTGGCTGTTTATAAATAGGGATCACATGGCTGACTAACCAATAAGACCACATGACGAACTGGTCAATTAAATCACACGACAGATCAGATATTAAAATAGCTGACCAATCAGATCAAGAAACCGACTGACAAATTAGGTAACAGGACCAACGAACCAGTCGAATCTCAGGATCAACTGACCAATCAGAATACGGCATTAATTGACCAATCAGATCTCAGGATCTAATAACCAATGACATCCCAAGACTTACCGACCAATCGGATCGCGGAATTAACTTACCAATTAGATCACAGGACTGGACTGACCAAATATATCTCAGAATTTACTGACCTATTAGATCACAATCTAACTGACCAATCAGATTACAGGACTGGCTGAGCAATCAGTAAATGGCACTTACTGACAAATCAGGTCGTAGGATTTACTGACCAATCTGATAACAGGATTAGCTGAACAATCAGATCACATAGTTGATTAACCAATCAGATCACAGGATTTACTGACCTATCAGATCACAGGACTAGTTGACCAAAAAGAGCACATTATTTACTGACCAATCAGATAAGAGGACTAGCTGACCAATCAGATCACAGGAATGTCTGACCAATCAGATACAGGATTTACTGACCGATAAGATCACAGGACTAACACACCAATCACCTGACAGGACTGACTGACCAATAAGAAAACAGCATTTTCTGACCAATCAGATCAAATAATTTACTGACCAATCAGATCACATGATTTACTGACCAATCAGATTACAGAATTTACGGACCAATTAGATATCAGAACTATCTGACCAATCAAATCAAGGAACTGACTTACCAATCAGTTCACAGGATGTATTGACCAATCAGAACACAGGACTAGCTAACCAATCAGAACACAGGACTAGCTGATAAATCAGATCACAAAACTGACTGACCAATCAGATAACAGGATTTCATGACCTATCAGAGCAAAGGATTTACTGACCAATCAGAGCACAGGATTTACTGACCAATCAGCATACAGCAATTACTGACCAATCATAGCACAGGATTTACTGACCTATCAGATCAGATGATTTACTGATCAATCGGAGCACAGGATATACTGACCAATCAGATCAAAGAATTTACGGACCGATTAGATTGCAGAACTATCAGCCCAATCAGATCACGGAACAGATTGGCCAATCAGATCACAACATGTACTGACCAATCAGAGCACAGAACTAGCTGACCAATCAGATCACAGGATCGACTGACCAATGACTTAATAGGACTAGCTAACGAATCAGATCACAGGACTATCTGACCAATCAGAATATGGCATGGACTGACCAATCAGATTACAGGATTTACTGATCAATCATATTACAGAATTTACTGACCTATCAGAAAACGATATTTACTAACCAATCAGATCACAGGACTCTCTGACCAATCAGATAACGTAATGTAATGGCGTATCAGAGCAGAGGACTTACTGACCAATTAGAGCACATGATTTACAGGAAAAACAGATCACCGCTTTTACTGACCTATCAGAGCATAGGATTTACTGACCAATCAGATAACAAGATATAATGACAACTCAGAGCACAGCATTTACTGACCTTTCAGATCAAAGAATTTACGGACCAATTAGATGACAGAACTATCTGCCCAATCAGATCACGGAACAGATTGACCAATCAGATCACAAGATGTACTGACCAATCAGAGCACAGAACTAGCTGACCAATCAGGTCACAGGATTGACTGACAAATCGGATAATAGGACTAGCTGACCAATCAGATAACAGGAATTTCTGACCAATCAGATCACAGGACTGTCTTACCAATCAGATGGCCTATCAGTGCCAATCAGATAACAATATATAATGACAAATTAGAGCACAGCATTTACTGGCAAATCAGATTACAGGATGTACTAAGCAATGATATCACAGAACTGACAGACCGATCAGAAAATATCTTTTACGACCAATCAGAAAAACGCATTTACTGACCTATCAGATAACAGGATATAATGACCTATCAGATCAGAGGATTTGCTGACCAATCAGACCAAAGAAATTATGGACCAATTAGATCGCAGAACTATCTGCCCAATCTGATTACGGAATTGATTGACCAATCAGAGCACATAACTAGCTGACCAATCAGATCACAGGATAGACTGACCAATCGGATAATAGGACTAGCTGACCAATCAGATAACAGTAATGTCTGACCAATCAGATCGCAGAAAAATTCCCTGTTATCAGATTACGGAATTGATTGACCAATCAGATAACAGGATGTACTGACCAATCAGAGCACAGAACCAGCTGACCAATCAGATCACAAAGATCGACTGACCAATCAGATAATAAGACTAGCTTACCAATCAGTTCACAGGATTGTCTGACCAATCAGATAACAGAATTTATTGGCCTATCAGAACATAGGATTTACTGACAAACCAGATCACATGTTTGACAGACCAATCAGATGACCTAGACTGACTGACCAATCAGATCACAGGACTTACTAACCAGTGATATCACAGAATTGACAGACTAATCAGAAAACAGCATTTACAGATCAATCAGAAAACCACATATACTGATCAATCATAGCACACAGGATTTACTGACCAATCAGATCTCAGGACTAGCTGACCAATCAGATTATAGGATTTAATGACTAATCAGAGCACAGGATTTACTGACCAATCAGATCTCAGGACTAACAGAAATCACAGGAGACTAACAATCAAATGACAGTACTGACTGACCAATCAGAAAACAGCATTTACAGACCAATCAGAGCACAAGATTTACTGACCAATAAAATAACACTTCTGACAAGCAGATTATAGGACTGACTGACTAATCAGAAAATGCCTTTCACTCATCAATCAGATCACAGGATTAACTGATTAATCAGAAAATGGCATTTATTGACCAATCAGATCTCAGGACTAGTTTACCAATCAGATATAGGGCTGACTGACTATGAAGAAAACGGTATTTACTGACCATTCTGATCCAGTGTGTAAAATTACGCTTATATTATAATGATTTGTTAAAAAAATACCATTGTAAGAGATAAATA
Organism: Stictocephala bisonia; assembly: GCA_035578905.1. Lineage (NCBI taxonomy): Eukaryota > Metazoa > Arthropoda > Insecta > Hemiptera > Membracidae > Stictocephala > Stictocephala bisonia. Next base: position 315,821 of record JAQJVL010000371.1, read on the forward strand.
TATAAAATGACAGTAATTTACTACTTTTATTAAAGATGAAAACCAATGTGTGATATTACAAGTAATTCCTTGATTATACCCTTTCAATCTCGTCACGCCGCTACATGAATTCGTGAAAGTAGGAGTCTAACATTGTATGAGCACCGCTATTAGGATAAGCAAAACTAATTATAACCATACTTACTGTACATAACCTAACTTTTTACATACCTTCGTATGCTGATCTGATATACGAATTACAGAAAAAATACAATTTATTAATTAAATGTTTAGCATACCTTACGTGTCCAAGATGTGTACTAATTGTCAATTTCACGTAAAAAGTAATATGTTTCTTCCATAAATATTATACTTAACTAAATGTACACATTTTCCCATATTACCAATTTTAGAAAGCTTTACAATCTTACATTATCTAGAGGCTACTAGATTAGTCGAGCAACCCTAACACTTACCACACACCAAATATTTGCAGTGTATGTAAACAAAGAATGTTAGAAACCGTCATTTTATTTATGTTTGAAAAATAGCTGATAGGTTTCTTACAGTTATTTTTGGGCAAAATACCACCATAGAGGAAGCACACGCGGGCGACGTTACCGGAAGCTCACAGAGCGTTGTATGTCACTTGGATGACACTCTGGAGAATTCGATATATGACCAAACCCTGCTCAGTAATATTACATGGACTTTCCATCTCTGGACATCTACTATTCTCTCTTATGTGACTTGAAATGAACCCTATTAAAACATTTGGCTTGGATCAAAATGGTTTTAGTTATTTTTTTGCCTTTTTAGGCTAAACAACACATTAGAATCCAATTATAATGTAGCATTAAATATGAAAAAACTGTGACGTGCAACTTGTAGTTCACACAAATATGCTATTGTACGTGTATGGGTGGGCGGGTGGTTCAATACCACTGTACGTGGATAGATGGGCGGGTGAGTTAATGCCACTGTACGTGTAAGGATGGGCGGTTGGGACAATGCCACTGTACGTGTTTGAGTACAGCATTGAATAGGATTAATTATGCCAAATTCCATATGCATTAAGTAACGTTCAGGTTTATATTAACATAAAATTGTAACAATGACGATATTAGTCGCATAAATAATAATGAAAGTGAAAAATGAAACTTATTAATTACATAATTTATTTAAAATTTTAATACGACTGATGAAAATAAAATCTTAAAATCAACAGCATCAATAATACCAATAACAAATCTGAATTAATAACACAATAAAAATAAAAATGATATTAATACAATGAACATGAATAGTAAATAGTAACGAATTATGTAATATGCTGAATTATCAAAACAGTACTTACAAAAGCATAAAACATTTTTCATTTTATAATGTATTTGAATTTATTTTTTTCAATTAAATATATATTATATGCTCAACGTTTACGTAAAAAGGTTAAAAATAGACGGTAAGAAAAAAAGTTTACATTTACATCGATACATTGTATAACTAACTGGAGAATTTACACAGTTACTAGAAGGAGAGTAACATATCAACTACAGGGGCTGGAGAGGGGGTTGTAAACATGAACCAACCCCTTAGTTGGAACTGCCCAGTTAGGGCAACTTACCTTGTTCCTCTACATTGAATAAAAGCTATGTACTTGTTCAAGGGCCATTTTGAAGTGAAATAATTGAACCTTCTGTTTTAAAATAAAATGAAGGTATAGTAGCTTTTACCATGGATTTCATCATGTTTATGCCCAAACAGTTGAAATCAGTGACCACTATCAAATAACCCAAACTATCTCTATCCTAATATGCCTTAATAGTGTTTATCCAGGACCACTCAGAGGAATTTAATTTTAAATTTCACACAACTGTCACTAGGAGTAGCAAAGACCCTACCTCGTCAACACACATGCAACGTGTTTATTTCACCTCTCTCTCCCTCATCGTATCTGCCTGACCTACCTCAAAAATTTTGCACGATTACATATTATTAATTAGTTATATGTACAAACGTAAATAAAAAAAATTAAAAATGTAATTTATAGAAAATTATTAGCTGTCCATAAATATATCTAAAATATTACGTAAGGGAACTGAGTTGGTTGGAACCTTTTGTCCTCTATACTTTCAATTTTTTGTTGGTAAAATATGTCGCAATATTTTCTAACAAGTTACTACATGCGCATAAACCCAAACTAACCACTTTAGGTAGACATTAATCTGTAACGAAATTTTTTTAAATGTTTTCCCCCAACAATTTATTATGTATTCGAAGACTAACACTTTATACAACTAAACATAATTTTCAATAAAAAATTACAATTGACTTGTATTCTCGTAGACATTTGTGAAGCTGCTGAAACACATTTGACTCTGAAGGTAGCTTCACACTGAATTTTGAATACATACTCTTACGCTATGAATTTGGAATACATACTCTTACGCTATGAATTTGGAATATATACTCGTACTCTATGAATTAGGAATACATACTCTTACGCTATGAATTTGGAATACATACTCTTACGCTATGAATTTGGAATACATACTCTTACTCTATGAATTTGGAATACATACTCTTACGCTATGAATTTTGAATACATACTCTTACGCTATGAATTTGGAATACATACTCTTACACTATGAATTTGGAATACATACTCTTACGCTATGAATTTGGAATACATACTCTTACGCTATGAATTTGGAATATATACTCTTACGCTATGAATTTGGAATAAATTTAGTCACTATTTAAACTCAATAAATATTTTATTAACGCTTATTTCTGTATTTTAAATTTCTCTCAATCTTTAAAAATTTGTTTTTTCTTAAAAATGAATATTTTTTTTCAACTGTTCAATTTGTTTAAATATTATCTGGTAAGTACAGGTTAAGTTTAAACTCTGTTGCAAATAAATAGTTAATTTGATATGTTTAATATATTTTAATTAGTATAAATAACTTGTAGCAAAATACTCATACATATATAACATTAATGTACATTTGTTATAATAGTTGCTCTGATATAACAGTAATAATATTAGTATGTATATTTTATGTAAGGGTGCTTTCACCTAATATTGTTATGTTTTTACATATATGTAATTAATAAATAGTATATACAATAAAACATGTTATATTATGTATAGTTTATGTTTGATACAAAAAGAATTCGAATAAAATCGTCAAAATATGAGAAAGTGAATATAGCACTTATTTTACTAAATTAAAAGCATGGACAAAATAATTTTCAAAAACAAATGTTCAATTAATCATGTAAACAACCTTCAACAACTTGAGTTATTGGCTTCTTTAAAGATCTTTTGGGAATGAATTTCATAAATGTATTTTCATGTAATGTAGGGGTTTTTCTATTCATTTCATTACTTTAGTGATTTTAAGATAGTTTGTAAAACAAACAAATCTAATGTTACGTTCTGTTATGGGGATTGATTATTAACAATAGTTCATTGCATGTTTATATAAATTTACTGTGTAAAATATATTTCAGGAGTGTACATTTTTGTATTTATTTTAGTAAGTTATTTTTAAGATATAAATATTCAATTTAAGCTTTAAAGTGTGTTATAATATATTGAAAAATATTTAGCTACATGAGTTTTCTGTAGTTTTTTCAATAATTTATTGATGATTTATAAAATATATTTATCTAATATTACTTTCAAATTAAATGTTAACTTTTAAGATTCAAGGACGTATTTGTGCGTTATCAAAGTAAGGAGTAACCTTAAGGCCATATTTCACTCCATGGCTCAGTGAGTCTTGACAGAGTAATTTAGTGTTACAAAACAGTTACAAATCAATCACCAACGAATGTAAGGGACCGCAACATGTTATTATAAATAGCAATTTGTAGTAGAAAATATATTTGAAGGCTATTTTGTAAACAAAAATATTATTTATCAATAAAATTAGTATTTTGTAAAATCTTCTATATATAACGATTAAGATTTGTGGTTAGTTAAAACTAGTAAATTACGTAAATATTAGAAAATACGATATTATGTTCATTTTTAAACATAGAACATTGGTTTATATTCAATATAACATTATTACTTACCTTTTAAAAGGAAAATTTAAAACATAATTTTTAAAACCGCTTAATTTGGTAGCGTTCTTAATAACGTCTAACCTAAATTAACAATATATATGTTTTGAAGTGTACTATTACATTTCACTTGGACACTTGGGGGAAGTGTATTTTAGCCTTCGTCAATATATTTGCTCACTAAGATGCACCACAGAGGAAGAAAAAATAGATGCCTTGTGGCAGCAGTAAACGCCATATTGAATGCTAACTCCAATAATTTTAATCTTCATATTTTGTAGTAACATTTTCTACATTTATTCATTAAGGATTTAAAAGGGATTAAGGAGGGACTGTTAACGGTGCTGGCCCTACCACCAATACAGAGAACCATAGAACTAATTAACTAGTTCATGGATATTGTGGGAAATACAGTATTATATGGGCCTATTCATGTCAATCTTATTTAAAAAGAGCAGGCGTAGTGCTGAGTTTCAGCGTAAACACAGTGTGAGAGGAGTTTCAGCATTCGTTTAGTTTTTTACTTTCTCGATTATGCGTTAGCATAGAGAAAGTATTGCAATCGAAAAAAATATTTGTTACAAGTTGGTCTAAAAATCCATTTTTGGGCCCTTGAATCGAAAAAGTGGTTTTTAACCAAAAAGTTTTTTTTTGGGGTTGTTTGGGTCTATGGTTGTCAGTGTTTATGAGTGTGTGGGTGTGTTGGCTGGAGACCTAATGGATAGATACATTTTTATGAACTTTGGTATGTCCATGTAATTAGCTAATATCACTAGACCGTTTTTTATAGTTTTTTAAGTTTTAGTTTTTGTGTTTACTATGGACAACAAACATAAAATAATTGAGTTTTGTTTTCCTGAGAACGGCTCTGATGATTTTGATTACATTTTCAGAAAAGGTGTGAATTACAATTTGAAATATTTGAGTAAAAACCTCATGTCTCTAACTTTAATAGATTTTTAGTTATAACATTGTTTATACGAGCAAAAAGAGTACAAAAATAAAATTTTTTCAAGCTTCGTTCTAAATTTTTTGATTGAATTTTTAGTAAAAATGCAAATTACAATTACAACTATTGTAGTTATCAACCCACTAAGTTGGGGCTGGAGGCCCGAAGCCACAATTTAAATTGTCGAAAGTTGTTTACATAAACTCTGACTATGTGATTAATTGAACATCTGTTTTTGAAGATTATTTTTATCCATACTTTTAATAAAATAAAATAAGTGTTTCGTCACTACATTCCATAGTAATATAATTAGTTGAACAGCGGTTTTTTTTCTTTAACAAGCTTTGTACATTTTTTAAACAATCGGACGTAACAAAGGGCTAAAGTTTGTGCTAGTTACCTGGTACTATTTATTATATTCTGATTTCAGATGCCTACACATTAAATTTTAGTGAGTGTTTTAAGGTAAATATGGATGATTACTTGAATGTAGTATGCGTATGGATGTCCTGATAGTTTGATTAGTTACTTAGTTCGGCTTAAATCAGAAAGCACTATTTATTAATAGCCCAATAGTCAGGCCAACTAAGGGACTTACAACTTTACGTTGAATCCTTACCACGTAGTATTGGACTAATTTTCACCTAAATGCCAAGCCTAACACTCAGTTCTCATACCAAAACAACAAATGAACCCTGAATACTTTCATAGTAACAAAATATCTGGAATTTTATCGCTTTAATTAATTGTACAAGAATATATCCGTGTAGTATGCAAGTTGGAACATAAAGGTGGTACATGTTTTATGTGGTGAGTAGGTCGTTATGAAATGGGTATTATAAACTCCGGTGTGTTTCAAGAGGAAATGGGTTTTATTACTCGTGTTGTTTCAATTCCGGTAAATGTGTGGAGTTACCAAGGCAACTAATGCAGACTTTTCTGGTGAATGAACATATAGTTAATGTGAAAATGACCTTAAAATGGTTGTGATAAATATTTTTGGGTCAATGAGTCATATAAAAGTTTATTCATGATAAATATCGTAATATAAAGTTTATGTTAAGATAAGTTTACAATCATTACATTATTTTTTGTGCAGTAATATTTCTGGACTTTAAAAAAACAAATATAAACTGCAGTAAATACGTTGAAATTTGTATTTATGTTTGACTTCGTAAAAAAAATAGTTGATTAAAATAGTGTAACCCTTATATTCAATAGCAATAAATTCTAATTTCACTTGTCGTCTTCTTTAAATATAAAATACCATTGACTGACTATTTAAATACTTATTAAGTTGTCGGCACTAGTTGCGCAGTGAAACCTTAAAGACAAAGTGTTGTGAAGATTGTAGGTGGTAGGTTCTATGCCTAAACTTACACGGTGTCCACTCAGTGGTTGCCATCGTCGTGAGAATGATTAGAGAAGTCTAGGGTTTCCATTTTGGGTGGTCTTTAAGGTTCAGCTGTTGTGTAGGGAAGAGAACTGAGTGTCAGGCATATCAGTTAGCTGAAAATGAGACCAATATTACGTGGTTCGGATTTCACGTAAAGATACAGTAGGTTTCTTAGTTGCCCTGGCTATTGGGCTATGAATACACAGATATCTCTGAGTTAAAGTCGATCTTAGTAAGAATCACTAGACTCACTCGCCACATATATTCGCCCACTCACAATCTAACTAATGAATAATAACTTATTAAAGTTGATAAACTGATTAAATTATTTTCTATTGAAGAAAGTATTTAAGAACATTTTGTCTCCAAGATTTAAAAAAATGTGCATAATAAATATCCCAATACTGACTAATTAGAGTCTTTGTTACAACTAATCGTAGGAATAAGAGAGTCTAGGACGGTGCAAGCTGACTTAGAGGTTATTTTTAACCAATGTAATTGTTAAATGTGAAAATATTTAATCAAATTTTGAACTGTGAAAAGAATTTCGAATTTGTTAATTATTTAAGATAATCTGCCATTCATGCATGGACACTCAGATAGTAAATAATACAGTTTAATAAATACATAAAATATTTACAGTAAATTGACAACATATTCCACGCTAAAATTAGTTTAACTAAAAACTCTTACATCATCTTAATTTTTTTAAATTAAAGTTCTGAGCAAGAAACGTTTATTTCGATGCATCAGATTGTTGTTTTGGAATATTAGGAGGTTTTTGAAAATATAATATTTTTACAATATTAAGCCTTATTAACTAGGCTTTTACCAATTTCCAATTTGTGCACTTGTTTATTTCATACAAATAAAAATCTACAGTTCATACTTAAGGAACACTAAACTGTTATAATTCATATTTTTCTAAGTGTGTAATGAAGCTGGATTCAAAAACAAAAAAGGTTGTCTTGTTATTTTATAAATACTTTGGCTAAATCCATAAATTTAAGTATAATAATACATTGTGTTGGGAACTCTAGCTAAACTTTGAGATTTAGTTCAGGACACGAAAAGAAACAAAAAATTACATACGAGTATAACATTATGGTATATCTCGCTTCGTTCACGTATGATTGTGATTTTTATAAAAACAGTTATAATTAAGGGTTCATAAATGTAAATACAGACTTAAAATAATGCATGCTTAGTAAGACTGATAATCAACCAAACATATAACTATTATCGATATTTTTCATTCGATCGTTTGCTTAGGATTCAAAAATTAATAGTTTTTTCTTTGTAAATTTTGTGTGCTTTTAAAACGTAAGCTATTTTAAAGCGGTCGAACAAAAAATGTCGAAAATAGTTGTACATTTAGGTGCTATCAATCTTACTAAATATGCAAAATTTGAATTATTTGGCATTTATAGTTCCTGAGTTATTACTTGTTTAGTAAAATTCACACACATACGGACAGATGGTTAACGAAGCGAGATAGACCCTACTGTTACACGACATTTTCTGTTATAACTTTTTTTTTATGTCCAGAACTAAATCCCAAAGTTTGGCTAAAACGTTTCCAAACACCCTGTATAATCTACTATAGTTATAACTTGTATAATCTACTATAGTTATAACTTGTATAATCTACTATAGTTATAACTTGTATAATCTACTATAGTTATAACTTGTATAATCTACTATAGTTATAACTTGTATAATCTACTATAGTTATAACTTGTATGATCTACTATAGTTATAACTTGTATAATCTACTATAGTTATAACTTGTATAATCTACTATAGTTATAACTTGTATAATCTACTATAGTTATAACTTGTATAATCTACTATAGTTATAACTTGTATGATCTACTATAGTTATAACTTGTATAATCTACTATAGTTATAACTTGTATGATCTACTATAGTTATAACTTGTATAATCTACTATAGTTATAACTTGTATAATCTACTATAGTTATAACTTGTATAATCTACTATAGTTATAACTTGTATAATCTACTATAGTTATAACTTGTATAATCTACTATAGTTATAACTTGTATGATCTACTATAGTTATAACTTGTATAATCTACTATAGTTATAACTTGTATGATCTACTATAGTTATAACTTGTATAATCTACTATAGTTATAACTTGTATAATCTACTATAGTTATAACTTGTATAATCTACTATAGTTATAACTTGTATAATCTACTATAGTTATAACTTGTATAATCTACTAGAGTTATAACTTGTATAATCTACTATAGTTATAACTTGTATGATCTACTATAGTTATAACTTGTATAATCTACTATAGTTATAACTTGTATAATCTACTATAGTTATAACTTGTATAATCTACTATAGTTATAACTTGTATAATCTACTATAGTTATAACTTGTATAATCTACTATAGTTATAACTTGTATAATCTACTATAGTTATAACTTGTATAATCTACTATAGTTATAACTTGTATAATCTACTTAAATTCTTAATGAATCTACTTTAACCTTAAAATATTACTGGTGAGTCATCAATATGACTTACTAACTCCCATAACTCTCGAAGGGGCTTTAATAGACTTTGTCAAGTTACTTAGGGTAACCGAGTAATTTACTAACGTTAATGGATCTTGACCAATCTATAGCAAACTTTAGAAAATACAAGTTAGTTAATCGATTAAATAGCGAAATTGTTAGATTAAATTAGTTAAATTTCAAAGCCCTTCGATTGTGTCTTCCTTAGATTTCTCCTCAATGAATTTTTATTAAAATGATATTATTGTGATGTTTATTTGTATATATTTTAATAGTAAAGAGTCAAATACGAAAGTTACTAGTGTTAATTTAACTCAATATTGTAAAATTTATGAGATGGATGGTAATAAAAATCTATTTTGTGGCAAGAGTAAAATTTTTAAACCTGGTAGTTATAAGTAAGAACCAATATATACTGAGAAATAAGATTTTCTTCTTGCATTTTTCATTACACTATTTAATTGCTTATTTTAATTTGAAATAATTACAAAATAGTAACGTTTATTTCTTTTAATCATTCTCACACTATTATGTTGAAAGATAAAATTTAAATAACATCTACATTATAATGAGAATTTATTTTCCTTTAACGAAATTTGCATTGGCAACAATAACGAACATATTATATAAACTTCACTATAATTTATAAAGTATGATTATTTTTATACAATGCAATGGTTGTATAAAATTATGAGGTAGGAACTCTTTATAAAAATGTTCTCTGCAAAACAAAGTATTTTAATTTGTTCTAAAACTATATATTTTTTATTTTAAAATAGTCAATAACTTTTTAAATTGTTAACCAATTAAACGCCACTGTAATCAATATGTTTTCATGTAAAAATTAGTTATGTGATAAGGTACATTGTAAATGATAATTTGGTAGTTAAGTATTTTGAAGATTAAAGATTTAATTTTTATAAATATCACTGTTTTAGTAAAAAGTATAGGTGGGTGGTAAAGACATGATATTAAACAATTTTTTAAACTTTCATTAACTTAGGTTGTTTGTTTCAGTATTATTCTTGATATTTAATTTGGTAGAATGTCAAGAACATTCCATTTTTGAATTGCAGTCTCTCCAGATTTGAATGCCTCATGCTTTGGTACCATGATTCCATGTATATTAACAATAGGATATTTTTTATCACACAAGTCTCTTCGTTATAAACCATCGAAAAGTACAGTTGATAACAACTTATATTATTAATAGTTTTATTAATAGGATTAATAGTTCATTGTCATTTGGCTATTAATTATTGACATTTTCTAAGGGTTAGTCTGTTTTAGTTTTTAAAAATGACTAAATCACATATTACTGTCCTGACTAAATCTATATTAGACGTCTTAAGAATAAATAAATAAAGGTAATTAAAATGAGAACCTTTAAAATATCTTTGGTAAAAATGTGACACTTTTTGTATTAAACCATATACTATTGAAAATATTGAATTACTACATTGCATAGTTGTACTTTATTATTTATATTACATTATATTTCAATAATATGTGAACAATACTATTTTGCACCTACACAAGTCTATTAAGGAAAACAAAAAACATATCTCAAAAGTAATAAAGCCGAGGTGAAGTCCGCTGTGACGTAATGATATTTTCCACACAGTCGACTGCAAAAGCCTTTGGCCTGCTGCTTTCTCAGTGGCTGTAACTTTCACCACAAATGTGATGTTGATTAAATATATCTTTGATACAGCATTTATGTACAATTAAATTCCAAAACAATAGTACTGTTGAAACAAAAAAAGGGATACAATTGAAATCATTCATTGGAAACACCAAAGTAAACTACGAAAAACAACTAGAAGTAGTTTAACGTACAGTAACATAAAGAATTAATAATCAAATTAATTGATTTCATATTATTTATACATAAAAACTTGTTTGTTTTTAATGCTGTTATTGCAACCAGCTGCGGTAGCTTAATTACGTTCGGAAGGTAGGAAGACTAAGGTCTAGTCACCAAGAAGACCAAGAATAAAATTGCGCATTGGAATTGCTTTGCGAATTCCTAATTAGTTGTATGGAAAAAATATTTAGTTTGTAGCTTGAATTTTCACCTATTTTTCAAAACTATACGTATGTATTTAAAATATCAAAATAAAACCCATTGTGTAATATGACCAATTTTAAAATTACACCTCATACACAACTGTTGGTCAATAAATAACGAACAAATATGGATACACAAATAACATTGTTCTAATGTGATTCAAACCAACATGGCTGACAGCCTCTGCAGGCTCTTAAGTAAATCGGACAACTACATGTAAGTATAAGTGATAATTTTACATGTTTTCATTTAAACAATCTAAACTAACAAACATAATTCAATAAAAGTAGACCGTAACAGCTTTATGGTATGCTGTGTTAGTCATAAGTGTTAATTTAAAAAACAAAATTATAAAACCATTAAAATTGAGAAATATTAGCATGTACTAAACATTTATAATATTAATTCACAATAATAAAATATTGTGAATTATTCACATTATTTTATTGTAATTCAATTGTACTTTTTATTTCCTTAGCTGTGTCATAAATTTATTTCGTGGTTCATAAACATTTATTTATTTATTTACGGCAAACGCCAATTTACAATGAATACCAATTATATGGCATAGTTGTGGAAATACGGACAATGACCAGCATATACACAGTAATTTAAATATAACTATAACTAAGCAAGCAATAATAATTATAAGCATAATATTTAACAGGTAACAACCATCAACAATTCATGCAATAGCAACTAGCAAAATAACAATCATACATAATTCAAGCTAGCAATAACTGGCAACAAGCAATAAATATTCAACAAGCAAACATGTAAAAAGAAATAACTAGAGAGAAATAAATAATTATCATAATAGTACTAACAAGCATAAGATTTACATGTCACAGCAACTAGCAAAATAACTTACCAAAGTTTAAAGTTTAGTTTGAAAGTGATCCAATAGTAATAACGTTGCGCAGTTCTGTCAATCACTCATAAACAGATGTTGTGAAAGGTAAAAAAACTAAACTTTCAGGATTATTATTCAAAATATTAACCCCTTGCTGAACTTGGATAGTTCCTTTATATAAATATAATATGAAGTATCCTGATATAATGTATTACGTCAATTCCTACGTTTTTGGTTTATATATAATTTATATAAACCGTCCTAGTTTATATATAATTTATTTATCTTTTCTTAAGATGCTGATCGTAAGATAAATGTCCAACTATCGATCGCGAAGAGTATGATGAGCGAATGTAGTTTTTTCTTACAAACTAAAGCCGACTATTCTTTAAAAAGCATAGTCAATTAGTAGCTCCATGACATATGAACAGCCAGTGGTTATCAGCTGACCCCTTTCACTATATGTTATGGGGATTCGAACTGAGAACCATTAGCTTATGAAGCCTTTAGCCATGTATGCTAATGACCAATTACAATATAATAATATTTGTAGCAAAACAAATAAATACATAGATATTAAAGATATTAAAATCAAATATTCTCTATGGAAAAATCTTATAACACTCATTCTTACATGAATATAAAGTATTGTATCACGACAAATGTATTTGACAAAGATTAGACGTGTTATTTTTTAACAAAAACTACACAGTAAAATATGCAAAAAAAAACCAACGATATGAACAATAAATAATTCTTTAAGTTGTATTTATAAAAAGTTAACATGGCTTAAAAAAAATGTTCTTGATAGTATAGATAAAAAATACCAAACATTTTGTAATATTATTTATTGAGAAGTTGTCGTCCAGAACGTCCTTTTACATTACTGAGGACATAAACAGCTCGAAGTATCACGTAAATAGAACCTGAGAATGTATTGATGACTCCGTTTATAGTCAGGAAACTTCCTAGCCAGCCAACTCTATTGTATTCTCTTACTTTATGGTAGACTTTGTCTCTACCAGCAGGTGACACATTGTAACCGAGCCGAAGTTGTATTAAATTTATTTTGGTGGGGTAGATCCATTAGTATTTAATCAATTATTTAAGTTAAATGTCACGAGATAGTATAGTTTAGTTAGATATACAGGTGTTGAAAAAGTATGGAACCACCTTCATTTCTCTAAAATGGGTCCAGATAAATAATTGAGATTTAGTACACCTCTGTAGAAAGTTTTTTTCTATGTTTTGATGCAGTTTGTATTTTTTCAACCTAGAGGGAAGGGCCCTTTAAAAAAAAGCTTAAATAAAAGGGTATGATAAGTTGCCCATAATTTTAAAGCCTATTTTTTCTGAATAAGACGCCACAAATTTCAAGTCAACAGAACCATTCTATCAGAAATGGTGACTGGTTAATCTTTCTTAGCAGAGGGTGTTGAAAAAGTATGGAACCACCTTCAATTCTCTAAAATGGACCCAAATAAATAATTGAGATTTAGTATACCTCATAAACCCATCATAGTCTTTCATTTAACACTTTAACGATATTCTCCACGGGCCCTCCCCGCTAGGTTGAAAAAAATGACAAATTGGTTCAAAAGAAAGAAAAACACTTACAGAGGTATACTAAATCTCAATTATTTATTTGGACTCATATAAGAGGAATGAAGGCTGTTCCATACTTTTTAAACACTCTGTATATTTTTAAAGAATATTTTAGTATTCGTTTGATAATATAGTTGATAATTAGATGTTTGGTCGGGTTTATATGGCTGAGTGGTTAACGCACTCGCCTCCGGAGCTTGTTGTCCTGGGTCCTATTCCCGATCCAGGCGCTTGAAAATTTTCCTCTCAAGTATACCACCGGTGTTGACCTAGCATCGTGAGGCAATTGGGAAGATACGACTTGTAGCGAATCCTGGCCGAGAAAGCTGGAGAACGGAACCCGTCGTACTTGACTACACGTCATTCGGTCATAAGGTGTCCAACACGCCCAGACTCTCAAAGGGTTGTTGTCCACAGGATTATTACTTCAACGTTTGATCTTTAAAAATTTACAAATAACAAATAATGTAGAGTATTATTTACAAACCCGTTAAGACTATTGTAATTACCACAAAATATACGTAAACTCACTTATTGGTTTTCAGTATAAAAAAAATCCCATAATGGGAATTCAGGTTACATTATGCATATTTTGTTATAAATATCTCTTACATATCGTCTATGTATAATTTAATTAGTTGTGGTAACCCTATCACAAGATAATCAGTATTCGAACTTCACTACGTGAATAATGTCAATCTATGTAAATGCACACAGATGATAACTTATGGGTTTAGAATCTATATTATATTTTTTGTTTTGTTCTAAATAACTCTGTATACAATTTTATTAGTTGGAGTAACCCTAATCATTATAAATAATAATGATTAGAGTTACTAATCACTATTATTTATAATTATCGTAAGTCTCCTACGAGCATTATACATATTAGTGTTTTACCATACTTACGACCTCAGGATTTAAACTAGCTTGTTCCAACTAATCTTAACCTAACGTCTGTACATAATTTTTTCAGCTGTAAAAACCAACACCTCAATTATATACAGTACAATATTATTTATATGGTTAGAAAGTTGGTTATGGCAACTATAAAAGTACACCAATAGCTTTCTTATAGCTGTAGTAACAGCGATAGTTTGTTAATGTTTTGTTTAAATGACTCTGACATAATGTCCGTGTGTAATATTCATTTATGGTAGTAAATCCACTTTAGGCATAAACTACTTACTTACACCATAGACATAATTGTATAGATTTACTTACACATTAGACATAATCGTATAGATTTACTTTCACCATAGACATAATCGTATAGATTTACTTACACCATAGACATAATCGTATAGATTTACTTACACCATAGACATAATCGTATAGATTTACTTACACCATGCACATAATCGTATAGATTTACTTACACCATGCACATAATCACATATATTTACTTACACCATAGAGATAATCGTATACATTTACTTACACCATAGACAGAATCGTATAGATTTACTTACACCGTAGACATAGTCGTATAGATTTACTTACACCATGCACATAATCGTATAGATTTACTTACACCATGCACATAATCGTATAGATTTACTTACACCATGCACATAATCGTATAGATTTACTTACACCATAGACATAATCGTATAGATTTACTTACACCATGCACATAATCGTATAGATTTACTTACACCATGCACATAATCGTATACATTTACTTACACCATAGACATTATCGTATAGATTTACTTACACCGTAGACATAATCGTATAGATTTACTTACACCATGCACATAATCGTATAGATTTACTTAAACCATGCACATAATCGTATAGATTAAGTAAACCAGGTGCATAAGCAGCTGGTTTAAAGTAAATTATTCTAATACAAAATTATATTTTATGAAACACAATTATTAAAAAAATTAAACTATCAAATTATCTCTAGAAAAAAATTATGTTGTTGTGAAAGCCTTTCCATATTTTTTTCTACCCTACATATTTATAGAGTTCTAATGCCATTAAAATTACAATTCTAACATCATTATGATCTTATGTTCCATTCAGCGAGAGTTGAGTTAACCCACTGCTGGTGTGATGTAGGTGTTAGGTTGATTCACAGGCGTTCACTTTGTTGCTGAAGTGAGGGGAATGCCGACCGGGGATGCCAACGAATAAAGTCTTGTTGTTAATCAATGGTCCACGTGGACACCCTTTTTTATTGACCGGTGCTCTTCCAACAGCGACAGTCTAGGTGGAGCCTCACTTTCAACTCTCGGCGAACGGAATATTGTGCATGTTTGCCCCAACCGACTCTAACTCAATATCAGTTTACGACTAACTGAACTATATCAAGTATAACTAGACAGTTAGTGTTCATCATAAAACGACCATAACTGTATTTCTTGTAGATTTAATAGACCATAGTTTACTACTCACTATTTACTTTCCCAACAGCTTGTAATAAAGAAATGGCAATATCTTTCTTCAATGGACTTTTTCACTTTATAGAAACCGCAAAACCACGGTTTTTTTTAATTCGATGATTCGGCAAGAAATAATGATCGTATCGTAGCAGTTGAGTATTCATTTTGAAGGTGAAGAGCTTTTTAGAGAACCAACGTTGTTTTTCTTCTAGAAAAATACGTTTTTTTAAGGTTCTCAGTCAATATGTGAGACTTTGAATACTTATATAGTTCACTAGATTGGACCATTAATAGTCATACAAAGTTTACTATAACTAATTTTAATAATAAACACGAACCGTACAGTTGAAATAAAACATTATGCTTTTGCTTGCTGGCAACAATTATATAATAGCTATATCCCTTTTAGCTAATTCAGGTCGATCGACTTTCAGTGATGGCTTTGGGAAACCACCACCCGAACCGCAAGTTTATGGAAACTTAGCCTTGTTGTTAACTAAATACTTCATCAATAAATGTGATCGCTTCTCGGCCTTTTGGATAATATCAAAGTTTTCTTATTCTTATATTCTTATAAACCATGATATAGTCTTTATAATACAATAATTATATGTAAGAACTTAAATAATAAAGCGCATATGATTTTTTTTTTTTTTTAGTATTTTCTTAATTAAATTATATGCTAAAAGGAGTGGTTTTTTTAGAAGAGGAGGTCTCACTCTTGATAAGAGAGATTAGGTTAAAATGTGTCTTTTTCATCATTATAACATTTAATGAATCACAGTTGATGTTTTGTTTTATTCCCGCTCTCGGGGCTATTCATATATACAACCTTTTAAAAGTGTGGGCCCTCTTCTAAAAAAGACCTAAAAGGAGAATATATTATTTTAAGAGAAGTTAGGCCCTCTCCAACACTCAAACGGGAGACCAAGAGCTGGATAACATATGAACTACCACTAGTGTCCAGGCAGGCAGGTGGACAATGAGCAGGAAGGGATCCCTCACCGGTCACCCATCCAAGGAACAGCCCCACTCAATGCTGCTTGACGCCATTGTCTTGCGATAACGTCGGAGAAGTCAAGGCCACTGGATTATACCATTTACTTATGGTTATAAAAAAACTATGAGGTTTTTCTATTTTATCAGCCACAATTATTTATGTACGTGCTTTCAAAACGAAATCTGATTTAATGCATGTACGTTAAACTTGTTAGTTGTAGAAAAACTTACCTTTAGAACTTATAATAAATATAGTATTTATTGTGAATCATGACTAGTTAGTAGAATAGTAATGATTCACAATTATAGATTCAGAGTTAGGATAAGAAGAAGATATATTTTAAAAGCCTCCTAAAAATATCAAAAGTAGTCGAACATCTATCCACTCTTAAAAAATATATCATAAACATAAATTTAACACACTTTTAACTTTTCATTTTGAATAAATGAACATAATTATTTTCAATAAAACCGAATTAATCTAACATTTCCGTAATTTAAGATTTTTATGAAAAAAACAAATAAAATTAGGGTAATTAATTATAGTCAAAGCCACTTGTAGGATAAAAGCTTCGAAAATGTTATGATCGCAATCTCAAGAGAAACTAAGTGTGTGAATACGTGATTCGTAAACAGTTTTTGGAGATTTCTAATACTTTAAGTGTTTTAAGGAACAAACACAACGTTTCGACAGGTATAACAAATCAAAATATCTTTATTGGTTGACAACGTACAAAGTTGCATAATAGCGTCATATATATAAACTGTACAGTCCTCAATACAAAATACTATTAATCAAAGGAACTGTCTACCTACAAGTAGTATCAATTGATCTCACAATCTTATAATCTAGTCAAGTCTTATCATAATAGTAACTTATCTGTAACTCCATATTATCAAATATAAACACTAAACATCTTACATGTCATCCGTAAGGTATTCCCTCACACTGTAATAGCCAAGACATACAAGGAGGTCTTTGACTTTTTTCTTAAATCTGGCTGTGTCAGCAATTGATTAAATGGAATTTGGTGATAAGTTAAAGAATTTAATTGTAAGTCAGATGGTTTTGGAAAAAAGAAGGCTTGTGTTGGGGAATTACTGCTTGGTATTTGCAAAAGGTATATGGAAACTGTGATTTGTTTAATTCAAAAGTTCAATTTTTTCTATGGAAAAACTTAATGCAGTTAAGGATGTAAATTGACGGAAAAGTCAAAATTCTGTGTTCTTTAAAAAGGGGTTTGCAGGAAAATTGCTTGGTTTTAAATATTGTCCTCGTGGCTTTCTTCTGTAATCTAAAAATTATATTGGTCCTTCTGTACTCATGCCCCCACAATGCTACAACATATGCCCAGAAAGAAAAAATCGTACCGTAATAATTCGCTAGCAACACACTTCGGTCCATAAATGTTGACAAGCGTATCAGAACAAACATGCATGAAGTAAGTTTCTTGCACTCTCCCTCAATGTGATATTCAAATGGCAGTCTGTCATCAATGAAACCATGTCTTCTTCAGCTGTTACTTACTACCTTGGCCTACATTTAAAACTATTTTTTCCTTAAACCATAATAATTTAAGAATAAATTAAAGACTGCATGCTAATAGACTATTGTTGACTGTTAAGAAAATCACATGTTCTTACAAACTATTATATATAACGCAATCGTAACAAAATATAACAGACAATACGAAATACAACGGAAATTCAAAGTGTAAAATTGTTCAACAATACCCAAAGGAGCTTATCAATTGAAAAAAAAAACTGTAACTCATCCAACCAGCACTCAATTGGGGATTGGGTACCTCGTATCACTACACTTACAACATAATCTCACTACGAACGTCAAAACCGAACTGATATGTATGAATACGTTTTGCATAGTTTAGGGATAGTGGCCAAGCATGTTGTTTTGTTCTATTTCATTGTAGCGAATCAAGGTTTAGTAAATATCGACCTAACAGCATCAACAAAACTAAATATAATATTACATAGTTTAATCGGATATTTAAAATCCTGTCAATCTCTACGTATCTAATTCTACGAGTACCATGAGAGTTGGAAATATAAGTGTACATTCCTTACTATATAAATATAAATACATACATATATATATATTAATTTGAATTTACAATAAATTACACAAATCAACAATTTCTTTACTTATAATTATTCTGAATTTCATAGCTAAATTAAATTAATAAATTTTCCTCCATTATAAAAAAAGGTTCAAAATATAACATCACTAAAATTTAAAATTTTCTTTTAAAATAAAATGTAAAAAATACGTAATGTATTATCCTCTTTTATTTTTCTGAATGGATTTTATTTACAACCTACTTGTTTGAATACAGTATTAAATTGGAATATAGATAGTTAGGTTATCGCTTTACGTGTTGGCGGTCAAAGGGAAATAACAGGGTGATTTTACAGTTGACAGTGCGTAAAACTTAATAACATTATCTCCGACAATCTGTGGCTGTTCGGTCAGCTCTATAGGAGGATTTGATACTAATGACTATATTGTTTGAATATTAAATTGGAATATAGATAGTTAGGTTATCGCTTTACGTGTTGGCGGTCAAAGGGAAATAACAGGGTGATTTTACAGTTGACAGTGCGTAAAACTTAATAACATTATCTCCGACAATCTGTGGCTGTTCGGTCAGCTCTATAGGAGGATTTGATACTAATGTCTATATTGTTTGAATTAATATTATCAGTATATTGTTTGTTTTTGAGAAACACTAGAATATAATCAAATTGAATATTATATTAAAATTAATTTGTTAGTAACTGTGTGCTTATGTTATAAGTAAAAAATATTTGAACGTACATAGTTAAAATAGAAATAATTATGTCTTATAATATATATAAAATTATAATAAAATAAATAATAACCTGAGTAAAATGTATCTGATAGATCTAAAAGAGACTAACCATTCAATCAATGTATATTAATCATAAATTCATCAAAATCAATATTTAAGAGGGATATGTATATGTATATGTGGTAGGTGATGCACCCTTAAACATAACCCATTTTGTTGGAAGTGATATCTAGATTTTAATGTGTTCCATACGTTAATTCCTTATGGATTTATAAATATTCCGTTAAGTTTTATTTTCACTCAGTAGTTTGCTAGTATAACACATCATTTGGAATTTTTGTGTATTTTGATAAACCGTGTTAGATTACATGATTTTATTATTTAATTATGGTGGATTGCCTGCTCCTTTTGAGTAATTTTAGAGATTATAATGTATTACTCTAATAAATTTTATTATAATTATAAAAGTGTGGGTCTAACAATATTTTCTCCACTATACCAGTTATATTAAACTAAAATTAACAAAAAGAACCAGGACAATGTACTAACGAGGGAGCGATAAATTTGTTTTAAAAGAAAAGCAATCTAAAATATATACACTTTTTTTTTTATTTTTGCTAAAAAAGTACTGATTTTAGCAAATACAAAAATCAGATAAGTAACCGTTAAAATAACGCACTAAGACAGTGTAGGGGCATTTATTTCATAATGATAATTATAAAATTAATATTAAGTATATTCATAAAAAACACATTTATATAATTGAATATAATCTAATAAAGATAAGAATGTAATGTTTGTGGTTTTATTTTTATTGGCTTGTGCATGAACTTTAATCAATGAGTGAAGTACCGACCATTTTCTCAGTTTTGGATTTGAACCTTGGACCTTACCCTCCGTAGTCCGAAGCCTTAGCCAATGAGATACCACGCCGGCAATTGCATTATAAAGGGAACGTTTTAATAAACAGTAAATATATTCTACTTTCAGGATTAGAAAGGAGTTTCAGCTAGTTTTAGAACTGTACAGGAAGACGTTATTTGAACGTGACACAATGAAAATATCTTGTGAAATATGTTTAAAAATAAATAAGGAAGTTTATATTGAACAGGAAATGAAGTAAGCAGACATATTAATCTAGTTGCTGTTTAAACAATAATTGCAAATTCTAATTCCACATACTTATAAGCAGATAGGAATTTGTGAACTTAAATGTTCTAACGATTGTAGTACCATATTGGTTTCATGATATAGAAAACTCATTAGTTTTAATCTGGCTTCATCAACTTGTGTAATGATAAGCTGTCATTTCACGAGCATTAGTTCAAATATCTATTACATTCCTTTTCAAAGTCGTCTGTTAATATTGGTAACTTTTTTTATGAATAATATAAATGAAGACTTTATTGATATTTAAAGTAGTGTTTATTTTTATTTAAATTCCATATTGTGGTAAAAAAAAACTATTTATGATTTACTTAAACAACGTGTGAATTACTATAATATATCACTAGGTGGTAATACAAACGACGCTATCTCAACATGAGATACAAACTTTTATAAATTATTGCATATATGATGCTAAAAAATATAAAAAAATAATAATGTTCATTAAAACATATAAATAACAGAAAATAGAACCCAATGAAAAAATAGGAATAAACAGTGAAATATATTACTATTGTTTATTAAACAAAGGACTTTGATCAACTAAATATTAAGAACCGCATTCCGGTGCAGCGTCTCTCAATGCACTGCTGCATACATGAATTTGTGTAAATAGCTACATTACATAGAACGCTTTCAATATTTAAGAGGTACAACTCGACAGTACATTAATTAAATTAGATAAAACATGTAAAGAGCAATATACATTAATAATTTACTGTTTAGAAATTAGCAGCTACATTTAAAAACAGATAGGACATTTTCCGTTAATCCATTACCATAACATTTTCAGTTAATTCACTACCACTACTTTTTCTGTTAATTCACTACCACTACCTTTTCCATTACTTCAATATCACTACTCTTTTTAACGCGATTACATTAAGGTTAGTTAGACTAGATGGCTATTAAAGTTAATCACAAACTGGTTAATTCAATCATTCACTTACCGTCAAATGTGCTCTCCGTGCGTAAGTGAAAAACGATACTCTGGCACTCAAAATTACTGAAATATAGTTTTGGTGAAATGTTAAGAACAAATGTAAACAAATTAGGGACATTTTCCTTTAATTCTTCACCACTACTTTTTCCGTTACTTCACTATCAATACTTTTTACTGCAATTACGGTTAGGTTAGGTCAGGTTATGTTAGGTTAGGTGGCTACTAAAGTTGATCACAAACTGGTAAATCCAACGATTGACTTATCACGGAATGACAAGTTCTTGGGAAGAGATAAAATAAGGCCAGCGATATCGGATTCCTAACCGATAATGAATACTACAGTGGAAGTAAAAATGATTGAGGAATAGTTTTTAGAGCAATAGAATATTCATAAAACTGTAGTGAATTAACGGGAACAAACAAAAGTAGTGGTAGTGAATTAACATAAAATATCCAAAAGATATTCCGTACTAATCAAATTTACACACATGAATGGAACAATAACATTAATTTAAGTAAACATAAAATGTACCTTAATTTAAATAAATGTTGTGTACTAAGTAGCATAAAAATTAACACTTGTTTTTATTTGAGTTTGTGTATTTTTCAATAAAATAACGATGAATATATAGTTGGAAATGAGAGACAAATGTAAGTGAGGAGTGTAGATGAATGATTGCAGTCGTTGTTACTAACTAAGCTGGACTAACAGAGAAAGAGCTATTTGTTAATAGTTCAATATTCATGGCAACTAAGGACTTACAGATTAATAAATGTGGAATCCGAACCACTTAGTATTGTTCTTATTAACGGCTAACTGACAAGCCTCAGTTCTCGTAGTTTTCTTCATAAACAACATCCAAGCTCCTAGCCACCATCACATACATGGACACCCCAGAATTATCTAGTGGTGTTCACGTCGATGGTAAACATTGAGTGAAACTATGTTGATGTTAATAGGACGAGAACAATAGCTAAAACATCAAAATCTTTACGACACTTATCCCCAAGTAGTTAGGTTACAACAGCCCTAAGCCAAGAGTTCCAGCAACATTTTGTAAATTAGTATTTTATACTAACTAATAATATTAAAAAAATTATAACATGAAATATAGTATATTTCGAAAACTGAATTTTTGTAGATATTTTAGTTTTGGGTTTTTTTCTTATCTATCGACATATTTCGCTAATTAGCAATGTTAAAAGGAAACTGACATAACTAACTGCCCTCACAATAGTACTAAATTGCAAAAATTAAAAATCAACCCAAGTGAAAAATAGTATATTGTTTTTAGTTCATCATACGGAAAATAAAAACGGTATATATCCTAAACTAACCAAAACAAAACTAACCTAACTTAGCAATCTAAAAATAAACTCTCCTCACCATACTAATAAAATGTAAAACAAACTGTATCAAATCAGCCTTTTGTGATGTATTATTATAAATTGATCAAACTGCCTAATATAATATTAAATATAGTAATAATGAAAGTCAGTTACAAGATTATGTCTATATTCCGAGTCCACTGAAGTATACATCCGTAGAAACGTAATCACGCAGTCAAAAACATCCAAACTACATTGTAATTGCGTGTGGACTTTTAATCCGAAAGAAGAAAAACAGATTACTGTTGGACAACGGAGCTTAAAACAAAATCCACATGTCTACAGTAATATACTTAAAACACCGCTTGTTTCTGATCGTACTTAAGCCTATAAAAACATACTTTTACTCTTGAAAGGAATAATCTAAAAATCTTACTAGCTCTAATATGATCTCCATAATAACTGTGGAATTAATACGGTCAGCTAGTTCATGTTGTTTGTTTTAAATAAATGTTTTACAATAGTTTAATTATTTACCATTAATGGTCTGCTACACCTGCTGCCATATTGGATTTGGTTCTCCATAAATCCAAAGTTAAATTAAAATAAAAATTATATATTTATTTGTAACCATAAAATTTTAAACTTGGTCTTTTATGAAAACGAAAATAATTTTCTAGTGCCACCTGATTCGGAGTTTTTTGAACTTTTAGGGTTATTTTCTATACTAAAAATAATATTCTAATTTAATATGTTTTTAATATAAACCAAAAAAGAACTCTGTCTCAAGGGGCACTAATCACACTTCTCCTGCATGAAAATTTCAATTGTGAATCGTGTTCAAGTGAACTAGCGTTCAACTGCAAAATGCGGACGTCAGCTAGTGATAACAGGCGCTGCCTGGAAGCCAAGCGGAGAAGGAGAGTCTGTTGCTACGACTGTTCAAATCACACAATAGTTTGTGGACAGACGACAACAAGTCTTGTGATAGTCGACAGAGTTACAGGAAATTTCAAAATCAACATCAGGTAGACGGTCGACTGCGACAAATTCATTCACGGAGAAGACTGTCAAGATGCCAATCTTGAATATTTGAAAAATGTGTACAAAAAAGGGTCACGGATTATTTTTGTTAGAAATTTGTACTTATTTATCACCTCTGGTTAGCTTATTATTTTATAAATAATTACGTAAAAGTTATAATTTTTTTTTTGTCAACATACTTTCTTCATTATATTTTCTCCAACTAAACTTATATTTTTCATCTAATATTTTTAAAATACTACTTAAAAACCACGATATAAAGTTCTTTTCCATTTTCGTATTTTAGTTATTTTCAGTTAATTGATTTAGTTTTAATTTCATTTATAGTTATATCATATGATATTTTATAATAATTTATACATATGTTTTCTGTCTAGATTTTAAACTAATGATGCCTTAACCGGTGAATATGCTTTTATGAATTACATTTAGTGGAATATAACAACATATGTTTTAATTACAACCTAATATACACTATCAAGGATATACCAGATAAACATATACACTTGGATTAATAATTAAACTCCTGATATATAATACACAAGGATTCTTTCATTCTCCTAATATATTACTGTTCAATCTCTTATCAACTGTAAGAGGAACTACTATTATTGTTTTAAAACATGTTTATTATAGGACAATGGCCTCTATAGATGTGTATTTAAAGCGGCGAGCGTCGGGGTTGGCACGCGAAGCGTGCAGGGGTGTCCCCTAGTAATATTATATACGATCAATAGTGGTTAACATATCAAAATTGATGACTATGATTTTATTTTATTTAGTTATTTATTGCATTGACAAGTAATAACTAAATAATCTCATGTATACATATATCTCAATATACATGTATCTCAATCGTCACTTTTAAAAAAATCTATATTTACACAATCATTCTACAATTTTCACATTCATACATACAAAAGTGTCACACATTCACATGCTCTTCCATACATAAAGCTTGCAGCAGTTTCATTACCGGTGTCAGTCAGGCCAAATCATTGGTCTCCCAGTTATGTGCTAAAAACTCTCCTACACTGTAAAATGTCTTAGATATCAGAACCCTTTTTAAACTTGCCTTAAACGCCTTGAGCGAATTGAGGCTTTTATATTTGGATGGTAAACTGTTGATTAAATGTACACCAACCTGTGAAGGAAGGTGTTCAAAAACGACCGTTTTGTGTTGCCCAGTTCGGAAGTTTTCCCTACCTCTAGTTGCATGATCATGTATGTCTGTGCCTCGTGTGAGAACACATTTTGACCTGCAATTGTAGGTTTCTAGTATGTATATGCAAGACAGGGTCAACAGTTGTAATGTTTTGAACGCGGTTTTGCATGATTCTCTTATTTTTAATTTACAGATTATTCTTATTACTTTTTTTGTAACCTGAACAATCTTGTAAATTCGTTGTTTATACAACTGCCCCAGAGTAACTCCATAGGATAGGTGAGGATAGATGAGTCCATAATACGCTGTCAGTATTACTTGAATTGGGCAGAACTTAAATAGTGTTTTCATAGCATAAATTCCAGAGGTCACTCTGGAGCGAACGCTTTCAATATGATTATTCCATGTTAAACAGCGGTCCAAGTACACACCAAGAAACTTGGTCACTAGGACTTCTTCGACCTCTGTTTCGTCTACCATCACTCTGGTACTATACTCCGAACGTTGTGGGCGTTGACAGAAATGAATTAAATTAGTTTTTGTAGTATTTATTCCTAAATTAATGTTTGTAAAATGTTGTGTTAGTCGGTTAATTCCGTAAATGTATGAATTTCTAAGTCAGATTTACGTTTTTCACTAAAAGTAATGGTCGTATCATCAGCGTATTGACAAGTATTCCGTGCCGTAGAGATGATGATATATCATTTTCGTAGATCAAAAAAAGTAAGGGGATGAGTAATGTAATTAGCCATGATTATTATTAATGGTTAATTGACTCAACTTTGATAGAGAATGCCTCAGTAATACAGTAGTAGTAATAGTAAATTATTGACATCATTGCAGCAAATTTAAATCACTGAACTATTTCTTGATTATAATAAATAATTCTAATTTATAAAGCTAATTGTTATGTACTATACATTAAATTAAAAGGTCTGACGGTACATATTATTATATTTACGTATTACTATAATTGCCTCCCTCCCCTATAATTTCCATTGCCTCATATTAAATATATCATTGATATAATTTAAATAAAAGAGACATGGTTTCACGGCACATTTAAAATCGTGGCTCAGTGATTTGTGCATGGGATAATGTTTTGTCACAAACGGGATGAAATATTAACCACCACCGGATCCAACAGAGCTGAAAAAGTTAATATCCAAGCGAGATTTTATGCATTTAATATAAATCTCACAGAATAGTTGCTAGCTTTTTACTTGTCAACAATTAATAGGGAAAAATACTCAAATAAAAAAATGTTAAATATAATTTTTAAATGCAGTGTCTTAAGGCTTAATTTTGTGTTTTAAATTTGTATTTTGTGCCTGCCCCTTCAAATGTAACTATTGAATCATAAGGAAAAATAGCTTAATGTTAGTTAAATTATTTTTATAATTTTAACGTATTATAAAATTGAACTTTCAACTTTTATCAGAGCACGACTTATTCTTCAGGAAGATGATACACGGTGTGAGGATTGAGGGAGATAGAAATAGGTAATAACATATCTCTATAATTACTATAATTCAACCATTCCTATAACCATTTCTTTTCAACCCTAACCCTAGCAGGAAAAAATGCCCTTACTGGCAGATAATGTTCATACATAATGTAAAGATATTTTCGAAAATATATAAAAATATAATGTTCATAGGGATGTACTAAAAGTCATTTTACTCATAAATGACAAAATAGTTCTATAAACAAAGTTTGGAATGTTATGATGAAATTTGTTTTGTATTTTTATAAAATAATTCTAAGTTGTCATTTTACAAAAAAAAAAAAAAAGAAAAAAAAAAACAAGGTGACTGTCATTTTAAAACGGTTATACCGTAGTGTTAATAGATTTTTAAGATATCCATCCATAAATGTTATGTAGTTTTAGAAAATATATGGCCATTAATTACATGCTTATGTTTATCACGATCGGTAGTAATATTAACTGCAATAATATGCGAACGCCAAATTTTGTTTCCATGGTAACACACTTTAAAAAAATGTATTATAAATGTGTTTTTGTATAAAATAAAAATTTTTGCATGTCAACAGTTAATCAACGTTTCTCTCCCTCTATGCAATGGTATGACAATCTCGTCAATTACGGTAACACACGTTTTATAATAAAAAAATATTGGCCACGCACAACTTTGCCCGAATTTCGGGCATCGCCAGTTTGAGATCGCTAGTTGTCGCCCAAATCTTGTGTGATGATAAGGGTTAAGGGGGTAAAATTGTATTTTAGGAATTATGACACATAATACACACAATTATATTTCTTTCCGAACTTGTTATGACGGGAAGTACTGTGACCAAAGAGGAGAATGCTAAAGGCCATGCTATTATGCCCATTTATCTACACCTAGTGGAAGTTAGTCTAGATATCCATGCTAAACATAAACATTTGTCCTTAAAAACTCGTTTTCTTCAGGTTTTACGAACAAATTACTGTGGAAATTAAGATAAATTTGTGCTACCCCATACACCTTTAAACAACGTAACGCTGTTTTGCTTGGATAATTTTAAAAATTTACAACTAATGACAACTCTTAAACATTTCGAAATGTGCTCGGAAAGCTTAAACGGTAATTGTTTATAAAATAGAAATTAGATATTTTGTTACTATTAAAAAGAATGTCGTTTTATGGAATGATTTTCAATGTTTTACTCAAACTATTAAAGTTAAACAATGGAAAAAATATATGGGAACTAATGAACTTCATAGGACAGGGAAATATATGGGAACTAATGAACTTCATAGGACAGGGAAATATATGGTAACTAATGAACTTCATAGGACAGGGAAATATATGGGAACTAATGAACTTCATAGGACAGGGAAATATATGGGAACTAATGAACTTCATAGGACAGGGAAATATATGGGAACTAATGAACTTCATAGGACAGGGAAATATATGGGAACTAATGAACTTCATAGGACAGGGAAATATATGGGAACTAATGAACTTCATAGGACAGGGAAATATATGGGAACTAATGAACTTCATAGGACAGGGAAATATATGGGAACTAATGAACTTCATAGGACAGGGAAATATATGGGAACTAATGAACTTCATAGGACAGGGAAATATATGGGAACTAATGAACTTCATAGGACAGGGAAATATATGGGAACTAATGAACTTCATAGGACAGGGAAATATATGGGAACTAATGAACTTCATAGGACAGGGAAATATATGGGAACTAATGAACTTCATAGGACAGGGAAATATATGGGAACTAATGAACTTCATAGGACAGGGAAATATATGGTAACTAATGAACTTCATAGGACAGGGAAATATATGGTAACTAATGAACTTCATAGGACAGGGAAATATATGGGAACTAATGAACTTCATAGGACAGGGAAATATATGGGAACTAATGAACTTCATAGGACAGGGAAATATATGGTAACTAATGAACTTCATAGGACAGGGAAATATATGGGAACTAATGAACTTCATAGGACAGGGAAATATATGGGAACTAATGAACTTCATAGGACAGGGAAATATATGGGAACTAATGAACTTCATAGGACAGGGAAATATATGGTAACTAATGAACTTCATAGGACAGGGAAATATATGGGAACTAATGAACTTCATAGGACAGGGAAATATATGGGAACTAATGAACTTCATAGGACAGGGAAATATATGGTAACTAATGAACTTCATAGGACAGGGAAATATATGGGAACTAATGAACTTCATAGGACAGGGAAATATATGGGAACTAATGAACTTCATAGGACAGGGAAATATATGGTAACTAATGAACTTCATAGGACAGGGAAATATATGGGAACTAATGAACTTCATAGGACAGGGAAATATATGGGAACTAATGAACTTCATAGGACAGGGAAATATATGGTAACTAATGAACTTCATAGGACAGGGAAATATATGGGAACTAATGAACTTCATAGGACAGGGAAATATATGGGAACTAATGAACTTCATAGGACAGGGAAATATATGGTAACTAATGAACTTCATAGGACAGGGAAATATATGGGAACTAATGAACTTCATAGGACAGGGAAATATATGGGAACTAATGAACTTCATAGGACAGGGAAATATATGGGAACTAATGAACTTCATAGGACAGGGAAATATATGGTAACTAATGAACTTCATAGGACAGGGAAATATATGGGAACTAATGAACTTCATAGGACAGGGAAATATATGGGAACTAATGAACTTCATAGGACAGGGAAATATATGGTAACTAATGAACTTCATAGGACAGGGAAATATATGGGAACTAATGAACTTCATAGGACAGGGAAATATATGGGAACTAATGAACTTCATAGGACAGGGAAATATATGGGAACTAATGAACTTCATAGGACAGGGAAATATATGGGAACTAATGAACTTCATAGGACAGGGAAATATATGGGAACTAATGAACTTCATAGGACAGGGAAATATATGGTAACTAATGAACTTCATAGGACAGGGAAATATATGGTAACTAATGAACTTCATAGGACAGGGAAATATATGGGAACTAATGAACTTCATAGGACAGGGAAATATATGGGAACTAATGAACTTCATAGGACAGGGAAATATATGGTAACTAATGAACTTCATAGGACAGGGAAATATATGGGAACTAATGAACTTCATAGGACAGGGAAATATATGGGAACTAATGAACTTCATAGGACAGGGAAATATATGGGAACTAATGAACTTCATAGGACAGGGAAATATATGGTAACTAATGAACTTCATAGGACAGGGAAATATATGGGAACTAATGAACTTCATAGGACAGGGAAATATATGGGAACTAATGAACTTCATAGGACAGGGAAATATATGGTAACTAATGAACTTCATAGGACAGGGAAATATATGGGAACTAATGAACTTCATAGGACAGGGAAATATATGGGAACTAATGAACTTCATAGGACAGGGAAATATATGGTAACTAATGAACTTCATAGGACAGGGAAATATATGGGAACTAATGAACTTCATAGGACAGGGAAATATATGGGAACTAATGAACTTCATAGGACAGGGAAATATATGGTAACTAATGAACTTCATAGGACAGGGAAATATATGGGAACTAATGAACTTCATAGGACAGGGAAATATATGGGAACTAATGAACTTCATAGGACAGGGAAATATATGGTAACTAATGAACTTCATAGGACAGGGAAATATATGGGAACTAATGAACTTCATAGGACAGGGAAATATATGGGAACTAATGAACTTCATAGGACAGGGAAATATATGGGAACTAATGAACTTCATAGGACAGGGAAATATATGGGAACTAATGAACTTCATAGGACAGGGAAATATATGGGAACTAATGAACTTCATAGGACAGGGAAATATATGGGAACTAATGAACTTCATAGGACAGGGAAATATATGGGAACTAATGAACTTCATAGGACAGGGAAATATATGGGAACTAATGAACTTCATAGGACAGGGAAATATATGGGAACTAATGAACTTCATAGGACAGGGAAATATATGGGAACTAATGAACTTCATAGGACAGGGAAATATATGGGAACTAATGAACTTCATAGGACAGGGAAATATATGGGAACTAATGAACTTCATAGGACAGGGAAATATATGGGAACTAATGAACTTCATAGGACAGGGAAATATATGGGAACTAATGAACTTCATAGGACAGGGAAATATATGGGAACTAATGAACTTCATAGGACAGGGAAATATATGGGAACTAATGAACTTCATAGGACAGGGAAATATATGGGAACTAATGAACTTCATAGGACAGGGAAATATATGGGAACTAATGAACTTCATAGGACAGGGAAATATATGGGAACTAATGAACTTCATAGGACAGGGAAATCAGTTACTATAAATTCACATATATGTAAAAAATACTTGTGTTAAAGAATCAAATTAGATTCTGTGTCCTCTATTGAACTAAAGTCCGATCCCAACATACTTCGTTTACCACGAAAAACCAACGACAAAGAAGCAAACGTTGTACTACATTGTGTTTTATCTATAATGAATGTAAAATATAATGTATACTCTTGTTTATTAATTACTGATAAATATTTATTTTGAAAGGAGATAAAAGCAATATTACATATTTTATATAACCATACACATGATAACACGTACGATGGCTATTGAATTCAATACGGTCGGTTATGTTTACTTTTTTTAATAATTTTTGTTTTTCTTTATTTCGACTTCTAATTTGTCAGTAAACAACAATATTTTCCTATTCGACTACCTATTAACTAGTTTTAAGCTCTAAAGTATTGCTGCATAAAAGCTTGTTTTACAAAGAATTAAAGAAATGTAATTTAAATCAGGTTTTGGTTTTGAACGGATATTATTATTAGTTTCCATATTATTACGTTATTCAGTGTTTGTTTGCTAACTCATAGAATTATTAAACACTGCTATCGACAATCTATTTTTCTCTCGAACCTCAATTCCTTCTTATTTAGAAAACCCTAAAAAACTTAAAAACTTGCCACGAGGTCCTGAGAGGGTAGCGATAAATTTTAATAACTCAAAAATATTTCACTACCTCTATTTGAGCCTCTTATGTCAACATTTCATTAACAAAGAATAGTTTTTCCACATTGTAAGGATTTTTCTTATATTACGTTATTCTATGAAACATTGCTGTCAAGTTTCATTGTCATATAATAAATAAATTTAATATTTATGTGTAAATATACTGATTATTTATTATTTATTTATTGAATGTCCCAAATTCAGAGCACTCTTTCAGCAAATGATGGAACTATAAGGAGTTTGGAAATGTTTCAAACAATGGTGTGACGATGTAAGCCAGCCGCAACCACAGCAACACCTTCACTTATTGCATTGTTGCCACATATATTCTATAAATGCAGCAGTTTGATGTTGTTAGTTTGAGTGTGAGTAAACATATCACGATAGTGTTGTTTCTTGTCGTTTACATTGGTTTTTATATTTTTGTTTCCTTTTGTTTATCAATTGTTCTTATCACATTGTTTACATATTTTTCAGTTTTATTATTGTTTGAATCAATGAAAAATATCTCTTCAATCTGATTTCCTTCTGCCTCAACAAGTAATTATTGTCTTTCTCATGTCAAACGCAGTACACTTGGCAACGCCTCAAGTAAGAGCTTCATTTAAATGCCACTAAGCGCGCTCATGTCAAGTCGGGACATTCATCAAACAAAGTTTAGTACCTCACTTTTTCAGTTCATATGTGATGCAAGGAAAGTATGCTACCTTAATAGTTACAAATGCAATACCAATTAACATTATATAGCACAAGAAGCAAGTTTTAATAATTTTATTGATATTATTTATTTGTTGACATTATGTAGTTTGACCTTTTAAAATAGCCAAATGCGTGTTAAATAAAATCTCTTAATGATATGAACAACAAATAAAACTTATATTCAATTGCAAATATTATACATATATACAATTTACTACACACTATGTATTATATCATCTACATATCTCTAATACATAATGTCGTCTATATGCATATAAGGGAGGATACACCAGGAGTAAGAAAATCCATTTCGGTGTGGGATGAGGATTGCATATAATTCCATGTAGGGCGATTTTTGCGTCGTTTTAACATATGGACGCATCTCGGTTATCACCAGAGGATAAATCTCCAGAAGAAACCACTGAGGATGCTCAGAAATCTCCAGAGTCTCAGAAAAACCACTGAGGATGCTACATCACATTATGGGCGAAACGTCTGGTTATCTTGTAAATATTGTAGATTCTTAACGCAGTTGCCACCGGAAAATGTAGATTCTAGTTATGTATTTAACCCTTAAGTAAAAATTAAACAAGTACTGTATATGTTTTAAAAATATTGTTGCTACCAAATTGCCATTTATATTAAAATATTGATTGCATGAGACGGTATTAATTGTAATTAATCAAATATATATGTAATTGGAGGTTATTGAAGTTATTTATACTATTTCATAAAACTATTTTCATAAATAAGAAACTAAACATTTATTTATAATAGGTCTATCTATCACAGGCTTGAGCTTGTTTTAATGTAATATTATGCTACACAAAATATGTGAATGATCCATGTAGAATTAGTATTATTCATTAAAACACCGTTCGTAGAGATATGGACGAATATGAGGGGTCAATGAGTGTATATGAACGATTGTAGTCATCGTTACAAACTAAAGTTGACTGTTTCTTAGAAAGAGCTATATATTAGTAGCCTAATAGGCAGGGCAACTAAGAGACCTACAGCTTTACCTAGAATACGAACCACGTAATGTTGGTTTGATTATAAGCTATCCGACAAGCCTGACACTCAGATATCCTCTCCACACTACACGATCTTGAATACCATCCAACATGGACACACCAGACTTCTTTCTAGTAGTGGTCACATGGATGGTAACTATTGAGCGGACACCGTTTCAGTACTAACACGACTGGGCATAGAACCTATCACATACAATCTCCTCAACACGTCGTCCACAAGTAGCTGGGTTACAGCACTGCGCAGCTAGTGCAAACCAATTCATAAAAACTATTAAATTTTATAACAAATTTAAAAAGTAAAACATTTTTCAACTTACTTACTAGACATGTTATACCATCTCTATATGTTCTAAAAATATATTTAGTGTTATTGTAAAACCCTTTCGAAGGCGTAAAAGTTTAAATAGCAACCTGAGAAGAGACCAAACAGTGTTAGTGCAGACCTATGGGAGACTGATATACGGTTATTGCTGTGTTCCAGCTCGGCAAGATACCTTGCCTGGGCCCGGGTCAAAGCACAACACTTTACAGCCCGGCCGCAATCTCACACGTTCCCTCAAGAAAGTAAACATTCTCTACTAGCATGCAGTATATTTGGAGTGGATTCTAAACACTTAAATGGTTACATCATTTAGCCCATATTATTTACAGAAAATGTCTGAACAAACATATGGCACATCATTTTACTTTTTAATTCCAAAATATCATACACTAAATATACAGGGCGTTGCTTTTTAAACGCAACCCATGATTTGAAATGGGTTGGATTTCAATGCAATACTTTACATACTATTAACAATATGCCTCCGTATAGTTAGTACAATGAGTTCAGAATACTGTTCGAAAGCATCTTAAAACGATTTTGTTTTAAAATATTCCTCTACAATAAACACTCTCTGGCCATTGCTCAAAGCCATGTTTCTAACCTCAACTTATTAACATTGCATGAAACCCAAATGAAGTGAACAACAATGCAACAATATAAATCAGCTGATAGAAAAGGAACCTGAGCTACCAACCTACGAACTTGTAATTTATATTAAACATTCATTTTCTGTACTTATAAATAGTGTTACTTTTTAAAAGGAACGCCCTGTATCTGTATTCATTTTTAAACTGATATAGTTAAGGTTAAAAAGGAAGTATTTAATCTAATTATTAGAATTGAAAACATATCAACATTTGATGCAGCAAAAATTAACTTAAAATTGATTTAGGTGTTCAAACTAAAAATTCTGCCTAAACTATATCTGAGATAAAACCTCTCACTAAACAGAGGATAAATAAAGGTTACCTTCCTTAGCTGGACATAGAAAAGGAAAAGTATCAATCCATTACCCTGCCAGAACATCGTCAGCACTTCCTAACACCCTTTTCTTACCGTTTTTAAGGTAGTTTTGTCTACACTATGTATATGATGAGGTAGGTACGTTTTTTATAAGAATAGTTATAAGATAAAGATGACATGTTACATCTACCTGATTGGACTTGAAAGCAATAGATATGTCGCTTGGATTGAGACCAACTGAAAGAACTGGTACGAGAAAAATGCACCGATTTATGAGAACTACTCTTCACCCATTATGTCATTCCATTCAACAGTTATCATGGAAATAAGGTGAAGGCTAGCAGCACGTTTTCGAGCTCCGCCCTCTACGTCATCAGCAGTTGTGTATTTTGGTTAGTTTTATCAACACTAACGAATCAACCTCGAAGAGGTTAAATTAAATCATATTTAAAATTCGAAAAACAATTAATAACAACAATAATACTATGAATAACAACGTAAACAAAAAATAAGAATAAATTAAAGAGGCTTGGTTAATCACAATTATTTGAAAACTGAGAACTTTTGTGAGAGTTGAATACAGAGCGTCGTGACGATCCTATGCTCTGCCGAAATCCCTAAATGAACTAAAAATGACAATCTGCACTGAATGAACACAATGAACTAAAGCCACAATCCGTCCGACTTAATTGTATAATTTAATAACAGGGATGGTCTAGTCATTGAATTCATTAATACTTTTCACTGTAAGGCCTTTAATAGAAACATTAATTGCAGTAGTTAGACACAACTGCAAATTCAATATTGCGTAGAAACAAAAATATATTACAGAGGTTAGTATTGATACAACTGCACAGTCATAATTGCGTACAAACAAAAATATGTTACAGAGGTTAGTATTGATACAACTGCACAGTCATCATTGCGTACAAAAAAATATATATTATAGGGGTTAGTATTGATACAACTACACAGTCATCATGGCATACAAACAAAACTATATTACAGAGGTTAGTATTGATACAACTGCACAGTCATCATTGCGTACAAACAAAAATATATTACAGGGGTTCGTATTGATACGATTGTACAGTCATCATTGCGTACAAACACAAATATATTACAGGGGTTAGTATTGATACAACTGCACAGTTATCATGGCATACAAACAAAACTATATTACAGGGGTTAGTATTGATACAACAGCACAGTCATCATTGAGTACAAACAAAACTATATTACAGGGGTTAGTATTGATACAACTGCACAGTCATCATTGCGTACAAACAAAAATATATTACAGAGGTTAGTATTGATACAACTGCACAGTCATCATTGCGTACAAACAAAAATATATTACAGGGGTTAGTACTGATACGATTGTACAGTCATTATTGCATACAAACACAAATATATTACAGGGGTTAGTATTGATACAACTGCACAGTTATCATGGCATACAAACAAAACTATATTACAGGGGTTAGTATTGATACAACTGCACAGTCATATGGCATACAAACAAAACTATATTACAGGGGTTAGTATTGATACAACTGCATAGTTATCATGGCATACAAACAAAACTATATTACAGGGGTTAGTATTGATACAACTGCACAGTCATCATTGCGTACAAACAAAAATATATTACAGAGGTTAGTATTGATACAACTGCACAGTCATCATTGCGTACAAACAAAAATATCACTATAAACTGCCAGAACTGTTCGATCATCTTCCTATCTACCCTTCTCCCACAGTTTCTTTACTGTGACATATCTACCCACATATTAGGTGTTGCATATTACAGAATTTGGCAATTACATATATTCATTATGTATTTTTCGTAAAGATTTTAGTAATATTTAGAATTTACTGTACACTTTACTATCTCAGTACTCTTATAGTTAACATTTTACATTTATACTGCAAGATTAATTATACTACAAGTGCTTGCTGGAATAATAGGTTGAATGATAAAAAATGAAAAACATTCAACAGTTTCATAAGACAAGTTAAATTGAACTGATTTTCTATACAATAAATTGTTGAAGAAAGTAACGATCATATAATGAAAATATTTAAAGTAATAAACAATCAGGGAGTAAAGACGAGTAACTGCAACGAAGCAAAATTCAATATTGTCAACTGTCCTATTAAACTGTGTGGGAGGGGGATTACATACAGTTCCCCTCCTTGCGCGTGCCCTATGCGTAGGACTATTTAAGAATTACATCATTTTTTAATTTAACAATGGAGGTCTTCTTTTGGGTATGTTATGTAACTGCCACTTGGTAGATGTAGGCTGGCAGTGAGCATGATGCAAAAAGCACACTTGAAACCTGATGGGGGTTTGCCGTACGGTAGGGATTGACCTGGTGGTACCACAAGTTTGACAAAGTCTATTTTACATTACATCTTGATAGTTTATTGTATTCGTTGATAGGGACAGGAGGGTGTGCACGCCTCTATAGAAAGACCCATTTTTTATTGTACAATACAGTTGTACAATACAGTGTACAACTGCATTGAGGATATACAGTGGTTTTGAGCCACCCACCAAATAATAAATTTATAGGATGTATTGACCCACTCACCCACCCATACACATATAGTGGTATTGACTTTTATAATAATAGTTTCCCTAAGAAAAGAACTAGTTTTATAATTAATTAGGTCATAAAATAAATTGTCTTAACATACATGTCCACGTACAGAATGGTACGTTTATGGTTGAGTAGGTGGCTTGGCCAATACCTCTGTATGTGTATGGGTGTGTGGGCCAATGCCACTGCACGTGAATGGATTATGTGGGTGGGTCAATACTACTGTAGTGGTCATTTTACTTGTTTTTTAAATATCAGCGAATTATTAATTATGATATCTTTTTTATGCTAAAGGTCTTGTAGTTGATAAAGGAGCAAGGATTCATTATTCGTCCACAACTATACACTAGTGTAAACACTGGCTGATACTGGAAGGACTTGGGAGGATAAGGAAGTTATATTGAATGTAGGGTGAGTAGGGAGTGGAAGAGCTCACCAAATGAATGTGTAATTTACACGCTTTGAGTTAACAGGTGGATATATTAACAATCCTAAACATTAGTAATTGTCTTGCCTTTATCTAATTCTTCCATTTTATAAACAACAGCTTTGGTAATTCCTCTTGCCAATATACGTCGTCACTTTTGGTAAAATTGTTATTAAACTGTTTTATTTTAATTCTAATGGAATTTACATGTAATTATGACAGTTATATAAAAGTTTTTATCAACTTTTTTACTCGTACTTTACTTACCTGCTTACATGGGCCTGAAGGCCTGCGCGTAACGAGCGGAAT
The DNA here is from genome assembly GCA_035578905.1 of Stictocephala bisonia. NCBI lineage: Eukaryota > Metazoa > Arthropoda > Insecta > Hemiptera > Membracidae > Stictocephala > Stictocephala bisonia. The sequence goes on from JAQJVL010000371.1 coordinate 354,142, forward strand.
GCCGACCGTTAGCTCAGTTGTGGATTCAAACTTTGGATTTTCAACTCCACAGTCTGACGCCTAACCAATGAGCCACCATGTTGGCAAATTACACTTTTTAGAAGTAATGCATCAGAAAATGATAAAAATGGAAAAAAACGAGGATACTCAGAAATCATATACGACAGTAAAATACCAAAAGAAAATCATCAGAAAAAAACCCTCGGTCCAAAACTGATAGATGAAGTTTATCGAGTACATTTGTATACGATCACAGACAAATAATCCAAAATCGAGGCCGTCTCCCCAAAAAGGTCACTAAGTTTTCTTCGCAAATATCTGGAGGCTGATCAAAGAAAATTCTACTACAAACCCAAAAACTGAAATAACTTTAAATTAAAAAACAAGACGACATTGAAAAAAGAAGTTAAGATCGACCTAGGAAAAGCCACCGTAAAATTATCTAACATTGAGGACAGAAAAATGCAAAGATTCTACAACTGGCAAGCTACATCAGTGATTAAAGCCAACAAAAACATAATAGAGAGTAAAAAAGATAAGTGAAATACGTAAATAATTACGTGAGTAACAGAAAATATGTGTAGATTTAAGCACAAAAAGTAAAATCAACTTGGCAGATAAATGTCAGCCCTTTGGAATGTAATGTAGCGTAGTGAATTTGGCAGGTCAGGACCATATATCTCGTGAGATTTTACCTTGAGTGCCAAGATTGGCCAAACTGAAAAAGTACAACACGCCAGATTCTTCAACTCTTAAATTATTCTCATTCCTTTCGGGAAAACTTTTCCCCAGCCAACATGTAATGTACTGTTATGTATATTTAATAAGATTGCACATGGGTTAGATATCCTTTTAAGAATTATTTAAATAAAAATATTGTCTTAGAAACATCATCATTGAAACTGTAAACTTGTACTATTTTTGAAAACCAGTATTTATCTTTAACAGTAATATTTTATTTTGACTTTCTGGTACACGGAAGTAAGAAAAATATTCTTTGAACTTTCATTAGTTTTGTTGCAAGTAAACATTTAAGAAGACATACAACAGTCTTCTTTAATGTTTAATGTCAGATAAGGTTAGGTGGTAGAGAGGACTGTTCAGTCCTAACCTCGCCTTAAAAAAAAAGTCTATTATTTCTTGTTTGTTATTTTTAAAATAGGTATCGTATGTTTTTCTATTATTTCGTAAATGAATCACTATTAAATCTGAAGTATAAGCATATTATTATGAATGTATTGAAACTGATTTTAAAAATTTTTTTCACAAACACATATACGTTTTGAACAGACCATGATACGTACATATTTCTTATTAATAATTATTTACGTCCTATGGAATTAGTACAAATTTTTTTTGTTTTATACTTTAATGTATAATTGAACAGGTATATATGAATGGTTAAATATTATGCGGTATCCAATGTATAGCAGGAGAATTACGTGGTATTTCATGTATTGCAGGAAAATAACGGGGTATTCCATGTATTGCAGAAAAATTACGTGGTATTTCATGTATTGCAGGAAAATTATGTGTTATTCCATGTATTCCAGTAAAATTACGTGTTATTCCATTTATTCCAGGAAAATGCCGTGGTATTTCATGTATCGCTGGAAAATTACGTGGTATTTCATGTATTCCAGAAAAAAATACGTGGTATTTCATGTAATCCGGGAAAAGTATGTGGTATTTCATGTATTTCAGGAAAATTAAGTGGTATTCCAAGTATTCCGGAAAAATAACGTGGTATTTCATGTATTGTAGAAAAATTAGGTGGTATTTCATGTATTCCAGGAAAATTACGTGTTATTCCATTTATTCCAGGAAAATACCGTGGTATTTCATGTATCGCTGGAAAATTACGTGGTATTTCATGTATTCCAGAAAAAAAATACGCGGTATTTCATGTAATCCGGGAAAAGTATGTGGTATTTCATGTATTTCAGGAAAATTAAGTGGTATTCCAAGTATTCCGGGAAAATAACGTGGTATTTCATGTATCGCAGGAAAATTACGTGGTATTTCATGTATTATAGGAAAATTACGTGGTATTCCATGTATTTAAGGAAACTTAAGTGGTATTCCAGTATTCCGGAAAAATAACGTGGTATTTTATGAATTCCGGGAAATTTACGTGGTATATCATGAATTCCAGATTAATTGCAAGGTATTCCCTGTATTTCAGGATAATTAAGTGATATTCCATGTATTGCAGGAAAATTGCATTCTGGTATAATTGTATAGTATTCTATTTATTTATGAAAATTTACGTGCTATTCCAAATATTTTACGAAAAATACAGTACATTCCATGTTTTTGGAATAACTTACTTTCTAACCTTATCAAGTCTCCAGCTCCGAGGCAATCTGTTATTGACATTTTAAAAGGTCAAATTGTAAAGGTTCCCCAAAAAATACTATAGGACATAAATAACCATATATTCTCTTTTTTTAAGTACTTCACTAATGTAACCAATACATTTGCAATGTAAGAAAAAAAGATTAATACATTGAATACAATAAAATCTAAATATAGGTACGTAATACAAAATTAAGTTTTTAAATAAAATAACTATTGGAAACCAAACTAACTAGACATTAGTTGTTTGTATTGTTTTGTAACATATCTATTTAAATAATAACACTAGTTATTTAATTAATGTAAACTATGCAGTTGGGTGTGGACCCATTTTTGAGTGTGGACTTAATTTTCATTTATAATTTGTAACGGCACAGAAATAAACTTTGGTAAAACGTATAGCGTAATAACAAGAGAATGGTTTTTGGACGATAAATTTAAACTCACAAGCACACAACATGACAGCAATAATGCGTTCCACAAACAAACTGTAAATGTTCACTAAGATACATTGTTTATTCTAGCATTCCTAAAGGACGTACAATGTATAGTTAGTTAACAAAAAACATGTTGGGGTTTAAGTTAATGGTATTTTAAATAAATTATGTATCTAAAAATGATAATTTTGCAGTTATTTTTCTTTATAGTTAAACAAGAATATTTTCTTTATTAAGGAACATAGTAGAAGAATGACAAGTTAATTTAACTAATATGTTATAATTAATCTATAGTAAAATACTTATTTGTAACCTTTCTTCTAATTATTAAGAAGCAATAACCCTTTAAGGGGTTATAATTCACTAATTTTTACAGTAAAATATCTTCTTTAATAATTTAGCCATAGTATTTGTTATTCCCCAATTGTAAGTACAAATTGAAATAGGTAAATTACACAAAAACCCCAGCAACTTAAATATTAAAACTTGTTTAGTTATTGTAAACTTACGCACAATTTGTATATTATTATATCGAGCCTAACAATATTATATTACATAAAACTTTTCCAAACAATCAGTTAAACCTAACATGTACTATTTAGAAATTATTAGGTTTCTACTATGATTTTACTATTTTCTATATATTTTTAGTGATTTTACATTTAAAATCGTATGAAGAGAACTCACAAAAGAATTGAAAACGTTGCAAATATAAGTTGATTGAAAATGTTGCAAACATTTTTAAATTAGAAATATGAAAATGATGTATTATTATAATTCCCTAACTATTACATTGTTTAAAGCAGTAAATAAATAAAGATAATGTGATGTTTTCTCAATATGAATAAGTGGAAAGATAATACACAAGCTAGTGAACACTTAAGTGATACAGATAATTCAATATATGAATGAATAAAATATAATTGACAATTAATATCCTAGTGGATCCAAAAATTAATCAAGTACCTCATATTTTTAACATCTCGATTTTCCTTCTGTGTTCACATAAATTCTAAGTAAATCTATTAGTTATATACATGCGAAAGAATATAAAATGTAATTTTCTGATAATATAATAAAGGCTAATGTTGGAAGTGTAATTTTTTGGGTTTACTATCTTATTTTTATTACAGTTTCTTATACTTTGATTTTAAATTTAGGTTTTATGTTGATTACAGCACATAAAGCAGTTAATAGTTTGGTTTGAAGTTCTTAACATGGACCCTGGATAGAGAGAATAGATAACTCAAAAGTACAAAGGAAGAGTGATGGCTGATAACAAGTTGAAACTACCTGCTCTTTGATATACTGATGCTCTTTATATTGACTGATGCTCTTTATATTGACTGCATCAATCACAGTTGAGCTATGTTTTACGTACTTTTCCAGAAATCACTACTTTCGTTGGCTTAGACATTTTTTTTTTATAAAGTCAATTATCAACATTTTCAAGAATAAACGCCTGTTATATTATTGAATAAGATAAGGATTTCTCTAGTCATATATTTCAGTCAGTAACTACGTTCAGGAACTATAATGATTATTAAAATGACAGCCAGATATGCTTCAAACCTTACTCCTCAAAACTTTGATGACAGGTCCTCCAACTGTAGCTAGAAAAGAAGACGTTAGGTATCACACATACATCCCATGACGTCAAATGGGCGAAGTGACAGCTGGTTCAAAACTGAATAGTGGCAAATAGCTTGCTTACTATTTATCTGAAGCTTCCATGTGATTGAAATATTTAATTGATAGTGTCATTGGCTTTACACACAAATAGACTTTCCTTCCAATGTAACATTTTTAGTCTATAATGTCAGCTGTTTTTGTGATCCATTGTGGAGCGCTAGTGTAGTCCCATGTAAATGTAATGCAGTTTAAACTAGTTGTGGTTGCGGACCTCACTAACTAACTAAATTACAGGGAAAATATTCCTATTAGATGGAATATCTGTTGTAGGTGTATGTAATCAAGGCTAGTATTTAATATAATAATCAAACCAGATGATTTCCCACTGTGACGTCACATTCAATTGCGCAGCCTCCTCGCGGTCGTGATACCTACCGTCTATTCTACTAGTAGCTACGATATGTATATCGTATGATTTGTTATCAGCTATCATTTATTAATTTTAAAAAGCTGTGATATATGTTTCGATCAAGATCCAAAAATCATTTTAATACTGTCGTGTCATAATTAAGAGTAAAAAAAAATTAAAGTGATCTGTCACAAAGCTAAGTCCAATCCATCGAGCCATTTAAGACCCTGTACTGGCACGATTTTGCTATCGGTAGCTACCACACAAGACCACTTTAATAAGTGCACTGCTAACTAAACATAACCTAACTCCGCACAACACTAATTCCACCAGGCTATTTTAATACATTTTTATCCACCAATATTTGGCGTCTAATAATTCTGTTATGGTATTTACAAATATTATGTTCAATAGTTTACTTCACCTAACAAATGTATAAATAATGAATATTTGTTTCAAGACGTCAAACAACACGAGCTTAATTTAACATAATTCCAAATCTACAAATATTTCAGATGGTTATTCTGATAAAATATTTGTATCATCCTCAGACCAAAGGGACTCAATAAGCAATGGAATAGTTTACAGCTAATGAACATTATTAGGAATCATGCATTACATTAATTTTATTTCCTGGTATAAATTATGCTGAATTAAGGATTTAAAATTTTAATGATATACATAAATTATCAAAAAACGTTTGTGACAAAAGCTATAAAGAAAATATTTAATTGTCATTTTTATATAATATATTAAAGTTAATAAATATAAATTTATACAATAACAAATATTTAAGGTAATAAGACAAGATACAATTTAATTTACGTACAAAAGAAATTAATTAAATCACTTCGTTTTCTTTTAGATAATCAACATAAGTATTTAAGATAAACATTTATTTTTACCTCAGAAACTTTTAAAAGCTTTTCAAATTAAACCAAGTATGACGATAAAAGATATAATTAGCGCACTTTAAACATGGAAACCTCATTTAACTTAAGTAAGACAAAATGAGATGTCATCCCGCATAGCCTGAAGCGCCCAATACGGCTTTCGACTTATGCGCAATTCTTTTAATTTTAAGCGGTTTTATATACTGAATAGGCATATTTTCAATTGTTTTAATTTAAACTTGACATTAAAAAGGGTAATATTGTGTAAAATATAGTTAATTATATTCGTGATTTTTTAAATACTTGATATGTTCAAGATTGTTAATAATATGTACTAGTTTGATCTGTTTATATTATATTGAAATTGCGTATTACTTTATACGTACATTAATAAAGTATATGTTTATAATTATTTTATTTTAACCAGACCATGAATACAAAAAAAATTAATAAAAGTAAATAATAATTTTAGAACTTAGGCTTAAGCGGCTGGTGTCATAACTAGAATCTACATTTTCGGGTGACTACCGCGTCAAGGTGCTATCTACAATATTTACAAGGTAACCAGATGTTTCTCCCATACTGTGGCATCCTCAGTGGAGTCTCAGAGAAACCACTGAGGATGCCACATCAAAGTATGGGTGAAACGTCTGGTTATCTTGTAGATAGTACCTTGACGCGGTTGTCACCGGATAATGTAGATTCTAGTAACATAACAATTATCTACTAAATTGGTATTTTTGTATAATATATCTTACGCAAAAAGATTTAAAATAATTGGACCATAAGAATACAACTTGTATCGTAGGCCTACGATTTAATTTTGACAGATTATTTGATAAAACTAATTATTTGAACAATTACATAAGACCTTTAAAATTAACTACCTGTTTAGTAAAGAGAATAGTTAAATATAACAATTTCTGTTATCAGAGTAGTCAGTCAAATAATAAGTTTGACTTATTAGGCTAAATAGGTGTCTTAGGTAGAGCAGGACTCTCAGCCTGATTAGTTAAGATATGTCGCACGATCGAATCCAGCCTTGACTACTTGTTTTTATCAGCAATGCTAACCTAGAACTGTGCTGGTTCTGCCCCTTGCTCTGTCTGAACAAGTCCTTCACACGAATCAATAGTCCATCGAGAATGGGTAGAAAGAGGTTAAAAAGAAGATCAGTCTCTAGTTTTAATAGCTGTTATAATTCTTCAGCGTAATTCTACTGACTTAAATATTTGAATAAAACCCTAATTTATTATATAAAATGTAGAATTAAAATAAAATAAATGTTTTATTGCAACACAAAAGCATTATCGCTCCAACATGAAATGAGTAAAATATTATTAGTTGAGGAAACATAAGTACTACACTATATAAAACGGATGTGTATTTCTTACTGCAACAATACGAGAGACATTATAAAACAATGCATTTTGCTGAGAAAATGTAGATTAAATATCATACAATTAGTTTAAACAAAAAACCACAATAGCCAACAATATTTGTTATAGATTACTTCTAATATTATATACAGTGTACGTTATAAGTTTAGTTCAGCAAAATTCAAAGCTGACTATAATATCAGTCAAAATTAGCAGAACTTAAGGAATAAAACTGGAGAGAGCAACGTGAAAAGATCTACAGGATGGTTTATGTCAACTAAAGTACATTGCATTGAATACATATTATCGGGGTTTGTATTATCTTATATGAGTCAGAGTAGGGAAACGATCGAAGAGTAGGGAAACAACCGGAGAGTAGGGAAACACCCGGGGAATAGGGAAACAACCGGGGAGTAGGGAAACAGACATTTAAGTATATATTATTTCAAATGTTATATATAATTTGAAATAAAATTTATTGTAATTGTTTATAATACTACAGTACACTGACAGTTTACACTTTTTATTTCGAAATCTACACGCAAATTAAATTGATATATATTTTCAGTACACGTATGACGTCACACAACACAACATTTATTACAATATAAGCTCAAAATGCACAAATATATTACAAAATAAGTACAAAATGCGAAAATATAATGGTGATAGATTTCAGTGAACCACGCTCACCTTCCTTAGACCAGAGGGATTCAAAAAATAAAAAAAAAATTTAAAAAAATTGTGAATCCCTTGATCTTTTTGTAAATCCCTCTGGTCTGAGGAAGGTGAGCGTGGTTTAACGAAATCGATCACCATACTATTTTTGCATTTTGTACTTGTATTGTAATATATTTTTGCATTTTGTGCTTATATTGTAATACATTTTGTGTTGTATGACGTTTTACTAGCACTGTATGTATATGTACCAACACGTATTATGGTAATAAAACCACTATATATATTTTAAGTGGAACGTCACACTACATACCATTACAATGCAAATACAATATGTAGAGAAGTTATGGTGATAGGTTTCGGTAAACCACGTTTAACATCCTCAGACCAGAGAGGGCGCTTACTGGATCCCATTTTGTAACACTCAAGGCTAACCAAAACTAAAAAAACCTAACCAAAGCTAACAAAACCTAATAAAACATAACATAACAAAACGTTATAAAACCTATCTTAACCTAACTACACTTAATTAAACATTACCAAACCTAAAAAAACCTAACCTAACTAACGAAGTATAAGAAGACGTAATGAGACCTAACCAAACGGAACAAAACCTACTTAAACCTAACCAAACCTATAGAAACTTACGTAATGAAATCTAATGAAACGTAATGAAACCTAACCCCACGTAACGGAAACCTTACCAATTTGGTGAAACCAAACGTAACAAAATGTAACCAAAAGTAACCAAAAGTAACGAAACCTTAAGAAACCAAACCTAACATAACCTATCTAATCCTTAACAACAGAGAGAAACACATTTTTGGAAACCTTTGTGGGTCCCTTTCGTCTGAGGACGGGAAGAGTGTTTTGCATAAATCTATCACCATAATATCTGTGGATTTTTTTTACTTAAATTTTAATAGTTTGTGATTTGTAACAGTTATTTGTAATTTATTTCAGCCAACACGTAATATACTAATCAAGAGACTATAATAATTTAAAATATATTTAAAAAAATGTAACTTAGGCATTATAGGGGTTTTCTATCTTGCAACGAAATTTAGTGCTACAAGAGCTATAAATAATGTAAATATACATCTCCATTCTGAAAGATATTCTAAAATGATGCATTGTTTTTAATAAGTATTCATACAGGTTACGGTAACAGTGAATTACCTTCCCAGGACACTCACTATTGTTTTAAGTGTTCTTAAGGGTGTATTACGTCACAAATGCAATTTATTGGCGCACTGCTCAGCAAGAAAATACTATACTTGTACTCATGCTTGCACGAAGTTCTCATTTATAGTGTAACTTTTCATTTCAATTAGCATTTAAAATATGAGTTTGATTTGCGTTAACTAGGTTAAAGCATATTTCCATATTTGAAATAGAAAATATATTATAGATAAAATGTTTTTAATTATACATTTATATACAATTTAATTTTTTATACGATATTACTGTGATTCAAACTATCAATATTTATTATTTCACGACAAAGTATGGACCTATCCAAAACTGTTCACATGTCAAGTTAAAATAATTATTCACTGTGGAAATAGTTGATAGTTTTGTAAATTTAGAGGTATTATACAACATTGTTTTTTAATACTCGTTTTCTTGTGCCTAATGGAAACAAAGAAGTAAGCTAAAGTTTATATTATGAATTTATCATTTAAAATGATAAGAATTGCGTGATTCACATATTTGACTGTGGGAAAATAAAAAATACTCTTTTTTTGTTTTTGTAAAAATCAACTTATAGTTCACTAGAAAAATCAAAGAAAACCACATTTTTGGATTTTATCGTGAAGTGAAATGGCTCCAATAAGAATGGTAACATTTCTAATCATTCGGTTACAAAATAAAATATAGTTTGGGTTATAATTTATAAACTATTTAGTTTTAAGGATTTATCATAAATACAAATGTAATAAAATATGTTTAAACTGTATTCGTACAACTTTAGGAAATCAGCTGCAAAATAAAATTGATTATATACTTAAATATATTTCCCATCCAAAGTTAAATTTTGAGTCTCAAAGTATCAGCTGTCTTTGTGGTCCATTATGGAGCGCTAGTGTAGTCCCGTGTAAATTTAATGCAGTTTAAACCAGCTGTGGTTGTGAGCCTCACTGACCAACCAAATTACAGGCAAAAATATTACTATTAGATGGAATATCTATTGCAGGTGTATATAGTAAAATATAAAACTAAGGTCATTTTAAAACTAAATATTATTAAAATGTCTCTGTATGAGAGAGAGAACACAAATCCTTGCTCTTGAAATCGAACAATAGAGTTTTATCTCCAGGTTTGACCACCAGGTCTAATAGGATTTACTCGTAGAATCCAATGTCTGCAATCACAATAAAACCCTTCCTTTTGTAACATTATCCAACATGAACAGTAATATTACTAATATGTTTACTAATATTATGAAACAAACTCAAATACGTATTCTTAGATATGAGATGCCAACACAACGTTTGCCATATTTTAAGGTGATTGCGTGAGCGTGGGATGAGTGAGGATTATCTGTGAAGTCTGATTAATAACTGATTTAAACGTATGCTAGGGCTGTTAAGGGATTACAGATTTACGTGGAAACAAAACAACGTAGAATTGGTCTGATTTTCTTCTAACTGACAAGCCTGATCCTCAGTTCTCTCCTCTATACAACATCCGTACCCTGACTACCAGCACCGACTTCAGACTGCACGTAGATAGCAACCATTGAGTGGACGCCGTGGCCATATTAAGATGACTGTGAACAGAACATATCGTGTAAAATCCCATAACAATTTGCCCCAAGTAGCTGGATTACAGCACTGCGCCTCTAGTACCGATATAGATCAGAGTAAATAATAGCTATAACATAAACTACTGATATATGGCTTCTATTTTATATTTTAACTTTAAAAAAGCAACGTTTAATATAAGAAGATATTTAAGAAATTGTGCATTTCACTATACAAATACATAAAATAGTTGATTCTGGCAAAGAGTTGTATCATTAAGTAAATTCATTTTTGAAGTTAAAAATATTGAAATCAAAATATCCTACTAAATTAGTGCATTTGTTAGTATTATTTATATGGTTATAAAGACTTATTAAGTAGTGTTTGATATTTGTTTGGATAATACATTACACAGCATAAAAACAAATTGGTTATTTTGAAGCATTTCGATATTCCAAGAGACGACTCTTTTTATATTCCCAGACTTAAATATTTCTAGTAATTGTATGATTTATTTACTACAGGTTAAAGTATGTACTAACATCTCCAATCAGGAGTAGTGAGTGTAGCGTGGACATCTTTTAGAACAACAATTACTAAATCTACCAATCAAATTTGTAGTATAGTACGGTATCCAGGGCCTGTTAGAAACATTATATTAGACTACGCTTGTAATTTATGGAAGGCTTTCAAAAGTTCTCTTTAGAGTTCCATCGTTCTTAAAAGATATAATCTCTACACTTAAGGCTTTTACAATTATCGAGATGAACACTTAACTTCAAAATCTCTTCGGTGTAATTATTTTCTATCAACACCTCCCTTACAGCTTTACGTGGAATCCAAATCACGTAGTATTGGTCTGATTTTCAGCTAAATGACAAGCCTGATACTCAGTTTACACTGAGTTGTACTTTAAAAGAGTTGTACCAAATACATTTTGGGGTACCAACCAAAACCCCTAAAGTAGAGCTGTTACCATAACCCTTCCCCAGGCTTTACGTCACCACGGGTCAGTACCGTTCATCTAAGTTCATTATAACGTCGATTGTCATGGTGGGGCTAGCCTCAAAGTCCCTCCAAAGTCCCTCAAACAGTTCTTGGTAAAAATTATACGATTTGCGAGAGGAAAATCTGTTACAGTCATCAGAATAGTAAACAGACTACATTTCTGAGTTTTGCTTATTAGTTTCTGAAACAACCTTGCCTATAACACCGGAACTAACCAAACGTACTGAAGGAGGTATCTTATATGTTTTATTTATATCTCACCAAACCTTACGTTTAAACATAAATTTCAAAATACAATCATGTCTGTATGAAATGAATTCTAGGGTTGATTAGGAAACAAAATATATTTGTCTCGTTTACAAAAGAACATTTGTTGGTGAATCTGTAAATGAAATGTTCGTCTAAACAACTCTTGATATCAAAAAAGTCTTGCTTGACAAGTATGCATTTTCAATTTATTATATATTCACAAGCATTCCATTAGTACAAACTTATTTCAGAGTGAAAACCGCATTTAAAATAGGTTAATAGAGAATTATTGGATAAACACAAAGTAACACGAGAAGGCGTATAAACTAATCAGTATAACTAAGGTTTTTATACTTAGGTCTTGAGTGGTAAAGTTGGAAGTCACCGCCCTTGAGAGATTTATAGCCCCCAATTACTCTACCCTTCCCCCAGCCCACATGCCACTGCGTCTTGGAGTTCTTGTATCATACACATAAAGTCTCACAGTTACACATCACTTCCTCAGGCCATACGCCACTGTGTCTTGGAGTTCTTGTATCATACACATAAAGTCTCACAGTTATACATCACTTCATCAGGCCATATGTCACCGTGTCTTGGTGTTCTTGTATCGATCTCATAAATTCTCACAGTTACACATCACTATCTCAGGCCATATTCCAACGTGCCTTGGTGTTCTTGTATCAGTCTCATAAAGTCTCACAGTTACATATCACTTCCTCAGGCCACATATCATGGTGTCTTGGTGTTCTTGTATCAGACTCATAAAGTCTCACAGTTACACATCACTTCCTCAGGCCATATGCCACCGTGTCTGTGTGGTCTTGTATCAGACTCATAAAGTCTCACAATTACACATCACTTCCTCAGGCCATATGCCACCGTGTCTTGGTGGTCTTGTATCAGACTCATTAAGTATCACAGTTAAATATCACTTCCTCAGGCCATTCTCCACCGTGTCTTGGTGTTCTTGTATCAGACTCATAAAGTGTCACAGTTACACATCACTTCCGCAGGCCATATGCCACCGTGTCTTGATGTTCTTGTATCAGACTCATAGAGTGTCACAGTTACCATAATACTGCATCAAGCCAAATGTCAGCGTGTCTTGGTGTTCTTGTATCAGACTCATACAGTCTCACAGTTACCCTACCATTTCCACAGTGTTCTTGTATCAGACTCATTAAGTCTCGCAGTTACGCTACCACTTCCTCAAGCCATATACCACCGTGTCTTGGTGGTCTTGTATCAGACTCATAAAGCCTCACAATTACACATCACTTCCTCAGGCCATATACCACCGTGTCTTGGTGGTCTTGTTTCAGACTCATAAAGTCTCACAGTTACATAGTCTATCACTTCCTCAGGCCATATGTCACCGTGGCTTGGTGTTCTTTATCCATACTTCTAAAGTACAACAGTTACCATACCATCTCCCTAGTCCTCACATATCTTTGGCGTTCTTGTGTCATAGTAACAAAGTATCCTAAAATTCTGACTTATAACCAAAATTTTAGCTACATATATATATATTAATATTTGTTACTATTTATTTAGTATTTTACTATTATTGAATTTATTGTCCAGTTACAGACCACCACTACCTTACATATATGATTGTATAAGTTAATTTTGTTTAATGTTCTCAATGATCATGCTCAACAAAACAATTGTTAGTACATACATTTTAAATAAGCTGTTATTTACAAAAATAAAAAAGCATTTTGAAACAAAGATTAGAAAATTAAAATTGGTTTATTTTCCCAAATCAACTACATTAATTTTTAATTGAGTGTAAAAGAAAGATTTAAAGGATTGCCAATACTCCATACAATCAATAGAGATGTAAGTAGACTTTTGACGCATATTTCACTGATTAAAATTGTTTAGATCTAGACAGTTTAATAACAAATACCAAAACAAGAGCTGATTTTATAACGAATATCACACTGAAGATTAAAACTGTTTTTTTTTGCTCCGAAAACTATTTGGAATAGTTCCAGGAATTCTGTGTGAGTTTGTGAAATTTATACTTTTCATAAAAGAAACATTACAAATGTTTTCATGAATATACATTTTTATGGCATTAGTCATACTGTAATTAAATTGAACAAGGACATACAAAGGTGTCTTAAGTTGATAGTTCTGTATTTGGCGTGATCTCTAGACAATTTATGACAGTTTAGGCGCTGACAAAATTGTAATTTTTATGTTTTAATGTTTAGGAGGCAAACTTATGAACTATAAAAATAGTAGAAGCATTTATTTTCTCTAGGTGATGAATGAATTTTGCAAATAAAGTTTATCATTTATATTTAACCGAATCTACTACTAATTGTTTACACAAATGTGATTAAGTTATTTATAAGTTTATCAAAGTTGTTATTAAAGTTTGTTTAGTTTGAGGCATTCGTAAAATTTTTAAATGAAATAAAATATATAAAATTGTAATGATCCATCTATGTGATCGCTAGCTAAAATATAAACAATTTTTATTGTATTATTGTTGCATGATTATAGTACTGTATATATATTGTATTTTTTATGTTATATTTTAACACATGTAGATAGTGTAGTACAACCGGCTCATAAACCAATCTACCAAACAACATGTTATGTCATAGCAACCTCTACTGGGAATGGAGGTTGACAATCAGTTGTTTTGGAGAGATAAATTGTCCCGATTAGTTAGGCCTCCCATAGGGTTTAGATCCCTGAAAACACGATATGTTTCAAGATAAACTAATACTTTTGGTTCATGGTTCCTTAATTTATTTTTTATTACATTAAATAACTCAATACATATGTTCGTATTTGACTTTACATCTTTTTCTAAAACGCGTCTTAAATTAATTTAAAGTTCTCATTATAATTCAATGATTATTGTAATAACAATTAATTCCAAAATCTAGTATATTATAGGGAGCTGTTAAAATAAAATAGAGAACCAAGAACAAAACAAAATACATTTTTATCTCTTTTATTATCTTTTTCACTATATTGCGACTACTGTGGAGGTTTTTCAAATTTTTTTCAGTTTCCTTAACAATTTCGGAACATTTTTAACAGGTTTAATGCTAATTGTAATTTTAACATACATCGTTTAAGTTATGTAGGCAATCTTTTTTAAAGATATTCATAATTTTGAATAATGGATTTTAGTATACATTCGTATTTAATGGTCTCTAATTATAGTGCTCTTCCACATTCAAAATGTTTTTCAGTAATTTTGGTAGTCTACTAATGTACTTGATTATAATTAGTAATTTTCAAAGAAGTATTTTAATTTTGGAGACTCTGATAATTCACCATACTAGTTTATTGCAGAAAAATGCACTTATATATATTATTTACTATATATTTTTAAGATGCATTACTTTTTTATAATCTATCATATTGTAATATAGAAAAAAAATACCTAAATATATAAATTGTGCCTTTATATATCTGAACGGTAAAAAGTTGATGATATCAATAAATACAAATAATTAAACTTCTTTTGTAAGTCTTTTATATTTTAAAATATAGCTAATACTAATTAAATAAATAAAAGCATAAACCAACAT
This sequence comes from Stictocephala bisonia, assembly GCA_035578905.1. Classification (NCBI taxonomy): domain Eukaryota; kingdom Metazoa; phylum Arthropoda; class Insecta; order Hemiptera; family Membracidae; genus Stictocephala; species Stictocephala bisonia. The sequence continues at coordinate 369,498 of JAQJVL010000371.1, forward strand.
CAGATTTCCTCCCTAAGAATTTTAGAAATGGATTCAGGAATTTTCCTCATACTACTTATGCGTTTACGTGTTTATAAATAAAACGATATTATAAATCTCTTATACAAGATCTTAGCGAAACGAATTGTGAAACACAAAAATACATATCTGTTTGTATAGAGATGAAGCAAAGTTATTATAATGTATCAAACTGATGAAAATGATCAACAGCAAAATAAGGTGGCCCATAAACTCATCAGTCAGGCCGCATGTATCATTGTTAGCCCTCCTGAGTGGGAAAAGTTGGCAGTCAGCTGTCCTGAGAAGATATATCATTCTGATTAGCGCTCCTCCCCAACCCCGCAACCCTTGCACATAACAGCTGGTATATATTTCCTATGTTATATAGAGTTTATAAATATCACTATTACACATTGTATACTCTTATTAAGGTTAGATATGTAAAATAGTAAAAATTACAATAATTTCAATAGCTAAAAGGGTTTTCACTATCAAGGTTTTTAATGTAGTGGTTAGTCGTTTTACAAACGAAATACTTTAGTACCTCGTCAATAACGTTTACTCCGATACAACGAGTAAATATAAAATATACAACTTTGGAGTTTAGCAAGTTAAATACGATTACTACATTATGTTTTACATAAATCAGATTGTAAATTAAAAAAAGTTGAAAGATCATGTTTCTGCCTCTAAAAACAAGAAGTCAGAGGTAACAAATGTGAAGAGAAATCTAAATTGTAAGTATAATTTAAAATCAGACGTTAAATAGTTTGTTTCTTGAAAATTTTTCACAAGATTATTCAATGTGATAGTGAATTAATTTTTAGAATTTTTCTCTTAAGAGAAATCTTAAGATTGTAGCAAAATTATGAACAAACAAATTGTGTGAGTAGTGTGCATTCAGAAATTAACAAAGAAGTATTGAAAATAATAATATTTTTAAAACCAATAAGGTCTTTTAGCAATAAAACTGGTGATATTTTTTTAGGGGTGTTTATAAAAGTAGCATACGTTCAAAACCAGTTTCATTCCTTTGTGAGCACTAGTGGTCTGAGGATGTTAAACATTGTCCATAAAAAATGTGTACTTTCATAATTTATATTACATTCAAATGTGCACTATGTGATGTTCACTTGTTTGTTGTTTTATTTATGCTTTAATTGGCTACTGTGGGCACATGTGGAGCAGTGCTGTAACCCAGCTACTTGGGGACAACGTGTTGAAGACAATTAATAAGCTCAAAGCTCGGCCCTGTTAATACTAAAATGGCGTCGTCATAATGGTTGCCATCGGTGTGGACACTAATATATAAGTCTGGAATGACCGTGTTGGGTGGTAGACAGGGTCATGATGTTGGGAAGGGAAGTGGACACTATGAGTTTTGTCAATTATAGTTATACTATGTGGTTCGGAATCCATGTAAAGCTGTTGGTCTTTTAGTTGCCCTGGATGTTGAGTCATTAATGAATTGCTCTTTATAAGGAACAGTCCACCTTAGTAACAATGACTAAACCCGTTCATCTACACTCATTCGCCCTTCATATTTGCCCATATATTTACGATCGGTGTCTTAATAATGAATGACAATAATAATAACGAATAGTGAAACCTTGAATTGCGTTCATTTAATATTTAAACAGCTCATGTTAAAAAACGCTACTTATTTTGAGCAGTACAAAAAATATCCATTCGGATTCATTTTAGGGGAATGTAAATTAAATAAAATTAACCTAGTTGGTTTATCGACTGAATTAGCTACTTATATACGTGCTATTCAACGTAACTCGTAATTACCTTCACCCACTGCTTCGTGGTTTATAAATCATCATCTAGACGACGGAATTCAATGAAAGTAATTTGCATCTAAGGGTCGTTGAGGTATGCATACCTCCACTCAAGGCGTTCGGTATTCTAATGACTTCCCTAGTATTTATGGTTTACGTCTGGATACCTCGAGATACGTTTATCAATATTGTAAATACACCCAGTCGGTGTACAACCGTTAGACAACAAAGAAAGTAGACTTGAATAAACATGAACTTACAATAACACTCCAAATAAATTACTATGTAATTAGGCATATTTTTAATATTTATTCACTATGTATATTTTAATATACGATAGTAAAATAATGTTTTAAAATATATTTATACATTTTAAAATAATTTTTATTAATAAGTATAAAATATATTTAAATTTATTATGCTGCTTATGTAAATATTATTATTACTTAATTAGTTTAATCACACTATCTACCAAGTATTTGGATAGTAATTAAGGAACTACTAGGTCAGTCATGTAATTAATGTGAGGAGTCTATCCAAACAATAGATCACATAGTTACAGAGCAGCCATTTTGCTATTTTACGGAGGGATTACCATAAACAGAATCAGTGAAGCAAGTCTTAAATATATTCATGGATTAGACTTAGCTTTGTTACAGGATATGATGTTATATTTTATATTTTATATTTTATATTTTATATTTTATATTTTATATTTTATATTTTATATTTTATATTTTGTATTTTATATTTCATATTTTATATTTTATATTTTATATTTTATATTTTTTATTTTTATTTTATATTTTATATTTTATATTTTATATTTTATATTTTATATTTTATATTTTATATTTTATATTTTATATTTTATATTTTACATTTTACATTTTACATTTTACATTTTACATTTTACATTTTACATTTTACATTTTATATTTTATATTTTATATTTTATATTTTATATTTTATATTTTATATTTTATATTTTATATTTTATATTTTATATTTTATATTTTATATTTTATATTTTATATTTTATATTTTATATTTTATATTGTATATTTTATATTTTATATTTTATATTTTGTATTCATAACAGTATACAACGAGACTTTTGTATCTTGTTCCAAATATACATCACAGCTTTTATTTTTTAAATTAATAAAAAGATAAGATATTTTTAAATAAAAAAAATAAAAAGGGTAGCTGACTACAAATTATTCTATATTAAGGAACCACGTACCTAAATTATCAGCTTATCCTTAAACATATCGTGTTTTCAGGGAAGTAAACCCTTTGGGATTCTGTAACTAATCGGGACAATTTATCTCTCCAAAACAGCTGATTGTCAACCTCCATCCCCAGAAGAGTTTGCCATGTTAAAACATGTTTGAGAGATTACGTTATGAGACCGTTGTCAAACAAATACATTTTTTGATGTTCAAATGTATTTGTAAAACATCAAAGAAATAATTATTGTAAAATAATAATCAAACTTACTAAGAATTTATGTTTTATTGGGGAACACAAATGTAAAATCCTAGAAGGCTACAATTTAACAACGTAAATATTTAAAAATTATATAAAAGATTATAAAACACACTAACTTGTAAAATACTAAAAAAAATTCTTATGAAATACACAAATAACCATAGAATGTAAAACGGTTATTTGTGTATTGTATACAACACCCCAACTATGTGCTTTTTTTGTAGATAGCCAGGTTATCCATAAAAACCTAATTATTCGTAGAAACCTACTTACAGTATTGACAATTACGTTTCAGAAAGCACATGATAAGTCAAATAAACTTCCATTCAGTAATAATGTAATAAAATATTACACCTAAGTGATTTAAAAAATAAAACATTAACTAATGGAGAACAATGGAAAAAATATATATATATTCTGCAATTATACATTAAATATAGGTTTTATAAAATATCAAAATTAATATTTAAGAAGGCATGTACTTGAAGATAAAAATCGTTTAATGAATAAAACGGGGTTTTACAGGCCAATTAAAACAATTTTCACAAAATCCCATTGTAGGATATACAATAGCCAGATCATTTAATTTATTACACATTTTAAGTGATATTAAACTGTGGCTACTGCCTGTTTCGTTCAACCTATTTAAAGTAAATGTCGTGCTATAAACAAGTACTACACTGGAGAAAGCTTGGTACATCAATATTTGGATTTTTAAATAAATACATTTTTAATTGCTGAATATAGATTTAAGAATGAAAATAAGAATATTTGGTGAATGTTTAAAGGTAATTTATCTAAAAGTTAAGCCCACTGAAAACAAAATTATTTCATAAGTAAAACTAACAATATTAAATCTTTATCTTCTTAGTTTTATTTATTATATCAATTATTGTGTGATGTGTCATATGGCTTATTTAAACATTAAATAATGAACTTACAATTTTGCAAGCGTTCAAATAATTCTGATTTTGACTATTTTATTTACAGCAAAATACAGTAAAAAAGGTAACATTTTAAATACTTAACCAAAAATACTTGATCTACAATAACTGATTAGACAAAAAATAAATTTAAAAATGCTGGATATGCAATATTTATATCATATTAGTTCAATTACAGTAATTCAAACATAACCTTAATAATCCATGTTATTATTTTAATTGATATCCTTCAGCTTCAAACATAACATTAAATCAAATAAAGTCTGGTAATAAAGAGTAAGGATTCTATCAGCGAGGATACTGCAGGTCCATGTAGACCCCTGCTGCAGTGGCAAACAAGGTATCAACAATATATGGCCTGTATTACTTGTTGTACATTGTAAGGTCTAGTCCAGCTCTTACAATGTCTCTCTTATATATTGACAACTGCTGCAGTGGCAAACACTGTACCCACAATATATGGCCTGTATTACTTGTTGTACATTGTAAGGTCTAGTTCAGCTCTTACAATGTCTCTCTTATATATTGACAACTGCTGCAGTGGCAAACACTGTACCCACAATATATGGCCTGTATTACTTGTTGTACATTGTGAGGTCTAGTCCAGCTCTTACAATGTCTCTCTTATATATTGACAACTGCTGCAGTGGCAAACACTGTACCCACAATATATGGCCTGTATTACTTGTTGTACATTGTAAGGTCTAGTCCAGCTCTTAAAATGTCTCTCTTATATATTGACAACTGGTGCAGTGCCAAACACTGTACCCACAATATACGGCCTGTATTACTTGTTGTACATTGTAAGGTCTAGTCCAGCTCTTACAATGTCTCTCTTATATATTGACAACTGCTGCAGTGGCAAACACTGTACCTACAATATATGGCCTGTATTACTTGTTGTACATTGTAAGGTCCAGTCCAGGTTTCTATGTCGCTCTTATGTATTGACAACTGCTGCAGTGGCAAACACTGTACCCACAATATATGGCCTGTATTACTTGTTGTACATTGTAAGGTCTAGTCCAGCTCTTACAAAGTCTCTCTTATATATTGACAACTGCTGCATTGGCAAACACTGACCCACAATATATGGCCTGTATTACTTGTTGTACATTGTAAGGTCTAGTCCAGCTCTTACAAAGTCTCTCTTATATATTGACAACTGCTGCATTGGCAAACACTGACCCACAATATATGGCCTGTATTACTTGTTGTACATTGTAAGGTCTAGTCCAGCTCTTACAATGTCTCTCTTATATATTGACAACTGCTGCAGTGGCAAACACTGTACCCACAATATATGGCCTGTATTACTTGTTGTACATTGTAAGGTCTAGTCCAGCTCTTACAATGTCTCTCTTATATATTGACAACTGCTGCAGTGGCAAACACTGTACCCACAATATATGGCTGTATTACTTGTTGTACATTGTAAGGTCTAGTCCAGCTCTTACAATGTCTCTCTTATATATTGACAACTGCTGCAGTGGCAAACACTGTACCCACAATATATGGCCTGTATTACTTGTTGTACATTGTAAGGTCTAGTCCAGCTCTTACAATGTCTCTCTTATATATTGACAACTGCTGCAGTGGCATACACTGTACCCACAATATATGGCCTGTATTACTTGTTGTACATTGTAAGGTCTAGTCCAGCTCTTACAATGTCTCTCTTATATATTGACAACTGCTGCAGTGGCAAACACTGTACCCACAATATATGGCCTGTATTACTTGTAGTACATTGTAAGGTCTAGTCCAGCTCTTACAAAGTCTCTCTTATATATTGACAACTGCTGCATTGGCAAACACTGACCCACAATATATGGCCTGTATTACTTGTTGTAAAGTAGGTCCTGTCCAGCTTTCTATGTTGCTCTTGTATGTCAACGACTGCTGCAGTGGCAAACACCTATACATATATTTATTGCTCTTCGTAAACCTTATTTGTGAAGTTTATTACAATTTATTACTCTTATTTAAAGACTCTAATAATTATGTGTAAAGAAGAAAGTTTGAGGGTTTTAATGTAAAAATCCTAAAACAAGTTCCCTAAAATATAACAACTCAAAAATCATCTTTAATCTTAAAGTAGTTAATGTTTTAAGAGACAGTATTAAAGTGTAGTTGTGTCTTTGATGAATAATTTTGTTGACAAGGCAATTAATCCAGTTGCAAATGGAATCCACCAAGAGATATATCTACCTGGAAGAGGCGAGACCCTGGCCAAACCATCCATCACCGGATAAATTAATGGACCTAAACCTCTTGTTTCTTGGTTCCACGTTACTGAAGTAGAAAGGCCCTCGAGTGAAACAAGCAAACATTTAAAATGTATTTTAGATCAAAGTATAAGTAAAAATCAATTACTTCACCAAATTTGGCCAATGAGATACACTTCAGAATTTTTTTTGGTATTTATTCAGTTTCTACTTACATGTACTTCGCATGATAAAAATGTGCCGCTTCAAAGTAGTTGCAATTGAGTTAAATTAGTTCGAACTAAAAATATTATTTCTTTTAGGGTAAATTTATCATTTACAGCCATAAAACACGTTCATTCATTCATTTTTGGGTTCATAACCTAATTTAACAATACTCGTTGCGTTAAATTCCAGTCTCTGACGTCAGGGACAGCCTGCCTGCCTGTACAAAATAATACAAGAACATTCTTTTTGCATTCGGTAGTTGCCATTTACAATGAAGACGTATATGATCGCTAATCGTAATTCATTAAGAAAGTAGTTTCCCTTCATATCGTGTGAAATAATTGTCATAGACCAAAATAGTTTTCACATTCTACCCACAAGTATATATGAAGGAGAAAATATCCGTACATAAGTATAAAACTGCATGTATTGATTACAGAATTATGAAAATAATGATTACAGAATTATGAAAATAATAAATTTATACGAGAATAATAATATATATAATTTACCTGTGATTTAATTCAAGAAATATTTAATCAGTCATCGTAAATGGGTAAGTAGAGTTACTTGTTAACAACTTAAATATAATACATTGAGCTAAAAAGCACAGTTAAATGTATTAAATTATTAAGTAATTTATTTCGAAATGTGTTGCTAATTTTAAATTAAATGAGCCTAGGAGGAACCTTTCTTGTGCCCAGTCCTATAGTCTTTGTAAGATATATTAATTTTTTATTATCACTAATTAGTCGTGTTGGATGGATAAAGTAATTGCTAATTTTTATGGTTAAATATCAGCAAGCGCTAAGTTACTCTAGAGTCTAGACTACCTAATTAGGGACTAAGGGACGATGAGATTGAGCCAAGCTCTGGCTCCACTACGCTTATTACCAACATGGTGAATTCTCAAAGGCTACCACCGACGTCAACATTATTATGAAAATCAGAGATGAATATCAGGAATAATTTGTCATACTAAGGACAAATCTTAGTATTGGGATGGTCACTTAGTCGAAAGTCGTAGCAATATTATGTAATTTTCTGAGATCTCATAAACAACTATAAATATCCAAAATATTTAGGTCTTATTGTCTAATATTTGAGTTTGCTTCTTCAGTAACATATATTTTTACTTAGTACTGAAATGAATATTAAACAAACAGTGCCTATTTATGAATGTAGAGTAACTGAATATTTGCAATCCCAGACCGTCGAGGGACTCCAGAGCCCTAATCATGGTGATATGTATGTGGCTCGCCTCCTTCCCTTTCCCTCTGAGCTGACAGACACATTCACGGCGCCATCCAGACTTGATCAGACATACAGTGACTATGTATGTAGTGTAACTGAAGCTTTGCAATCTCAGACTGTCGAGGGACTCCAGAGTCCTAATCATGGTGATATGTATGTGGCTCGCCTCCTTCCGTCTCCTCGAGGCTAACAGACACATTCATGGCACCATCCAGACTACATTAGTCATACAGTGACTCCAGAGCCCTAATCACAGTGATACATATATGTGTAATTCACCTCCTTCCCTTGTCCTTCTCCTGGGAGCTGACAGACACATTCACGGTGCCATCCAGACTATATCAGTCATACAGTGACTATGTATGTAATGTAAATGAAGCTTTGCAATCTCAGACCGTCGAGGGACTTCATAGCCCTAATCACGGTGATATATATATATATATGGCTCGCCTCCTTCCTTCCCCTGGGAGCTGACAGACACATTCACGGCGCCATCCAGACTATATCAGTACAGTACATGATTGTTTTCTAACAAGATTGTAATAATTGTATATTTAAACATTTCAAACATGTTTTAATTATTATCATCTATACTATGGTGTTATAGTTACAAATATTGATCTTCCTGGTAACGATGTGTAACGAAAGTAAGGGTATAGGTAACGATAACTCTACATAACGATACAAATGTAGGATATTTACAGGTAAGGATCAACTAACACCTGTACATAGGATACATAGGAGTGTGTAAATAATTTTTCAGTAAGACTATGTACACAGTCTGTATTCAAATAGGGTGGTTTATTAAGTCGCAGTGCTGTAACGCGTCTACTTGGGGGACAAAGTGCTGTGGATATTGTAGGTGATAGCTGACATGGCGTACGCTCAATGGTTACTATCGACCAGAAAAGTCTGGGGTGCCTATGTTAGGTGGTAAAAAGTGTCCGGATGTTGTGTAGAGGAAATAACTGAGTGTTAATTACGTGAAAATCATACCAAAACTACAAGGGTTGGGTTCACGTCAAGATGTAGGTCCCGTAGTTGCCCTGGCTATTAGACTATCAATAAAATGCCCTTTCTGAGGAAAGGTCTAACCCATTTAGTAACCGGACTACACAGATCATCCACACTCATCCTACACGTATATAATACTTCATATTCGCCTTAAAATAAGCACAAAAATCGTGTCGGCGTATTTAAGAATTAGAGGTTGATATCGATTTAGAGAATTTCTGAAATAGAATATTCTCTTTCAGGTAGGAATCACTTTTCTAATACAATTTATTTATTTATTTGTAAGACGCTGATCATCAAGATATGGGTGAACGTATATTTCGAATCAGTGTGATGAGTGTTAATGAGCGAATGTAGTCAATGTTAAAACTAAGAAGACTATTCCTTAGAAAATTTCATTAATTAATAGCCAAATGACAAATGAACAGCTGATCTCTTTAAACATTTGTTATGATCCTGATTGGAATCTATGAGAAACTTTAGCACATGACGTTAACTAACTAACTAACTAGGCTATCGACCAATTTATTTATACCAAAATAGTCAGATATATCCCGTAGTAAGAAACAGCTAGTATTACATTTTGAAGTAAGAAAAATTCATTTATTACTTTTGATTCGTTTAATGGATTTTCATACCATATTTAATCAGCATATCTCTGAAAAGGGAAAGCTCATTTTGTTTAAGTAAAATAGTATGATGAGATTTTACTCGGAATGAAAAGTAAAACAGCTGAGTCTAAATCACCTAATTGGACATGCGGAGGACAATCCTCTCCGTTATCCGACCACAATAAATCCATTTACGGCTTTTTCCCTCGCCGGATTTCTTTCCAATTACACGTGGGAGGAAATCACATTTGTCCGTAACCTTAGAATATAGGTAAGACATGGGGGTGGCGATTTTTGTTAGTGATTCTAGTACGTATATTTATATTTTTAAATGCTTTATTTCAATTACTTAACCTATTTAAAAGTTATTTTATAACACCGTGTAAGGGATGATAGGGATGCAATACCACCATACTTATATGGGAGGGCTAGCGAGTCAAAATTGTTAAAAATGAAATCGGTCTCTTCTTGTAAGATTGTAAGAAGGAATAGTCTTCTTGTAAGACATAGACTATTGATTTGTTTGGAGGACTTATTCAGACACAGCAAGAGGGGGAAATAGTACAATTTAAGGTTAATATTACCGAAAAAAATAAATCTTCCAGTCAAGGCCAGTATATGAGGCTGTGCGATCTCTAACTGAAGCTCAAATGCCTGACGTCTTCGACGCCTCTAATCCTAAACGTTATATTAATCCTTTATGGGACTTTCATGTTTATTTTTAATATATTTTATTTATTTGGTAGTTTTAGTTCTTAATTTTTTTACTAGCATGTATTTCAGATCCTTTAATTTTTCTTCCAGTAACACATTTCTGCAGTCAATCAATTAAAAAAAAAAAAACTCATATCTTCTGATAAAAAGAAACACGTCGTTTTCGATTTAACAAGGTTTCGAATGACAATTTACATTCGGTAATGGATCTGTCAACTCTACTTAGTTTCTCAGTCGAAATCAAGCGGGTCGGTGTTCTCTATGTACGTTTATTTATGTAGAAAATACATGACATACAGATTTTACATGTTTTTAATGCGTTTATGCCCATCAAAATACACATATTCTCAAGAATATGCACGCACACTCTATTATTTATGTAATAAACTAATAATAATAAAAATATATAAGTTAAAGAAACTTCTTCGAACAAATCCTTTGGTTTTTTATTGCTTTATCATTGCTATGATAAATATACTATATAAATTCTGCACAATCCATATTAAGATAACTTGTAGATTTATATGTAATATGACGGATAGAATATTATCAGAGTTCGGATTGAAAAACTATAACATTTTTAACTTGGTCCAAGTAAATGAAACTTTTATTTCATAAAACTATGTGAATTTTAAAATTACAAATGTTAATGCAACACTTGTGTAGCTGTTTATAACAGTTCTCTTGTTTATACTACAAAAATGATTTTAAAAAATATATACCCAACCAAATAACACATAAATATACCTTTTTTTTATTAATTCGTGTGCACAAAAATATCATTAATGCCATGAAGCGTTTGTGTCATGTAAAAGTATTGGTTTGGTAAATAAATCACGTTACTTATAAATTGAAAATTTCAAGACAATTGTTAATAATTCTTCTATTGGCAACTAAATATATTATAAACAATCTTTATATTTTTTTATGAAAAAATTATCCTAACAGTTTGGCGGGGAGTCTCGCCGCTCGCCCGCCAAATAGAAAACGTTTCCCCGGAACAATATTTTTTGGTAAATTCTAGTGGTAGTGACTTTCAAAATGTCTTACCTGCAGCAGGCGAGAGTTTAGTAACAACGCCCCAGCGCTGCTTCCACTAGAACATACAAAACAAAATAAATACAACAAAAAGTTAAGATAAACTAACAAATAATGTTAAAAATAAGTACGTAAGATGGAGCCGGATTGGTCAGCTATACTAACTCTATTTTCCATAAGATCAGTATTAAAAGATATAAGCCAATTAATCGTTAAGTACTATTTCTTTAAAAAGTATATGTTTCATAAGTTATATTGATGAAATTATAACAGAGAGTATCAATGCTTGTTGTATTTAAATATTTAATTTTTGTTTGTGATATGCGTAGTTCAAATTATTCTAATAAAAAAAATTAATGAACCGAAAATACAAATACATTTTAATAACTTATAACACAAATACATAATAGACAACTATATTCAATAAATTTAAAAAGTTGAATGATTAAAATTGAACATAAACAAATTTCTTAAATTACTTATCACTTTAAAAAACGCAAGTTACCAGAAATTCTGATCCTTCAGCCAAATCTTAACTTTCAGTTTCAATTTATATAGTTAATAAATAGCTAATTTCTAGTATGACAAATATAACATTTTTCATCTCAGATTTCACCCTTTTTGTATATATATATATATATATATATATATATATATATATATATATATATATATATATATATATATATATATATATATATATATAGAATGTCCTACAAAGATTACAAAAAGCAATTGCTATTTCCTTGATACTTAGTAGTTTAACTTTAATTTGATAGTTTAATTGTATAACTTTAAATTGTTTAAAGTATTAGTACTAAAACAAATTTGCCTTTTAAAAATAAAATTATTTTTATATAAATTATGTAGCCCTTTCTCCTAGTATCCATAAAAACAAGATTCTTTTTAAACAATTATTAATTTTTTTAACAGATAATTGTTGTCACAATAAGTAATAAGAATTGAAAATATGACAGAAGTCTCTAATAACAGTTTTTGCAAAAAAAGTACTTTCTCTGTTATCATTGGCTAAATGATAAAAGCTGATATATTGTTGGTTTTAGCATAAAATTTTCTACATTTTTTGTATCCAAATTACTTTTTATAAAATTTAGTGCTTTAAATATTTAGTACTCTCACAATTTTGAAACGGATTGTGAGAAAACCCAAAATGTCTATTAAAATGTGACTGGTGCTATCTTGAACCTGTTTTCAGATGTTAAGGTTCTTGTAAAAATCACATATACAAGCAGACAAACAATTGAGATAATTTTCTACATGTTGTACTGTATTACTTCTTAGTATAGACCTGCTGAACAATGTGATAAAGTTTGTTCAAATGCTTGCAGGATACCCAACAGTTCTGGATGCCAAGCTCACACTGTGCTCTTCCTACAAATTAATTAACAATATAAGCACCTATAAATATATAACCTCACTCTAGACCATCGATTAGATCTATCTAGTTTAATTGATATTTAAATTAGAGAGATAAATATTATGGCGAATAAATATATTTATTTATTTATTCATAAGACGCCGATCATCAAGATATGGGCGAATATAGATTTCGAATGAGTGTGATGAGTGTAGATGAGCGAATGTAGTCATTGTTACAAACTAAGGCCGACTATTCCTTAGAAAGTGTCATTAATTAATAGCCCAATGACAAATGAACAGCCGGTGATTATTAGCTGATACCTTACAAAACGTATTGACTCTGATTGAGATCGAACTGACAACCTTTAGCACATGAAGCTGGGATTGAATCAACTACACTACCGACCAATTATATACATTTTAATAATTTGTTATAATAACATTAATAAAAATTGAACTAGCATGAAATATATAATGAATGGGTTTCATAAATTTTATTATTGAAGCAACATTCACGTATATATATTTAACAATGTATCTCAAAGAATATTGAATAATGAACAAATATGTAAACTTACATATAAGAATATTTATTAACATTCAACTCTTAAGAACTAAATATTAGGTATTGATTTCTATGTAGATGGCTTCTAAAAATTTCAAAACACTGAGTAATGCACTCATTACTGAAAACACATTAAAAAGTAAAACACTATGAATTTATAAAAATGTATCACAACCTGATCCCGATTTGTGCTAACGTCCAACCACATATCATACTTGATAATTGGTTGTATGTATAGTACAACGTTTTTTAATATATAATTACCTCTTGTCTTGCTAGCTTAGTCTAAATCTATTTTTTATGCTTAACCCATACTAAATCAGAAAAGACTTAATACTACATGCTAAATTCTAAAGATTACTGTTGAAAGTTCGTCTTTGACGGTCGTGGTGAGTTGATCTCGTGAATGTAGGAGGTGTGAGGACAACTTCCCCCCGCCTGAAGTTGATTGAAATTGGAAGCCGGTTGGATAAGTTGAATATTTTGTCTATTGAATAACCTACTCTATGTTTTGTTGAATTTTATCATATTTTTGCATTTATTTCGTGTCTCATTGAATATTTTGTCGTTTTAATAACCTGATCTATTCTCTGTTTTTATTTTTTTTTTTTTTTTCATATTTTGCATTTATTTTTGTATGTCATTGAATATTTGGTCTATTTAATAATTTGCTCTGTGTTTTGTTGACTGATTTCATAGTTTACATTTCTTTTGTATTTCAATTGTGTATTATATTTTGTATAATTATGTTATGTGTGATAGTTTTTTAAGAACTTTTGACTTTCAACAGTAATCTTTAGTATCTAGCATGTAGTATTAAGTCTTTTCTGATTTAGTATGGGTTACGGATAAAAAACATTTAGATGTAGGGTAAGTTAGTAAGTACACCTGAAGACGGCAGGAGTTTGTTATACCTGTCGAAACGTTGTGTTTGTTTCTTAAACACTCAAAGCATTGGAAATCTCCAAATATTATCTACATATGAACAATCCAATGCTAATAAATAACTTTCAAACAGCAACTATTAACTTGTTACGATTTATACTCCTTACAAAAGGGGGATGAACTAAAAAGCTTCACTCTTGATCTTTATTCTTTACCCCCTTAAAAAAGAGCCTTTCTAAGGAAGTAAAGATATTCCAGTCTAATATAATAACGTCAATAAATCTTCATCTCGTATAATGCTCATAGGCTAATCTACACAATTTATAAGAATAACAAATATGACAATTGCTCACTCACTTTTCAAATGTATTTAAAACATATTAAGTGTAACGCTCATAAAAACCAATCAATAGGAAGAATAAACTTATTTAGTTTTTAAAATGTCAAGCAAAATACGTTTAGTATTTTATTTGACTTGTATTTACTGTTCATAAATTATAAATAACTTTATAATTCTGATTAAAAGACTGTAAAATATTTGTAATATAATTATTTGATCGTCAAAATTAAAAAAAAAAAAAAAAAAAAAAATACCGTAAACAACAGTATTAAAAAGAAACAACAGTTGAGTAATTTTAAAAATTTTAATAAACAAAGAAAACGCGTGGTTAGGTACAAAAATGCACTAAGTTATTACTTTTGTTTATAAAACTCATAAGATGTTTAAACAATTCATAAGATGTTTAAGTCAGGTGAAAACTCAAAGCGTGAAGAAGTTTGTGTGTTTATATCTCAGATGGCGAGAGAGACAGCAGCGATTTCTGTTTCTGTCTTTTCCACGCATAATTAAATCTACGCAACCCTAAGGAAATTCATGCCTACTCTTCTCTCTCACTTGAATTTGAACACGTAACATTTGTTTGTTTCTACAGGTTTAAATATTATTGAACATATATTATTGTTGGTATGAGGTTATAGTTAATTTATCTCTATGCTTTATAAATATTTTTTCAATTTAAATAATTTTTCATAAATTTGTCCTGTAAAATAAAATTCTATTTTAAGAGCTGTAAAATATTGTGTTTACAGTTGTTGTGCTGAAAAATATTACGATGTTAAAATATATCTAAGTTTTGGTCACGTTTTTATTTGATCAAAAAAAAACTGTTATTTCCTAATTGTAAATTTTAAAATTAAGGCTTACGGTATAAATAACACTTTTAAATGAATAAAACTATTATTGTAAATTAATTTATGTTTGTTGATCACGCTGGATTTAGAGAAGATAAAAAAATAAACTAACTGTATTCCGCTTCCATATTATGTTAATCTGCGTAAATATGAACTATCTAAATTAACAGAAAATTTCCAATAAAAATCTTTTTAAAAAATGTCATTGGTTTTTGAAGCAGGGATGATAATATTACCTGTGTACCAAACTATCAGAGTTTTACGTATTTGAAACCGCAAACATAATTCAAATAGTTATTATTTTAAGATATTGAAATTAAAGAGGTTTATGATTGCAGCGTAGTCTAAATTCTTTTACTTTTTTGGCTATCAGAATATAAATAAAAATTGCAAGTCCAAATTATTGTGCACCAATGATCTGCCAAAGTATAACATATTTAATTAATTTTATAATGATAATTATTTTCCAAACAAAAAAATATATATATCATACAAAATAAATCAGTACAAATACAAATGTATCCTTATTCTTACATTCTTACATATGAGACGCCGATACAACGTTGTGCGTATTTTAAGGCGAATATGAATGGTTTTATGAGTGTACGATGAGTGTGGATGAGTGTAGTCTGGTTACTAACTGAGTTCAACTATTCCTCAGAAAGGGCAATTTATTAATAGCCCAACAGCCAGGGCAACTAAGGGACCTACAGCTTTACGTGGAATCCGAACCACGTAGTGCTGGTCTTATTTTCAGCTAATTGACAAGCCTGATACTCAGTTATCTCCCCCACACAACATCCGCACAATGATTACCACCCAACATGGACACCCCAGACTTCTCTAGTAGTGTCCACGCCGATAGCAACCACCAAGTGGACGCCATGTCGGTATTAAGAGGACCGAGCATCCAACCTATCGCCTACAATCTCCCAAACACTTTGTCCCCATGTAGCTGGGTTACAGCACTGCACCACCAGTGCCGACAAATCAATATCCAATCACAAAGCATTATCTAAATAACATAAACACAAAGTATATTTACAGAAACAGATTATATCAAATTAATATTGCGTTGCTTAGAATGACCATTAACTGCTACTTAAAAATACATTTAACAAAATAGAATAATCACCATAAAAAAGACGGTTATGTGTAAAAATTTAAGTAGCAAATTTAATATGTAATACAATTTTAATCAGAATATGTGTTTTGTTGCTTTTGGAAAATGTTATCTCCAATTTTTTTCTTAAATGCGACTTATAATGCACATCATTATCTAGAATTTCACGCTGAATTTGAAAACGGCTTATGTTGTAATAAATTTGTGTTGATAATACATAAAATTATTAATTTATTATAGCCTGTTTGGAGAAAAGTTATGTTATTACATAAATGTATTAGCAGTTAGTTTCACAAAAAGTTTAGATATTTTATTTACATAAGAGTATAAACAAATATAGTAACAATAAATTTTAATTAGAGTAACAATAAATTAATAATTTTATGTATTATCAACACAAATTTATTACAACATAAGCCGTTTTCAAATTCAGCGTGAAATTCTAGATAATGATGTGCATTATAAGTCGCATTTAAGAAAAAAATTGTTTTTGAAATTTTAGCATATATTTTCGTTCTACTGTATTAACCCACCAGCCCACCCATACATGCACTGTGGTATTGACCTACCCACCCACCCATACACACACTGTGGTATTGACCCACCAGCCCACCCATACACGCACTGTGGTATTGACCCACCCGCCCACCCATACAACCAATGTAGCCGATAGGCTCTATGCTCATTCATCTTAATGCCGAAATGGTGTCCTCTCAACGGTTTCCATGGACGTGGTCAAACCAGAGACGTCTGGGATGTCAACGTTGCGTGGTAGTCAGGAGTCAGAAGTTTTGCTGGGAAAAGAAAAGCGTGACAGTTTTGTTAGTTGGCTGAAAATTAGACCAATATTACGTAGTTCAGGTTCCACCTAAATCTATAGGTCTTTTAGTTTCCCTAGCTATTGGGTTAATAATAAAAATAGCTCTGTCTGTAAAACAGTCCACCTTAGTTAGTAACAATGACTATACTCATTCACCACTTCAGCACACTCAATCGTAATATATTCATCCATATCTCTACAATTGGCGTCTAACTAATGAATAATAATAACAATGAATTCTCAGAATATAAGTAAATATTAAAATGCCCAACATATCGAAACTTGAATGGAATGGCACCCTACTGTACCCACTTTTCACACACAGCCAAAAAATGTATTTCCTAATTCGTATTTAAAAAGAACTATAGATGAGAAGTAGCAGGCAATACCCAAGTTTTCAAAAGTGGGAAGATCTTAAAACGAAAAGAACCAAGTGCTTTTATGGTCAAAACAAAGGGTGTGTGAGACTCCAGTCTATCCCAGACTCATTCTATTCCAGGCTTAATTAAATTTACTCACACATCCCAGAGGAAATTTGTTTACACTTACTCCGCTCTACTCCAAGCCTTCATACGTCACGGGAGACTTCTTTCAACGTATCCAGATGTAATGATTACTAATCAATTATTTCACACTATTCAATCATTTGAAACTTTGAACCTTTCAAAATGTTTAACGTCTAATTAAATGTATAATTTACCTATATTTTTTTTTAATTGTATTTATTTGATTTATCATAGGATAAACACGATTGCAATTAACGCAGTAGTGCTAAATAAGGTATACATTGTAGGTCATCTTTACCAAAAACACAAACTCCATCAACAACAAAATGAATTAAACAATAAAAACGAAATGATACGACAGCAAACGTAATTATTATATAATTTATACCAGTTAATCTGGGAAATTAGATTAAGCACGTTTAATTCAATCGCTCGTCCACAAGAGTAGTGTCGTTGCGTTCTGGTACATATGTATGCGTTATAAACAGCATATATATATACATTTTTAAAATTTGTTAACTTTTTTCATTTTCACATTTTTGTGTGTTACGGCAGTCACCATCAGCACCGCCCGAGTCGTTGCAACCCTCCTTGTGCGGGTAACTTTCCACGGGTCCAATCCAGGTCTTCCAGGATTCAGGAAGGACTAGAATGGCAGATCATTCGCCTGTAAGTGAATCGAGACCTTTATTGAATTAGAGTCGAGAAGTTCTAGATTTTTCTCAAGGATCACTACCACCAGTTACAGAATCTTCTGGGTTTCCCATATCTCATGGTCATATTATAAAGACATCACTACCACCAGTTCCAGAATCTTCTGGGTTTCACATCTCTAGATTATAATATAAAGACATCACTACCACCAGTTCCAGAATCTTCTGGGTTTCCCATCTCTAGGTCATATTATAAAGACATCACTACCACCAGTTCCAGAATCTTCTGGGTTTCCCACCTCTAGGTTATATTATAAATACATCGCTACCACCAGTTCCAAAATATTCTGGGTTTCCCATCTCTAGGTCATATTATAAAGACATCACTACCACCAGTTCCAGAATCTTCTGGGTTTCCCATCTCTAGGTCATATTATAAAGACATCACTACCACCAGTTCCAGAATCTTCTGGGTTTCCCACCTCTAGGTTATATTATAAAGACATCACTACCACCAGTTCCAAAATATTCTGGGTTTCCCATCTCTAGGTCACATTATAAAGACACCCAAAGGCCAATGACTACAGATAAAATCATTGTTTCAGCCGACCTGACAGTCAGTGACAGCCAGTGATGAGTCAGTCAAGAGTGTGACAGTTCATTCAAAATTAGTTCATAAAAAGTTCATACTATAGTAATTTAGAACTTGTAAATAAAAGTAACAATTAGTAGCCATAAGTGGAATCGCCTTATTTATTGTGGAACCTGTTGGACTGTAACAATATAATCGTGACGTTTATGAACTTAGTTGTATAAGTTCCATTACACTTAATAGAGATGAAAGAGAAGAGCTGCTGTTGGAGAGTCAGCCCCAGTTGATGTGACAGTGAGAGTATAGTGACAGTATACGGAGCAGTATCACACTTGTACTACTTGCTATTAGGACAGTGTTGTAAATATTAGTGTCTAAATAATAATTTAAGTTCATAAATATACTATAGTAATTTAGAACTTGTAAATAAAAGTAACAATTAGTAGCCATAAGTGGAATCGCCTTATTAATTGTGGAACCTGTTGGACTGTAACAAAATAATCGTGACGTTTATGAACTTAGTTGTATAAGTTCCATTACACTTAATAGAGATGAAAGAGAAGAGCTGCTGTTGGATCAGTCGATCTGAAATGTGTAATCCAGTTCTCACATGTTGGAAATATTGACTAATACACGTAAAAAGTAGTTGATCATCTGTCCGAAGATAAAGAGTGAGAACAAAAATTGTTCAAATTGAGTGGAAAACTTTAACTAAAAAGCTTTTCTTATAGCTATATATTACAGGCAATACTGACATTCATAATTCTCCTGGATCAAACCCAAGTCGTACCTTAGATTAAAAAATTCTGAAAAAAATAATTCCAATACATTTTTATGGTCCATTTACTTGAGTATCCTAACTTGACTTCAGAGCGCTTTTTCATCAAATACTGGAACTACGAGGAGTTGGGAATGCTATGTCTATTGGCGAGAGGATATTAGCCAGCCGTAACAGTTGCAACACCTTATCGCCTTGCATGGTTGTCACGTTTCAATCCTTTATCTACAAATTTATAATCCACTCATTTTAATATTTAAATATGTATGCTGGTACATGGATTTTCTTATTGCTTATAAATTATCATATATTGTTTTGTTTCTTATTATATATATATATATATATATATATAAATTTTTATACACGCCACTAATAAAACTCGTTTCAAGTCATAAGACTCGTCATACAAACAATAGTTAACAACATTCAAAACCCTCATAAACACTGTTTATCAAACTGGAAAGTATTATTAATGTTTACCTTAAGTTTCAGTTTAAAACTAAACGTTTTATTAACTCTGCATTGCTAACGTAAACTGAACGTAAGCTTAGATGAAATTAACATCAACTAGTCCACCATATTCCTTTGTTGGTGACTACTTTCAACTTAATGTGTAAGAGTATGCGTGGCAACTTATATGCTATTCAACGAGAGTTGAGAGTGACCACCACCCGTTAACCACCCGTCCACCAACACACATACAGTGATACTACCCACCCGCTCACACATACACATATAGTGATATTACCCACCCATACACATATAGTGATATTACCCACCCATACACATATAGTGATATTACCCACCCGTACACATACAGTGGTACTACTCTCCCACTCACACATACACATATAGTGATATTACCCACCCGTACACATACAGTGGTACTACCCACCCACCCACCCATACATATATAGTAGTATTAACCACACGCTTACCCATACACATATAGTGATATTACCCACCCATACACGTATAGTGGTATTAACCAACCGTCCACCAACATACATACAGTGGTACTGTACTGTACAACATTACTTTTTGATATTTATAAAAATGTATGGATCTAACACAGCTTCATGACCATACACGTACAGTAGACAATGGTCCTCCCACCCACCCATACACGTACAGTAGACGATGTCCCTCCCAACCTCCCATACACGTACAGTAGACGATGACCCTCCCACCCGCCCATACCCGTGCAGTAGACGATGACCCTCCCACCTGCCCATATACGTACAGTAGACGATTGTCCCCCCCCCACCCACCCACGTACAGTAGACGATGTCCCTCCCATCCGCCCATACACGAACAGTAGACGATGGCCCTCCCAACCACCCATACACGTACAGTAGACGATGTACACGTAAACGTCACACAACACAAATTTTCTACTACAATATAAGCACAAAATGCACAAATATATTACAATACAAGTACAAAATGCACAAATATTATGGTGATCGATTTCGGTGAACCACGCTCACCTTCCTCAGACCAGAGGGATTCACAAAAGAATGTGAAACCCGACCACCAATCTCTACACTCTACAGTGGGTGATATTAACCCAGTCGCCCACCCATACACGTACAGTGGTACAAACCACCTGCCCACCCATACACGAACAGTGGTATTACATTCGTACGAGTAATGCCACCGTACGAGTATGAGCTGGTGGGTGGGTTAATGTGACCGTACGTGTATGGGTGGGTGGATAAATGCCACCATACACATATGGGTGGATGGGTGGGTAAATGCAACCGTACGTGTAAGGATGGGTGGGTGGGTTGATGTCACAATACGTGTATGCGTGGGTGGGTGTGTTAATGCCACCGTACGTGTATGGGTGGGTGGGCGGGTTAATGCCACTGTACGTTAAAACAATTTGTTTTCTAACAACCTATAGGCGGGTGGCTTAACGCCACCGTACGTGTATGGTTTGGGTGGGTGGGTTAATGCCACCGTAAATGTATGGGTGGGTGGGTAGGTTAATGCAACCATACGTGTAGGGGTGGGCGGTTAGGTTAATGCCACCGTACGTGTATGGGTGGGTGGGTTGGTTAATGCCACCGTACGAGTATGCGTGGGTGGGTTGGTTAATGCCTCCGTACGTGTATGGTTTGGGCGGGTGTGTTAATACCACCGTAAGTGTATGGGTGGGTGGGTAGGTTAATGCACCGTAAGTGTAGGGGTGGGCGGTTGGGTTAATGCCACCGTACGTGTATGGGTGGGTGGGCGGGTTAATGGCACTGTACGTTAAAACAATTTGTTTTCTAACAACCTTCCAAGCGCCTGTGCTATTTATGATACAATTCCCGCAATACATGTCTGTACCTGAATCACGGTTCAGCGCCGTCACATATTGTAAATACGATAATACACAAGAAAGAAACAAGTAGTCACATTAAATTAATAGTGAGGTAACGTGTTTCGCCAGTTTTCCATGGGGATACAGGGCCAGCAATTTGTCAGTCCCTCCCTTTATTAGCCCAAGTCCTCAAGAATAAATGTAGTATTTATTGCTACAAATGTATTAATATTTAACTATTACATATTATTACATTAATATGTAATAGTTAATATGTTAGGTACAGTGTATTATTATTATTAGATAAGTCTAGAATGATCTTTCTCAGTGTGCTAATAAGAAAACAGTGATTACGTGACCCTTGATTTACAACAAGACTTATTAATTGGCATCCCTATGCCCCAGAAGTCAGTTAGACTATGGTAATCATTTTTCTCATACGTTCTTCCACGTAACATGAAAATGTGAACCGGTTTAGCGTTACGTCACACCAGCGCTAGAGTGACTCTCCCTGAATAGTGTATATGTATACATACTTTGGCTTTCATGTATAGTTTACATTCATAAAAACTCATACTTTACTAAGTTTCACAATTGGTTTTAATTTACTGACAAACTGTTTTATTTTTTTACAAATATACGTATTACGCAGCTGCAGATATACTTTATGTTTTTCATCATAATTATTGTGTTTCTGGCGAAGAATGCTTTGCGTGACTGTCAGCATCACATTTGAAACTGCCTAAAACTCTACCATTGTTAGGAAAATTACCTTCTTTGATGTATTTTGCTTTTGATGTAGTTTACTTAAAAGTGAAATATAAGAAATAAGTATGTTTCATTGAACTGAACTACAAGCAACATGTTAATGTTAGTTACAAAATAGATAATATGTACTTTTGGATCTTTTCCGTTATACGTATACCACTATTTAAATATATTGAATAATACATTTTAACCATTGTTTGGTATAATTAACGGAACACGGTATTCAATTTATTGATTTAAAACATGTTTTCCTCATTTTCAACCTTTAGAATCCCAATACATCGAGGCCGCCCATATACATCGCAACGCGGCAGTTATGGTTAGGTTAGGTTATTATATTGTAGAATGAACCTGTAATTTGTAAAAACATTCTACAATAGGCTATGCTAACCTAACCTAACCATAACTGCCGCGGCGCGATGTATATGGAAATATTTTGGGATTGCTGACACATAACGTAAAAGATCCGACATTAAATAGTGGTATACGTATAACGGAAAAGATCCGTACATTTTTTATGTAAATATTTATAAATGGGCGTAGAGGGTAAGAGAACTTATGGAATTATTCATCTAAGACTATTTTATTTTTTTGTCTACCTCCTAATGTGATAAGTATAGTAAAAATTAAATTGAATATTTACTAATATATTATAAATACATTATTTTAGTTCATTTGTATATTTTATAAGATATTTATCACTATCTTCGGATACAATAGATTTGTGGAATTTTTAATCCTTAATACTATTACTCTGGAAAACTAATTTGTAACTTCTGGAACGATGAATTAATTAGCAATTTAAAACTATAAAGTTTTCCATTTTCATATTTAATACTGACGTAAAAATATTAAATCTCTATTATATTTCCAAAATACTCTAGATTATTGTTAATTTTTGACTGTCGGATTTACTGAGGAAGTTTCCGTGCTTGTTAATCACCCTAATGTAAGTAAGGGAGCTCACATCAAAGCTGCCTCAAACCTGTAGTCGATACTAAGTAACACTATTTTATTTTTGCCATTAATATTAATAATAATCTACATTCTGTATGGCTTAATGTACATAATTGTTCACTTAATGAGAAAAATCAATGTATTCCTGTTAAATATTAGCATTAAAATTAAAGTCTATTCTCATAATTACTTATATGGTTTTAAATTGTATTAGACCCTCCTGGGGTTCTCACTTATATTTGCTATAACAATAGTATTATGACAACCAAATAGTTATAAGTTATGGCAACTGATTATAATCACGGTTCAGCTGATTATAATTTTAATTTTTACCACTGTACGTGTATGGGTGGGCGGGTGAGTCAATACCACTATACGTGTATGGGTGGGCGGGTGAGTCAATACCACTGTACGTGTATGGGTGGGTGGGTGAGTCAATACCACTGTACGTGTATGGGTGGGTGGGTGAGTCAATACCACTATAAGTGTATGGGTGGGCGGGTGAGTCAATACCACTGTATGTGTATGGGTGGGTGGGTGAGTCAATACCACTTTACGTGTATGGGTGGGTGGGTGAGTCAATACCACTGTACGTGTATGCGTGGGCTGGTGGGTTAAGCAATTTGTATATTACCTATCTTTGAATTTTAATTTTTAAAACCTTTTAGTAAAATATTAAATATCTTTGAAATCATTCACATATCACGCAAACGATCTGAGTACTTAAATAAGACAGTATTTTAGTATTTTTGTTTTTATTTTACCCAGCTGTACTTTCCAAAAATTTTCAAAAAACTATTTTGCTGTCTCTCCTACCAGAATCTTGTATATTTTTTTCATAAAAATGTCAAGTTGTGACCATACAATAATTTTAATGTGGCTTTGAAAATTAATTTATTAAATAATTATCCCACCCTTACAATTTCTAAGTTGTTGATTATAACAGATTTACGTAAGTTAGTTGATTCAACTGGAACGTTTTTATTTTTTTCTTTGTTAATGGAAATTTTTTCCACTTAGATTTAGCACCAGCCGTAGAAAATTAATATTTTTTCACATTATTTTTGAGTGTGATTGCTATACAAATATTCATTCAAAAGCTTCATATAATTTGCATCAACGAGGTTTGTAATTGACATTATGTTTCCCCTAATAGTCGGCAATAGTGGTGCAGTGCTGTAATCCAGCTACTTGGAGACAACGTATTATGGATGTTGTAGACAATAGGTTCTATATTCAGCCCTCTTAATACCAACACGTCCGCTCAATGATTGCTTTCGGTGTGGACACTACTAGATAAGTCTGGGGTGTCTATGTTGGTTGGTAGTCCATGCCCGGTTGCTATGTAGGAGAGAACTGAGTATCAGGCTTATCAGTCAGATGAAAATTATTCATACGATGAACATTACGTGGTTAATCTTCACGTACCCTCTTTTAATACGTAAACATTTGTTACATCATCTCAAATCTCACAAAAACGTACACCATATAAATTATTTCTCGTTTGTAGCCATTAATTCGTGTCTAAATTTTAACCAACAACTTGCAATGTTTCTTAAACGGAATACCTTATAATTCTTAGTAAGGAATGTTTAATTAAGTGATATGCGTTTTACAAGCTGTTTGTAATTATAATTTACGTTTAGTGAAATTACTTCTAACTGGTTCTCTAATGAAAACACATTTAATTTTATATGAATACTTATCATAATGAATTTTGAAATAATTAAGAAATTTAATTTATTTATCACAAAGCACGGCTGTTTGAACCTGATAAATATCTTAATTTGCTCACAGGGAACAGAAAAAAACAAACACATATCACATCCAATCGGTAAATGTGTGTCGAGTAGTAATTTTCCAGTTAGCCATGGTGATGGCTGGGCCAACACCTTCTCAATCCCTCCTTCAAATCCTCTAGGACAAATGTAGTAATTACTACTACATATTTATAAATACGTTGGTTGTAATCTATTTATAACTGCCATTGAAGAGTTCGTTGTAGTCTACGAAAGAAACCTAACAGATCATCTTATGTGTGATTTCAGATTTTATAAAAACCATTTTATTACACCAATTATCTTTTTCTATATGAATATATTATGTACGTCAATTTATAGGTATTCAATCCATGATTATAGGTATTCAGTTTAAATCCATGTTATAAATGTGTATAAAACATCGATGAAGCTTGTTCTAGAACTTTTCCGATGACTGGAACGCCTCAGTTAGGGATCCGAAACTTGGACCTTACACTCCACAGTCTGAATCTTAGTCACCTAAATATATGCTTGGATTTGTTTCGTATGTAATCACCGTAAAGTCTATACCCACCCACCCAACCATACACGTACGGTGGTATTGACCCACCCAACCACCTATACTCGTACGGTGGTATTGACCCTACCACCCACCCACACACGTACAGTGGTATTGACCCTCCCACCCACCCACACACGTACGGTGGTATTGAACCGTACGTGTGTGGTTTTCTTGTTTCTTGGTGGTGATCTTGTTGTTGTGGATTTATTTTACCTCGGTGTAAAATAAATCCACATTTTGAATTTTAACTTTCATTTCGTGATTTGTGTAACCAATATTTCAACCATCAGGAAGGTTATTATATACTTAATTATTCATATTGAGAAGCATACCTTATTAAATAAGGTAAATTAAAATGTATTATACAGGTTTGGGCAAAAGTCTGGAGTATATTTATTAATTTCAAAACCATTGAGAGATATGTAATGAAGCTTTGCAGTTATGTACATGTTCCTATACCAAACATTTAGACATATTATAATTGTTTTTTGCATAGCCAGGTGATGGCCCATGAAGAAAGCATTTAAAATTTGAAATGTAAGCTTACCTCGAGTTATACCTAATTTTAAAGGCCTTTGTTTGTAAAACACAATAGTGCAAACATGAGGTCAAAAGAATGCCCCAGTAAGAAAATACAGCCTCTCAACGAATTTAATGTCAGGGTTGGGCAAAAGTCTGGAATGCATTTATTAATTTTAAAACTATTAAGAGAAAAGTAATGAAACTTTGTAGTTATGTACATGTACCTATACCAAATATATAGATATATATTTTACTTGACTTTTGCATATCCAGGGGATGGCTCATGAAGTAATTATTAAAAATTTTAAATATAAGGCTACCTTGAGTTATACCTCATTTTAAAGGTTTTTGTTTGTGCAATACAAAAGTCCAAATCTGAGGTCAAGAGGATAACCCATACACAATATACAGCAATTCAAAAAATGTAATGTCATATTACTAATACTTCTCAGTTGTACGGCTATTTGTTTAACAGTTTCAGGTCCCTGTTGCTGATTATATTGTTGATTGTTAACAATCGTAGCTTTAATATTAAACTAAGATAAAAATAAGAAAGTTATATTAAAAAAAAATTGACAGTAGGTTTACTTAAAATAGTCTATGCATATTATTATTAAAATGTGTTACTAATTTTTTGTGAAATTTAATTTCTCATATTCAGTAGGTAAATTATACTGAATATAAATTATCTACACAGCAATAGATAATAACTATCTTACCTTTGTCTTAAGGAGTGTTAATTATATGATATTAAATTTTTTGAGAGGTTATATTTTCTGACAGCCTTTTGACCACAGGTTTGCACTCTTATGTTTTACAAACAAAGACCTTTAAACTGAGGTATAACTTGAGGTAGACTTATATTTAAAATTTTTAACACTTCCTTCATGGGCCATCGCCTGGATATACAAAAAAAACGAGTAAAATATGTCCATATGTTTGGTATAGGTATATGTACGAAACTGCAAACTGTCATTACTTTTATTTTAATAGTATTAAAAATAATAAATACATTCCAGACTTTTTCCCAACACTGTATATATTTAATAAAGTAAAATAAATTTTATTTTATTTAGTCTATGTATTGACACAAACAATTTTTACAAAATTGTAAATTACAACTACATAAACCAAGTGGCTTATCTTATAATATAGGATGATTAATTTTTTATATTTACAAAAACTAGTTTACATTAATAAAAACAATTATTCATCTATTTTCTAAATCAACATATTCTAAATGTAACCCAATTATTTACCCAATTGGTGAATAAGAATATCAGAATATTATAAACCATTTTGAGCGTATAATTATGAATATTAAATCAAATTTAATAAAATTGTTTATAACATTTCTACTGTCTACTACTTTACAATAAGTTGCTTTAATACGTAACCTAAAAAAGTTAAAGGAGGTCTCATTTGCCACGTAAAGTTAGGGCTAAGACGTCCTCTAAAACGCTTAATCTAAGGACCAATGACTTAAAGGTGACGTCTAAACTATTACCAGTGACCGGGCAGGCAGGCTGCATGCAAGGACGGGATCCTCAGTGGTCACCCATCCAAGGAACAGCCTCGCTTCGTGTTGTTTGACCAATCTTGCGATAGTATCTGAACCATATGGTCAAATACACTGGCAAATACTCTTATATACTCTTTGATCTAAAAACGTACTAATTAATTATCAAATACCAACGTCACAGTTTCCTTTAAATTGAAAAAATATACTAAAATTTTCTCCAGTCTTACAGCTACCCAAAAATCTCAAACACTATAATTATGATTTAAGTATAAATTATACAGATACTTTTAGTATTATTTATGTGCTTTCAATAAATATACAAGAGACATTTTAAAATTCTATCTATACGTATTTACCCACGAATATGTTTAGTTCTACTTTTCTACCCTTCCACTAGATCATTCTTGTAATTTTCTTGTATCTTCCTCTGATAAATAAACTTTCATTTTATTTCATTGATTTCATTATCGCTAAAAGCAAGTCTTTGTTACGCTTCAGCTTAGGCGTTTTTATTTTAACGCAGATACGCAGATTATTCAAAGTCCAATTACTAAAATGCGCTAGGATTATTTTTCTTGATATGAAAACTCTTATAAAAATAAAATAAACACAACATTTAAGTTCTATCTACTCTTTAATTTAGAAAAATCATTTCTATGAAATATTTACCAATCTGTCTAAGAGCCTCCAAACATGAAGGGATTCTTTCATAAGCCTTCATTTTCCGAGATGATGACTGAAAGAACTAATATTCCTTACCTTCGTTTTGGCTCATCTTAATATCCATTGAAGTATTGAATTGAAGTATACATTGAAGATTAAAGTCTTGGTATTAAAGTATTTTAATCAGCTGATTCGTTGTCAGGTACAACACGCCGTCACAAATTTGTGCTTATTTTAAGGTGAATATGAATTATAGGAGAGTGGAAAACCTGTGTAGTCTGGTTACTAACTGAGTTTGACTTATACTCAGTAAGGGTCATTTATTATTCTGGAAAACTAAGTGCCAGCCCATTAGCCTGGAAAACTAAGTGACCTACAGTTTTACGTGGAATCCAAACCACGTAGTGCTCGTCTGATTTTCTGCATCCAGACAGAGACTACTACTCAAAATAGACATTTTGGACTTCTCAAGTAGTATCACGCTAATAGCAACCATTGACAGGGTGCTATGGTATTTATAACAGGACTATGCATATAACCTATCGCCTATAATTTCCAAAAGACTTTGTCTCCAAGTAGCTGAATTACAGTACTGTGCGACTGGTGCATAATAGGGTTGGTACTAAATTTAAAAAAATACTTATCTCCTCATAATTAATTGTTTTTTAAATTTATAAAACTCTATCCAGTTTTTTATTTTCATAGCTAATTTTAAATAAGGCCTAGTAAAATCATAACTGATAAAAATAAACATCACTCTTAACCATCATATGTATTATTCATCTTCCTAATAATTATTACTAGGGGACATCCCTGCACGTTTCGCGTGCCAACCCCAATACTCGCTTCGCTCGTTACACCTCGGACTTCGGCCTCGCCCATTAACTGTTGACTACAAATAATAGTGTTATCAATATATTTTAAAATAACAATATTAAATGTATTTACTGTATCTCACTCACATTACTTTAGTAGCTATTTATTTATTAGTGGAAACATCCATTGATATTGCTTAGTCTATTTCATTTTTCTTTGTTAAACAGCTGAGTATTAATTAAATAAATAAAATAACTGCATTAGATTACTATTCAAACCCTCAATTTCAGTAGAGCGTAGCCCCAGAATCGAATGAGAATAAAACAATGCTTACAACCATCCTTGGTTTAACATTATGAAAGATCTAACCTCCTTAATACTACAAACATCATTGTTTACATCCCAACAGCTGTCAACATTTTTTGGGCAGCGTTATTTACATTTGAACAGGTGTTACTTTAAGACTCCCTCCCTGTTATTATTATAGGCGAAAAACATATTTTGAGGGCCCCAATATCCTTCAAGATGAAAATATTGAAGAATTAATAACTTTTTGTACAACCACGAATAAAGACAATTTTTTTTACACCTAAAGCGTTTAAATTGATCAAGAAATAAGGGAGGAGTTCGTTGACAAAAATCGGTTAGTATATAAGGATTTAATAAAAGGTTTCATTCTCCTAAATATAAATAATTTTCCTTAATAATAGCTAAAGTATGTACTGAATAATTATTTACATGAGAAAGACATATATAAAAGGAACTTGGGTATTTGTTCTGGCTACAAACAGAAATAAAACTTTTAACTATATTTTCTTTAATAAATCTGAAAATGTGTAATACTGTAAATTTAAAATCCAATGGCATTGGTAAGTAATTTTATTGAACTATTAATCGATTTGTCGGTAATTATTTTTAAAATTAAAGAAAATTATAGTTTTGGACAATATGTACTTATAAACTAACGTATTTAGTAATTTTTACATTTTATGTCTCATCAGAAAAAAGTATAATAACTTAATGTAGTTTTCACCCTAAAAAACCAATGAATGATTCAAAGGAAAAGGTAAGTACTGTATGTTTATGGTGTATTAAATGCATACTACTATATAAAAAAAAGGAGGTTTTATTTTACCAGGTGAAGCTAGACCTTAGAAGTCCATTCCAAAACAATTAACCTGGACTATATGTATAGGAATGTTCATTAATAGGGATTCACTGCAGGAAAAAATATTTTTTTGCACCTATTAACTTAGTTCAACTATACTTGCGTTATTAAAAAAGTTGAAGGCTGGAAAACTTTTGCCGCGTCACAGCCGCGTCACATCGGTTAGTAAATTAAGGTTTCAAGCACTCAATAACAGCCTCATAATTTATTTTGCAAGTAAACTGAAATAATAAGTACTATAGTTAACTTATTGCTTTTTTAGGTTATTTTATTGTTTGTCGAACAAAATATATAAAGTTTTTCACCTTATAATTATGAACATGCAAAATATAACAGGAATCCCTTTTCATTAATACATAATATAAAACACTCCAAAAATCATTCCAACCTTAAAAATAATCTAGCGATGACTCTACTTTTACTTTCGTCATCAATGCCACAGTATTAAAATGAATTTATCACTCGGAATATAATTGTTATTTGGCTACAATAATATAAAAAATTCTATGGTACTGGTTTAATAACAGTACTAAATGAAGTCAAATAATGTTATTTATTTAAAGTATTAGGAGTAATTTTTTTATTCGTAGCATATTTTTATAACGAATACTTCAAAGAACTACTAATACTAATATTGGGTTAGGTTAGGTTTATAACGAATACTTCAAAGAACTACTAATACTAATATTAGGTATTATGTCCTTGATTTCAATAAAACTGATTACAAATAGATCATAACTTAATTAAACAGAAAAAACAAATAGCAAATATAATGTTTTAAGTATTTACTATTGTTCTTTGAATTATCGTATTTTTCCAATCATTTAATTTAATAGAAGTACAAGTTTAAATGTGTTATTTCATCATTGTTGTGTGGTAATAGTCCCATATTTGTGTTAATTTATATTATTGTCAGTATTACATTATACTTTTTCATGTTATATTGAGGGTGTATTTAATAACAGTAGCAAATAATTAAATAAGGAGTTTAATGCTGTCACTAAAACAGGTTTTTTTTAATTTATTTATTTTGTAAGATAAGTCCGATTTCTTCTTATACTTACCCTACCCATCCCCCATAGACTATTGATCTGTGTGTGGACCTTATCAGACAGAGTAAGGGGGAGAACCAGTACAGTAGAAGGTGAATATTACAGATAAAAACTTGAAGGATTCGAGCCTGCGTTATCTCTAACTCAGGTCCAAAGTTTTGACGCCTTAGACCACTCGGCAACGGACTCTCCTGAAGCTAATTTATAGTTTTGAAGATGTAGTCGATGGAAGTGTCCTATCAACAATAGCAGTCATCAATATTATCATCGTAGTACAGTTTTGGACTGAATGAGCAGTCATTTTATAGCACCTTCAGATAAAATAGCAAATATTGTCAATCTTACATCATGTAATTTGGAATCAACAATAAACTGTGGTGTGAAATACGGGGGTGGTGTATAAACACAGTGACTGACAAGACACGAAAGGCGTTCGAAGGATCAGCTCAATTTTAACAATTAGTACTTACACAGTACAAATAAAGATATGACTGAAAGCACCTTTTATTAATACAATCCTGACAATCCACCCTAAAATGGTGAACATTTTTAGCCAATAAAGATAATATAGTGAGCTCTTAAGATTGCAATACATAGTTAATACAGTAATTAATTTCATGGCTATTCACCATATGAAAGATCATGGTAGCCCAATAAAAGAGACTGAGATAAGAAACTAAAACAAACAGAAGATTTTTTTGGAACGGTTGTAGCTAAGGGGTAAAGCGATGGCTTTCCACGCAGCCAGTCTGGGTTCAATTCCCGATAAAAACACCAAGGTTTTTGCCCCAACGCTTCCGTGGTTCGGAAGTCACGTTAAACCGTTGGTCTTCAGTTTAAGTGTTAGAGAGGGCTTCTTAGCCCAAACTTTCTCTAATAAAGACGATCTTTAAGTTTAAGATTATGGAATTAAAAAAGAGAAGAAGTGGAGAGTGACGTAACTGAGATTAAAATGTGAGAGAATAGGCAGGGAAAGAACAAGAAGAGTGCTTGCATTTCATTAAAAAGAATAGGCCGATATCCTACTTAACGATGTTATGTATTTTCCCCGTGTATTTTTCCCACGTGGGAAACTAATTCAGACATATTAAAGGGAATATCCACTACCTTACCATGTGAAATTACTAATAAAAACTATCAGTCAATGTCTGGATTCGAACCTACGCTGTCTCTAACTCAGGTTCTAAGTACTGCCACTTTATACCTCTCGATATCCTCCCCCCCCCCCCTTAAGTGACAATAACTCAATCACCAGTGATAATGATTCACCCTTACTTAAGAGTATTAACCCCCAGTTGAGCGCTGCAAGAAATGTTGTTTTAGATTTTATTGCAACTGTCACTAGTAGTAGCAAAGATCCTGCCTCAATAAAACACACAAGGTACCACTAACCTCTCTCACTTGATCCAACGGCCCCCCACAGTTATACAGAATTACATAACTCCCTCATTATAGTAAATTCTATTTTAATCTTCTCTTTCAGCCAAAAATAATTGTACCAACTTCAACTCAAATTTCGTAGGCTACACAGGTCATTTATGTAAAAATAATTTGGTACATTTTAAAATAGTTATAAATAGTATAACTTCACGCTGTGGTGGTTAGTACCTTTTCTCAACAATATTCTCTAATTTTAATAAAATATATGACTTGATTTCTTAATTTTAATGCATCTCGAAGGCCAAACTGGCCACTTTAGGAAGCCATATCTGCATAAAGCTATTTTTTTTCACTTAAGCCACTTATTTCTTATAAAAATGGTAACATTTTCATAAAAAAAGTAATAGTTTTTATCGGAAAACCTTAATAATATCACAAAAACACGCAACATTTTATATTTGTTAAAGTAATTTTACAACATAAAGATTCATACTTCTAAAGTTACTCTATACGTTCAATTTATGGATGAACACTTTAACGCCTGAACAACAATAACGTCACAGTGTGAGTGGGTGTTGCTTACCTGTCAGACAGCCCCACCCCTTGACGACTGACACTCAACACGTATTATTTACTGTATTCAAACACATAGCTCTTAGTTGCAATTTAATAAATTGCTGTATCTGATGTGTGTCTTACTTATATCATTTGAAGGAGTACAGGATTCCTCAGAATTGTGCCATACGAATGGATCTGACTTGAATGTTAATATGAGCACCGCTATCACATATACCATGCCTAATAACCCCACAATTTACGACTACGAGCTCCATGGTTTTACCCATAGATAGAAGAAAAAAATTCAGTCTTGGGTGTTGATACGTTTGCCGATATCAGTCAATGGAATCATATGGGTTAAAGTCAAATTGTTAAATTTGTTGTAAATTTCCAACGCTTCAAGAGTTTTTAAAACTAACAACGTTTTGGCTGGTCCTGTCGTAGTATGATGTTCAGGTGGTGCTTTCTACATTATACTACATAAAACACATTTTTTATACTACTTGACTAACCAACCCGACGTAGAAACACCAAAAAAAATCACATGTTCATAAATTTCGATGGAGATCTCAGAATACCATGTATTCTTACAAACTATTGCAGAAAACACCATTATAAAAAGGAAATGCATTAAAAAGAGCAAAATAATACATTATCAATCAACAATATCAGGAAAAGTTATCAAATAGAGAAAAATTCAACTTATTCAACAGCGTATGATTTGCAACCTCTACTAGGTATGGGGGACCTGGAACCACCTCACGACGTCCGGATCTGACCACGAACAAAACTGAACCCCTGTAGTCGATCAGAGATGAGTGGTGGGGGAACTCCCTCCAAGTGATGCGTAGGTGAACTGGCTCAGGGGTAATGAGAGGGGGTTGTTGTAGTAGTGCGTATTATATGTTTTTTTTATTTTATTTTTACTGGCTCCCTCAAAGTAATCTATACTATGGAATTCATATGCAAATTTACCAAAGACTCTTAGACTCTATTTCCAACTTCAAGAAATTGAAAAGACCCATCTCTTAGCATACTTCCGTTGTTTGGAGTAGATTCAAATAATACTGATAAGATCACTTTGGCATACGTCTTGAGCCTCAATACTTCAAAGGTGCCTGTTGAAACGCGTCAGAATATATGGAGACTTCCACTTCTGGAAATAAACATAAATATGGCTGACAATCCTTCGTCTGCTCAAGTTGGTGTATGTGCTGTAGATTGCCTTGATAGTTTTTATGTTACTGGATTTGTTAAGACTGCCTGATTGCAGTATGCCATGCTTGGCCTCTACAGCCACTATGGTATCACTTATCTACTGATGAGAGTAGCGAATGAAAGGAAGTTGAATTGTTCGGGTTTCCTAATAAGTCTATTTGCATAAAGTGAATGCATTGAGTAAATTATGTAGTCTTTTTTACTTATGTGGGTTTGTGAAAGAAATGGAGGTAGAGATAGAGGAGGGGAGGGAGAGAAAGAGAGATGTAACTGAATCTTGTTCCATCATAATATTTTACTACAGTGTGATACTATAATTGTTGTGTGATATATGGTTTTTATTTATTTTGTTCTCATTATTTGTTCTTTTAAATCTTTATATTATATTTTATTTTTAGCATGGTTGTTATTGTACTTATTAATTTTTCTTCATAATTTTTTTCTTTGCAATTTAGTGTTTATCTTAAGCACACAATTGGGGATTTTAGAGTAATCCATTTTATATTCCTGGTATAACTTTTCTTTTATTTAATTTATTTTTCTTTTATTGATTGTTATACTTGTTTACCAATTATCAAATTTATAACATAATTCCTTTTTTTCTCACTTATTGATTCAGCCTATTTTTTATGCTTCGCCCTGCCAGCTACTGCCTATACAATGTAACGCTGTACTTAGGTTTGATTTTTTACACTGCGTTCGTTAGAATCAGTGATTCTGTAAAACAGGTATATTTTTCATTTTGAGTTGTATGTTTTTGTTAAGAAAATTGAGTTTAGTTTATCGGTGAGTAAATAAATAAATGGTGTGTATTTACGTAGCATTGCGATAAGTGGAAAGTTGATTTAGCAATTTTTCATAGCATATTATTAACCATATAATTTTAATTCGTTTTAATTTTATAAGAACTGTTTGTTAATGTTATATATTTAAGCAAATTTTACAGGACAAACAAAAACAAGCAAAATAATTCAAGTACTCGTATAACATTATTACATGAAAGGGCTGAGAGATTATTTTCCTCTTCAAGAATATGTCAATCACTTTTAATCACAAGGCGTTTGACTGATGGATAAACCTATCGACAAGACAGGTACGGTAAATACCCTGTCACTTAGCAAACAGTGTTTTCCTTGTCAGAAGCACTTAACTGAAATATCGCTATCACGTGGATCATTCATATTATGAATAAAAGTCGACTCTAGTGGTGCAGTGCTGTAACCCAGCTACTTGGGGACAAAGTGTTGAGGATATTGTAGGCTCTAGGTTCTATGCTCGGTCCTCTTAATACCGACACGGCGTTCGTTCAATGGGTGCCATCGACGTTGACACTACTGGAGAAGTCTGGGGTGTCCATGTTGGATGGTAGTCAAAGTGCAGATGTTCAGTAGGCAAGAGAATTGAATATCAAGCTTGTCAGTTAGATAAACATCAGACCAACACTACGTGGTTCGGGCTCCACATAAAGCTGTAGGTCCCATAGTTGCCCTAGTTATTGGTCTATTACTAAATAGCTCTTTCTGAAGAACAGTCGACCTTAGTTTGTAATAATGACTACACTCGTTCATCTCATCGGATCATCTACGTTCATCACACTTAGGCTTATTCGCCCCTCATACTCGCCTATATCTTGATGATCGGCGTCTTAATAATGAATAATGAAAGAAGTAAATATTAGAATAAAGAATATTGAATAATGAATAGTAATGATAATAATAACTTCAGCCTTGTGACTATATTTTACTTTGCAAATCAGAACCGCTCATTATAATCAATTCACCACCATAAGAGAAAATTACATCTAGATAATATGTTGATATAAATACTAGTCGACAGTCCTTTCATTGCTACAGGGTCTTGGGAAAGCCCTCCATAGTCCTCTCTAAACCATTACTCTAAAATAAAAGATCATCCTGCTGCCGTTCTCTTAGATATATATTTATTAATAATATTTATAATAATATTTAATAATAAATATATCTTAATAATATTTATTATTAAATACGCATTTGAAACAGATAAATATAAATAATACATTTTAATGTCAAAAGGTAAAATATAGAAAATGTTAACTTGATTAAAACATCTAAGGTTTGTAACACGTATTATTGAAAGTTACTTATTCATTTTGGAAACAAACTTTTTCAGATCTATGGTTACCTCATATCTACGTATCATTATAATAGATTGCAAAATAGGGTACAAAAAAGTATGGTTTAAACGGTACTCTGTAAGAAAGACTGTTCTAAAGTATTAATAAATGTGAGTATTGAGGTGTCTTTCTTTTGCTTTTTAATACACATTAATAGATTTAAAAAGAATAGCTTTAAATGAGCCGCTAAACCGTTACATCAAGGACACGTGTTCTTGTGGTGTGACACGTGTTATTATGGCGTGACATGTGTTTTTGTGGCTTCATACGTGTTCTTGTGGCGTGACACGTGTTCTTGTGGCGTGACACGCGTAAATCACGACCAACTTGCCCTGATTTTCCGGCAACCTTCCGGTATTGTTAGTGTAACGATATCAAACACAACCAAGTGCTCTCTCATCATACAATTGGCACATAGTTTGGTTTATTTTTCGGGTTTAATATCTATATTTCTAGAGTTTGTTTTAGCATTGGAGTTATTATATTCTTTCATTCTTAGATGTGAGACACCGACTCAACTTTGTGCGTATTTTAAGGCAAATAACTTGTGGTCAAGTTGTGGACAACGTGTGGTGGAGAATGTAGGCAACAGGTTCTATGCTTGGTCATCTTAATGCCAACATGGCATCCATTCAGTGGTTGCTATCGGTGTGGACACTACTAGAGAAGTCTGGAATCTCCATGCTGGGTGATAGTCAGTGTTCAATGTTGTGTAAGGGCTTGTCTCTCACTAAGTATCAGGCTTGTCAATTAGCTGAACATCAGGCTAAAAATTAATGGTACTTGGTTCGGATTCTACGTAAAGCTGTAGTTTCTTGGCTATTGGGCTATTAATAAATGGCCCTTTTCTGAGGAATAGGCGAACTCAGTTAGTAACCAGACTATACAGGTCATCCTCGCTCATCCTACACTCATTCATATTCGTCTTAAATACACAATAAGTTATGACGGCGTCTCAGATCTAAGAATCTAAACTATAGCAAAATTTATAAATATTTAAATATATATATTTAATTATAAATATAATTAATTATACAATAACATAATTTAAAAAATGTTAGTAAGTTTATTTATATAGACATATTTTCTTAGTAATATAAGTCTTGTTTTTTAATGAAAACGTAATGGAAACTATATTACATATACGGGTCTTATGATATATGTTAGTTAAATGAAGGCTTATTCGTAAATTTCGATTATTATTTATTATGTAAATTATGAGGTTGGTTGAATTATCTTAGATACTCCGTACGTTCGGGGTCGTATACATAGGAAATACGATACTAGAAATCGCTGAGAGACAAAGAAGAATAGATGAATATTAAGTTTTACGTTTGTATTATGTATATGTAAGAATGGCAGAAGTATACTGACTGTTACATGCCTTTACCATTATTAGGAAAAAGCTATTTT
Source organism: Stictocephala bisonia (assembly GCA_035578905.1). Lineage (NCBI taxonomy): Eukaryota > Metazoa > Arthropoda > Insecta > Hemiptera > Membracidae > Stictocephala > Stictocephala bisonia. The sequence goes on from JAQJVL010000371.1 coordinate 408,101, forward strand.
AATTTTTCCCATTTGCACCAATAATAATTAATTATTTAACTAGGAAATGTATAAGAACTGAGTACTAAATTATTGTTACTATCCAATGAATAAAATGATCTAAACTTTCAGATCACACTGCCGGCGTGATAGCTTAGTGACTAAGGCTTCGGACAGTGGAAGGCTTAGTCCATGGTTCGGATCCCCAACTGAGCTATCTTTCGGTACGTCACTCGTTGAATAAAGTTCACGCACATACCAGCAGGTCCATGCAAACTGGTGAGTGAAGCTAAAAAAAACATTTACGATAAAGTAATTAATTCTGTAAATACGCCCAGAATGAGCAGCTTTGTCCAAGGGGTTATGACTTTATTACAAGATTAGGGGACACCACTGCACGCTTCGCGTGCCAAACCCCTCTCCAATTTCAAAGTTCGGTCTGCGGCCTGTCCAGGAACTCTACCTATACCCTCTTTGAGCAACTCGTGTGTGGCCTCGTGGGGAAGCCATCGATGGGGAAAGACGGCCTCGCCAAGGCATTCAGTACAGCTCTATTTGTGGATCTCGGCCTGCGGCCTCGCCGGTACTCTTGACCTGAATTCCAATGAATTTTGAAGTTTTGGGCAGGGCATTTTATTTTAAGATTAGCCCTTTTTGGTTTTAGGAGAATGATTTGGTTTTGGAGGCATATACTTCATAATATTTGCCCTTTTAAAAAGATGAAGGTATATTTGCATTCAGGACCAAAACACCTTTAATTTGATACCCTACTTGAGTGGATAATGTCAGTATTAAACAATTTTACATTTTGAAAAATTGTGGTTTTTGGGCCTCCGATGACCAACATTTTTGGGGTTTTAAGCAGAAATGTCATTATAAGGTGACCATTTGTAACGTGTGTAGATTCGTCAAGTTTTGAAAATGTTACTCAATTGCCTTCCAATTTAGATTATAAAAATGACTTGTTTGCAATTTTCCCATAAAGTATACATTGGGGCCATTTCGAGCCAATAAAGCCATCATCGTCTATGAAAAACGTCAACTTTTGTAGATTTTCCTGGAGTTTTTAGATTGAGATTTTCATTTCAAGTGTACACTTAATGGAGATAGGACTTCGAAAAGTGCCTCAACATTTAGTGTTAGTGAATGAGTAAGTGAGTCATTTCATCGGGATTTAGAGTATACTAAGGGACACCGTCACTCGCTACGCTCGTGAGGAAAGCTCGGCTAGCGGCCTCAACGAGGCACTCTGCTACTGCATTTGTGATCTCGGCATGTCACCTTTTGAGGAATATCAGCCTACGGTCTCGCCGGGATTCTTAACCAGTAGGACCTTGATTTGAAAAAATAAAATGAGGAATACTTAATTTTATATTATATATATCACATCAAAAAATAGTTAATAAGCATTTTTTTTATTAGCTGACTGCATAAGTATAGGTTAATTTGTGGCTTCTTTCCCTAGTTTCACACATTTCTTTCCCTAGTAATTATCCTGTGCTAAACCTAGCGTGACTGTCGCCTATCAAGTTCACACCCACCCTTCAAATGCCAGGACTTCCAACAATCCTTCTTCCTTTGACCTGGTTTACACCGACTGCCTACACTAATGAGTGAGAAGTAATACTGACAGTAGTGATGTTATGTAAAAATACTATACATATTTAAAATTAAGAAAATATATATTTCGTTCAAAAATAAGTCTATTTAGTCTAGCCAGTAAAATATGATTTTGTCGTAATGAAAATTGATTATTAATGCAATGAATATTGGTTGAATGAATATTGGAATGAATATTGGAAATGAATATTGGTTGATAAGAATATTGATTATTAAGAACCGTTGGGTAGGCCTATGTAACTAGTTCTCTTCAATTAAATTGGTAACTGCCTGAAGTAATGTAAAACTTATTACTGATAACGTTAATTAAACAAACTAAATTACGACATAAACATTATATTATATGTTTAAATAAACTTGTAGAACATAACGACAACATAGTTTAGTTTCAATACCATATAATATTACAAAGTGGACTTTATAAGAAGCCATTTTCCCTCATAAATAATGATGTTGCAAAAATGTATAGGACCTCTTGCCAGGAGAGGGATTCTTTATGACGCACACTGTTAGACCTAGGTGTTCTTTTTCTAATTAGTGTCCCTTTGGTCAAGGTAGATGTTCTTAGGATTATTAAAGAACTGCAAGGTTCTTTAGATCGTCAATTTTGCTTATTACACTACAACACTTCAGATAGTTTGCTTTTTTTAAAGCAAAATTGTTTAAAATGCTTGTATACTGTCGGCGCAGAAATTATGTGCACCCGAGTTTTAAGGTTGTTTACTAAAATACTAAGAGGCCTATCCACTATTGTTTTTCTCGTTGTTACGTTATGTCATATGGATTTTTAAATGTTATTATAAGTTTTAGTAATTTTTATTCTAGTTGGAACAAAAAGTACCGGAATTTTAACTAGTTTTCACTGTAGATAGAATTTACACCATTATTAATCAAACACACTTTAACATATCGCATTTATATTTTAATCCTCTTTGATATGAAGATTGTTTATTAGTTTTTTTCTAACGTCCTTAAATCAAAAACAATATAACAATAAATCAGATAACAATAATTATAAAAATTTTAAATAAATAACATATCAAACAGTGGAATAAATGTAAAATTGGACTCATATATATATACAACAAATTAACTCATTAAAATATTTAGAACCAACAAAAAACAAAAACAACAAGAAACCAATTTTAAATCCTAAAATTTACAAATACAATTATGCTAAAAAAATTAGTAACTACGTGAAATAATTCAATAACAAAAAATCATACAAATATTAATTAACTCGCCTATTGTTCAAAGACACAAAAACAAAAACCTAAACTACAGGTTAATTTTAAAAGGTTTGCTATCTTACTGATTCATAGTTTCTTTTACTATGTTGTTGAGACCTACTGCTATAAACTATAAAACATTTTATTCAACAGTAATTTACAATAATTGCACAAACAATCAGCAAAGATGATATATTTAGTAAAATTACACAAAAAATGCTTATGTTAATCTGTTTCGTTCAAAAGTTGACTGACGTCCACCGCCACTTAAAACCTCCCCTAGGCCCTGACAGATACACGTAATTTCCCTTAAAGCAGCTCTTCATACAAACTTTCTTCCTTATTCCTCAATATTACAAAAGTTTCCCCTTAATAAAACTTTCTTCACTAAATGATATGATGATAAAGAGTATAAATGGTCTGAAACCACTTCAGATAAGTTTATGAAACGTTGCTTCTCACCATTTACTCTCTTTCCGTTATTTCCTTCAATGTTTATTGTTTTGTAGAGATAAAAAATAAGTTTTAGTGTACTATATGAACGCTTATAGGCCTAGTATAATATTTATCCAGCTCAAAATTGCAGATATTCATTTACTTTAATTAAAAAAAGGTTTATTTACAAAATATTTTTTTTTTTAGTAAATGTTCGAATTGTTCACCCTTGTTCATAGCTAACTTCCTTGTTTGCATTTGTACGACATGCATAATGCGGTTTATAGTAGCAATTTTTATTCTATTTATTTTGCGTTTAATTGTGGCCTCTAATGAATTTCTTTCTACAACCAATTAAAATCTAGACGTATTAAAGATAATAATAAAAAGTATTATTAGCTTTAAAAAGGAAATTAAGAAGTAGCTTTATTTACAACATGATATAGAGAATATAATATAGTCAAACTAAGATTTTAACAAAAAAATAAAAAGACTAAAAAACTGTGTTGAAAATAAAAATTATAAGATTTATGGGGATCGAATAAATTACTTTAAGTAGTATTATGTTCATTAAAAGTCTTTTTTTATTATCATAAGTTTATTGCTTTCAGCACTTCCAATTGTATTAATAAACTGTTCTGGTAATAAACATTATTGTAAATAGTATTCTTCAAGCTTGTTTCTTACTGGATATATAATTTAATGTTATAAGATGAAACAAACACTCCAGTAAATGATTTTTACTGGAGGTTTTATGAAATTAAAAAAAAAATTATTTACTGGAGTGTTTGTTTCATCTTATAACATTAAATTATTGTAAATGTTGAAGGAACCTCAAAACAGGTAATGCTTTACCTGTGATGTCCTAAATTTTTCAACTACAATAATTATTAGTATGTTATACGTTTTACATGTAAAACAATGTTTCCTTTGTTTTAAGATTATACGTAAGTATTAATTTTGAAAATAGAAAAAAAGGAACAAAAGACATCCACAAGTAACTAATTTAAAAACTCTGAACTTGTAATGTAAATTGTATGGTCTATGGGAAATAAATTATTTTTTCTTTCTTCTTTCTATCTTAAAAAATCGGCCATTGAAATTAGGTTTCGTATTTGGATAAAGAATTAACAACAAACTAAGTTACGAACAGTCTAAAATGATTGTACGTTAACCCATTTGACATTTAAATTATGTAAATCTTAATGTCCATTAATGTGGAATATTGTTAATATTTTAAGCTTTCTGACTAGTTTAAAAACTACGCTCAAGTTAACTTGGTTTTCTTTTTTTTCTGAAACAAAAATATAGTTTTTTCCTCAACATTTTTACATTTGTAAATATTGAATATTTAAGAACGCCACCTTGAATACATAATTGAAATGTACTTAAATAACTGAAATATTTTAATTATATAGAGTACACATTTTTTACGTAATTTTTATACACTTTATTTTTTTACATAAAATCAATGCCATTACTGTAAAAAGCAAATAATGCAGTTATATAACATTAATTAGTGGTTGTACATAAACATTCTAAACCTAAGAGTACCTAAGCAGTTTATGCAATGATTCCCTTACTATTACGTTATTTCATGTATTTGAACTCACTTATAATCGAAATCACAAGAACTTTCACAAGCATACCTAAAAATGTTCTGTTTTGATTTAAGGCGATTAAAGTGGCATATCATATAAAACAAGAATATAGCAAAATGTTGTAAAACATGCACACTTTAATTTCAGATTTTACTTAAGTCAACAATTTTTATTTAGCTATAACTTGATCACTTTATAGACATAATCTAAAACAAAGAAACACAATTTTAATAAATCGATATTCGGCAATATTTACAAAGATTTCCTAATTATAAACTAAAAAGCATAAAGGTTAATTAGTATAAGTGACATTTACATAATTTGTCTCTACAGCGTTTTACAAACAAATATAATAATAATTCATCTTTTGAAAGATAAATTGTTTACACTAAACACCTCCAACGTGCTTCGTTGTTGTTTTGGACGCCAAATATCACAATTCGATCCCAAAGTTTGTATATAAAGCAATATCTAAAAGGGTTGATAATATTTGTTATACCTTTGAAAGAAAAATTACTTTTGAGGTTTTCACTTCGATGTTTCCTACCATACCGTTAGGGCTGCTGGCAGCGTGTTGGGGATCGCGTGCCAGGTGGTAACTGTTATATTGTAATTTGCACTACAGCTGTAATTCTGAATCTCGAAACACCTTACAATGGGCCCTTTGATTCGTGAAACATGTTTCCTGTAATTACAACTTGTTCATTTAGTTTTAACATTTTACATAGAAGTGGTGTTACATAGAATATAACATTGTGTAGCAATGGATATATTCCTAAATCGTATTTATAACCAATATTCACCATAATCATAACTCTACATTCAGTTAAAAAAATTAACGAAAACAAAATTGTTTGTTATTTTCAAAACTACATAAAATATGGAATATGTAGTTTTTCTTAATGTTTCTAAAACATTAAGAATAATTTAGAAATAAGAGCTACATACATGTATGTAATTAAAGTTAGTGACATGTATGTTATTAAAATATGTCTTAAATTTAAACAAAATGTAAATCTCTTTTAAAAATTTTTGTAGGATGGGTTAAATCATGACAGGGCGTTTATGCCAGTTGCTAGGGCGTAAGGCTAGTGCAATAATTACTTACTCATGACTCATTTCCTCCGTTTGAAAATACCAGAAATTTATTAATATTAAGTTGTGGGTGTAAGGTTATTGTGTAAGTGGTGATAAAATAAGAGCTTTCGTCCCTAAATGATTTAGAATAGAGTACATTGGGTCTCTACTTTAGTGATATGCTATTAATCTGCTTAACTCACATACACGTGCAGTCGTATTGACCCACCCATCCGACCATACACGTGTAGGGAGTTTTACCCACGTATGGGTGATACGTGTACGGTGGTATTGACTCCACTAACCCACCCAACACGTGCAGTGGTATTAGGTAAAGCCGAACATATATATATATATATATATATATATATACATATATATATATATATTAAATTATTAGTTAATCCATTATTTATATTTACGACTTGAAAGGATGAAATGTTAAAAATTTAGCTGAACCAATACATTTTGAAGTAAACTTTTCAAAGATGACACCAGATGTCGAGTAGGTATTACTTTGATGATACGTTCTTAATTTTGAAAGATAAATGTATGGCATAAAAATTATTCACGACTTAAATATTTTTAATTTATAATTGTTAATCTTTGAATAAATACATTTAGAATAAAAAGCATTTAATAAAAAAAATAAATAAAAACCAGACATTTCATGTGTACATGAAGAGAATGAAAAAACAAGCCTCTTTATGATGGACAATAAAAAAATTTGAATATTAAAACCCACGACGTCCAAACGAGTAAACTCTAAAATGAATGCCTTTTCAGCAATAATAAATAAACAAATACTCGAAATAATAGAAACCTTGAAACAATTATTTAATGGATTATTTAACTAATTTTAATTCACTCAATTAAACCTGCAACCATAGGGAAAATGGAGTGTTATATTATTGAAATATAATCTATAAATTCTCTGTTTATCACTTTATATGAGTAGTGGGTATCTATTTTTTTATAGAGAGCTTATTCTTAAAATTTATTTAGGGCGTTAATTTAATTGTGTTTTTAAAATATATTGGCCGACATAGCATGCATTAATATATTTTTGATGTTATGATTTTAGAAAATAAGTACATTTAAAACCATCTTTAAACCTCTAAAAAATCGATAAAATTAATAAATATGTATAATTGTAGGTCTTACAAAATAATAATAGTGTTTGTAAAACTAGAATCAACACTTTATATTACATAGGATGGAATTGTATGAATACAGGCAATATAGTTTATAAGTCATAGTAACATAACTTTACTAAATTTACTAAGTTTAAATTCAAATGACGTTCATTTTTCTCCTTTTAAAGTGGACGATACCTGTCCATACAGACAATATAGATAAAATATAAAATATACTATTTAAAGAACAAAATAGTATTTGAAGAGCTCTTGGTTGTATGACTGATGTTGTTACACCAATACCGGAAGGTTGCCGGAAAACCAAGGCAAGTTGGTCGTAATTGACGCGTGTCACGCCACAGGAACACGTGCCCTTAATGTAACGGCTTAACGCTCATTGCTCTTTCGACAGTCACTTAACAGCTGTAATTTATTGCTATGCAATAGAAAATAAATTTCTTCTGTACTCATTATGAAACTGCATGAAAACTGTATTACATACATATAGGCCTATTTATTTAAAATCTAAAAACATGATTGTATTTTTTTTTTTAATATACCTTCAAAATGCAAATACTATTACCTGATATTAAATGTATTATGTTAAATGACCTATAGTTTCTAATATTTGATATTCATATTATGTGTTGATACACAAATATGAATAATAATCTCACTGCAGTTCCAATAAAAAAATTTGGAGTATTCAACACTGTTCGTGTTTGGGAGTGTGTTTTAGTTAAGACTTCCGTACTTATATGAGTGGGTAATCAGTGTTGTACGTGTGTAAGTGGGTGGGTGGGTCAATACCACCTACATGTATTAGTGGGTAATCAGTACTGACGTGTATTCTTCTGACGGGTGGGTGAGTATTCTTTATTTTACGTGTTAAGGGGAGAGTAGCACTTTTGACCTTAGAAAAATTGATTTTTTTTATTGTTGTAAAATAATCTCTGACTCTTCTAGTTTAAGAAAATATATACATATATATATATACGAATTATACCTGTAAATAGGAGAAAAAAAATAGTAAAGTATGCAATGTCATCAAATTTTGCTACATACTTTCACAAGCTGTCAACGGACGAAAAGCCTCAGCATTCTTTATACCCTGCCGAACCAGGTTCTTGGTGTAAATTCAATAAGGCTGTAGCAGAAAAATGCCCAATATCATCACAAGAACTCCATACCTGAGGCTATAATTACAGCTTTAAAGCTTGTGTTTCAAGACCTTACAAAAGAAGATCTACTCAAACGCTGCCTGCATGGGAAAACTCACAACCCAAACGAGAGTTTTAATAGCTGTATTTGGCAGGGAATACACAAGAGTGGTTTTGTAGGACTTCAAACTTTGACACTAGGAGTTACTGATGCTGTAATGTCTTTTAATGAGGGTTCATTGATTAAAGCCAATGTATTACAAAGAGCTGGAGTGAAACCAGGTAAATTTACAATTGAAGGCCTTAAGTTAATCGACCAGGAGAGAATTATCAAGGCAGACAAGGAGGCTGAAGATAGAACTAAAAGGAAGAGAGTAAAAAGGAGGCTTTTAAAGAAAAGAAAAGAAGACAAAAAAGATGAAGACTACTTACCAGGAGGATTTTAAAGGTAGATTTCAACTGTTAATACTAAAAGTTTTCTTTATTCGGGCCGCCTGAAAACCTTGTTTTTTTCTCGCTTCGGTACCATTATCTTCTAAGCTATAAGAGATAGAGCTTTGAAATTTGTCCACAACTCTTATCACTACTGTACCAACACAGTACACTAGGATTTTAAATGTATTGTTACCCAAATCTGAATTATAAAAATTCAAATAAAAAATTAATTAATTATTTAATTATTATTTATTATAAAAACTTTTTTCCTTAACTTAAAAACTGTTTTTCAAAAAAAAGAAGACAGTGGTGTTTCTAAATATAATAGGCATATTACTGAAAAATTTGAAGTCAATTGGAATAATAGTTTGTGAGATAAGTGTACCTAAGATAAGTGTTAAACGCCCATTTAAATAACATAGGAGCTTCCTAAGCGCTACTTTCCCCTTAAGAAAGGTGGGTGGGTCAATATCAGCGTTTGAGTTTGGGTGTGTATGTGGGCTATTATAACCGTACCTGTATATGTGGGTGAATGAGTATCATAACACCGTGCGTGTGTGAGTATACAATGCCACCGTGAGTGTATGGAAGGGTGAGTGGACAATGCCACCGTGCGTGTATGGGTGGATGAGTGGACAATGCCATTGCGCGTGTATGGGTGGATGAGTGGACAATGCCACCCTGCGTGAATGGGTGGGTGAATGGACAATGCCACCGTGCGTGTATGGTTGGGTGAGTGGACAATGCCACCGTGCGTATATGGGTAGGTATTTGGAGTTATACTACCGTATGTATATGAAAGGGCGGGTGAGTTGATACCACCAAAAGTGTACGGAAGATTGGGTGGGTCTTATTCACAGCACTTGTATGGGAGGGTTTGTTAGTAAATACCACCGTATGTGTATCGAAGGATATGTCGGTCACTACAAACATATGTGAATAGGTGGGTGGATCAATACCACAATACGTTTATCAAAGAGTACTGGATGAATACTCGAATCGAGGAAATCATATATCTCTCTGTAATGTTAAAAATACTCAGGAATCGAGTGTCGAGCGTTAGGAATAGGACTGTCTGACAGATAAGCAACACCCACTCACACTAAGTGACTGTATTGTTGTTTAGCGGACGTTAAACTGTGTATCCATCAGTCCAATGTATCGAGTTTGTCGTATATCTCTGTGTACAGTAAATAATGCGTTTTGAGTGTCAGTCGTCAAGGGGTGGGGCTGTCTGACAGGTAGGCAACACCCACCCCCACACTATAGTTCGAATAAAATAACTTTGGTACTGGCGGAACGGCCTCACGCCACTGGTCTGAAATGACAAAACTCTGAGCTTTAACTTGCTGTCAAACGTAAAATAAGTAAGCAATAGTTTTCAAACTAATTGTATACTGTACACCATTTTATATTATTTAAGGAAAAATTATGCTGGAAAATTTTCTAGAGCTAATTTGCTTTTTAAAGTGATATTTGTATTTAAAAACACGTTTTTATGAGTGAAATTGCGCGTGAGTCGTCTTTAACCTATCACTGTTGCGAGAATAATAATAATAAAATAATGTCTTGTGGATGGATGACAGTTTGATTTATTGTGATTAGTTTGGTATAAGTCTCATTTAATAATTTTAACAGGTTAATGAGAAATTAATCTTTTTGTAAACCCTTGCAAACTCTGAAACGAAAAACGCTAGACAAAATTTCTTTGAGCATACATTAACTGTGTTATTTATGTATTACTAAAATAATACTGTGGTACTAATAAAACATGTGGAAAAATAATGAAGAGTTGATGAAGTAAACTCATAGTTCGTTTACATGGAGGCTGTGTCGGACGCGTAAGGTATACTCTGCTCAAGGGAAAGTGTAGACTGAATATTCAGCCCAAGCGTAAAACGAATTCCGATCGACGATATTTTTAGATAAGAAATGTTTCTCCAGTAATAAATAAGGTAAGTTAGTTGACTTTTGACTTTGAGGTGTGTTCGTGTTCATTTCTTTATCGATTTGACAGTGCTTAGTATAGTTTAATCATTAGTTTATTTTGATTACAGTTATTTAGTTTTAGTGATATTACAATTTTTTTATTTAGATGTGACAATAATGCTATAGGATTCAGTGTATATATAATTATCAGTGTTTATTGCAATTCTAATATTTAGGCTCTTTCAAATTTTAGGTAATGTTCTATTGGTAATTGCCAAGTTTTGTTTGCAATGGAAGAGGCTAGAGCTGAGCCAGTGACTGTACATTGTGCGTGTGGTATCACCGCCGCCTTGTTGACAATCTAGTTTTGAAAACTCCTGAATCTTTCTTCCTAGTTCAAGAAAATTCCATTTAATACGAGAGTAAGATTTTAGTGTTACTTAAATAACACAATTAATTTAGGTTTAAACAGATTTTGTCTAGCGTTTGTCATTACCGAGTTTGCAAAGGTTTACAAAAAAATTAATTTCTCACTAACCTGTTTGAATTATTAAATGAGACTTATAACAAACTAATCACAATGAATCAAACTGTCATCCATCCACAATACATTATTTCATTATTATTATTCTCGAAACAGTGACAGGTTAAAGACGACTCACGCGTAATTTCACTCATAAAAACGTGTTTTTAAATACAAATATCACTTTAAAAAGCAAATTAGCTCTAGAAAAATTTCCAGCATAATTTTTCCTTAAAGAATATAAAATAGTGTACACTATACAATTAGTTTGAAAATTATTGCTTACTTATTTTAAGTTTGACAGCAAATTAAAGCTCAGAGTTTTGTCATTTCAGACAAGTGGCGTGAGGCCGTTCCGCCAGTACCAAAGTTATTTTATTCGGACTATAAGTGACTGTATTGTTGTTTAGCGGACGTTAAACTGTGTATCCATCAGTCCAATGTATCGAGTTTGTCGTATATCTCTATGTACAGTAAATAATGCATGTTCAGTGTCAGTCGTCAAGGGGGTGGGACTGTCTGACAGATAGGCAACACCCACCCCACACAAAGTGACTGTATTGTTGTTTAGCGGGCGTAAAATTGTGTATCCATCAGTCTAATGTATCGAGTTTGTCGTATATCTCTGTGTACAGTAAATAATACGTGTTCAGTGTCAGTCGTCAAGGGGGTGGGACTGTCTGACAGATAGGCAACACCCACCCCACACTAAGTGACTGTATTGTTGTTTAGCGGGCGTAAAACTGTGTATCCATCAGTCTAATGTATAGAGTTTGTCGTATATCTCTGTGTACAGTAAATAATACGTGTTCAGTGTCAGTCGTCAAGGGGGTGGGGCTGTCTGACAGGTAAGCAACGCCCACCCCACACTAAGTGACTCTATTGTTGTTTAGCGGGCGTAAAACTGTGTATCCATCAGTCTAATGTATCGAGTTTGTCGTATATCTCTGTGTACAGTAAATAATACGTGTTCAGTGTCAGTCGTCAAGGGGGTGGGGCTGTCTGACAGGTAAGCAACGCCCACCTCACACTAAGTGACTGTATTGTTGTTTAGCGGGCGTAAAACAGTGTATCCATCAGTCTAATGTATGGAGTTTGTCGTATATCTCTGTGTACAGTAAATAATACGTGTTCAGTGTCAGTCGTCAAGGGGGTGGGGCTGTCTGACAGGTAAGCAACGCCCACCCCACACTAAGTGACTGTATTGTTGTTTAGTGGGCGTAAAACTGTGTATCCATCAGTCTAATGTGTCGAGTTTGTCGTATATCTCTATGTACAGTAAATAATGCATGTTGAGTGTCAGTGGTCAAGGTTGTCTGACGGGTAAGCAACACCCACTCACACTAAGTGACACTATTGCTGTTTGTATGGTGTCAAAATTGTGAACATATCTCTTTAACCTATTGAGTTTATTTTGACGTGCCAATAATTATTCAGAAATTCACTATGAAGAAGTTTAATTTTGTTTTTGCGTGTTAGTAGTTGAAGGTAGCACATGTTATTTATGTTGTCATAAGCTAATGTTTTATTCTGAATATTGATACATTTTTCAAATAATCAGTGCTAGTAATAAGTTGTCATTTTTATTATTTCTTGTATTTTTCCAAAATAACCTATTATACACTTTTGTATGATTTGGAGTGCTTTCACTGCAAACATGAAAATTCTTTCAGTACTTGGAACAGCCTGGAAATGATTATGGCCGGTTTATAAAGTTTGTAAGTGTAGAATTCACAATAAAATGAACGTCACACAGCAAAAAAATGTTCGTGTAAATATAGTAATTACAATATAAGCACAAATTGTATAACTAAACTACAATACAAGTACAAAATGCATAAATATATATAAAAAATCCAAGCAGAAAAAGCAAAAATATAGCACAATACAAGCACAATATGAACAAATATTTACAGTATAGGTTCAAAATTCACAAACACTATTTATAAATATTCGAGCATTCTGTGCTTTTATTGTACTATATTTGTGCAATTTGTACTTATACTGTATTATATTTGTGCATATATTGCAACATATTTGTGTTGTATGATGTTCACTTGTACTCTACATGTACCAACACGTATTATGCTTATTAAAAAACATAGAATACAATCAATGATCGTATGACTGAAATCACAATCGTCTAATTTCACGAAATGTCACGATTGTTGCATTTTTGGCCCTCAAGACTGTCTGAGCAATTGAGAGTTTAGCTGGCTGGTGTCATTAGCTATTAGGGTGGGTGGGAGGGTCATCACCATAGTACGTGTTGAGTGGGCGGGAGGTTGGGTGGGCGGGAGGGTCATCACCATAGTACGTGTTGGCTGGGCGGGTGGGTCATCACCATAGTACGTGTTGGGTGGGTGGGAGGGTCACTACCATAGTATGTTTTGGGTGGGTGGGAAGGTCATTACCATAGTACGTTTTGTGTGGGTAGGAGGATCATTACCATTGTACGTGTTGCGTGGGTAGGAGGGTCATCATTATTTCTGCAACTTTTCTCTTTCTTCCCACCCCCTTCATATCAGTAAGATTAACTTCGTATCAGAAATTACCATCCAGCTATAGGAAAATGCTTGTCACCAATTTCCTGTAGGAGCTTATAACTTATTGTGGGATTCGAACCACGTGCTGAATGTGTTATATTTTTAGTTTTGGTAATAAACTGACTCCCTGTCCTCTGCCAATGTGATATAACAGGGGTTCCCAACCGGTGGTACGCGTACCACTAGTGGTACGTGGGAAGATTTCAGGTGGTACGCATCACAGTTTAGTGGAACACATCACCACTAAACAGCATAAGCCGCTAGACGCTAGACTGATGCGGCGTAGTGGCCGTGTAACTCCCCTCCTTCCTCCCGACACCCACTCTCCCCCCCCCCTCTACTTTGACTCGCTCCACCTGTCGTTCCGCTCCGCCAGCTGCGCGATAGCCAGTTTGAGTCCAGCAGTCGGAGCGTTCACATCGAAGAGAACGTCAATAACAGTGGTGATTGGTGATTAGGTGAATAGACATTGGTTTCCACGCTTTATTCACCGTCATAACTGTTGTTTGTGATTTTTTGTACTTCCATTATAAGCTATGAAGCGGTTTCTGGTGAATCCTGGGACTTCAAAGGACAGTGTTAAGAAACCTAAACCACAGGCCAAGCGTAAGTATGATGAAAGCTACTTACAGTATGGTTTTATTGTCAAGTCCGGCACAGAAAACAGCGACAATCCCATTCCTCAGTGTGTTGTTTGTTTTGAAACACTTTCGAACCAAAGCATGAAGCCTTCACTGCTGAAGCGTCACCAAAGCACAAAGCACTCTGATTTGGTTGGTAAGCCGATAGAATTCTTTAAAAGAAAATCTACTTTTTTCAAGAAAGAAAATAAATGCATGACAAACTTTGTAAATACTGATACTAACTTATTAAAGGCGTCCTACCTTGCTAGTTATAGGATTGCAAAAGATGGAAAGCCTCACACAATAGGTGAAACCCTTGTACTTCCGGCCGCTGTGGATATGGTCCAAGCTGTATTAGGAGAAAAGGCAGCCACAGAAATGAAAAAAATACCATTGTCAAACAACACAGTAAGGAGACGAATTGCCGATATGTCTTCCAATATTGAAGAACAATTGTGTTTAAAACTACAAAAATGCACATATTTTGCACTTCAAGTTGACGAAAGCACCGACATAGCAAATTTAGCACAGCTACTAGTATTTGTACGATTTGATTTTCATAAAGAAGTTATAGAAGAGTTTTTGTTCTGCAAACCACTTGAATCAAACACAACAGCGGAAGTAATTTTTAACACGATTAATGAGTATTTGATCAAAATCGGCATTCCTTGGTCAAAGTGTATAGGTTTATGCACTGATGGAGCTAAAGCTATGTCTGGCAAATTGACAGGGCTAGCAGCAAGAGTAAAGGAAGTTGCTCCTGAATGCCGAAGTACACATTGTGTTATCCACCGGGAAGCATTGGCTGCTAAAGGCATGCCAGAAAGTTTAACCTCCGTTCTGACAGATGCAGTGAAAGTAATAAACTTCATAAAGGCAAGGGCTTTAAATTCACGATTATTCTCCTTGATATGTGAAGATATGGGTGGCAAGTTCAAAACTCTTCTCTTACACACGGAAGTGAGATGGTTGTCTCGTGGGAAAATTTTCACTCGTCTATTCGAACTAAGGTCAGAAGTTCTGATGCTTCTGACTGAAAAGAACAGTGATATGAAGAACTTGTTTTGTAATGAAGAATGGCTCTCAAGATTGGCATATTTAGCAGATATTTTTTACCTGCTCAACACGCTGAACATGAGTATTCAGGGAGCAAACACAACCGTCTTTACAGTCAATGACAAAATAAACAGCTTCAAGAAAAAGTTGGTCCTTTTTTGTTCGAATGTACAGAATAAGAATGTATCAGCATTTTCTACACTGTCATCATTTTTAGAGGAAAATGATATCCATCCAAAACAAGATGTGTTTGATGATATAATTCATCACTTGAAAAGTCTTCAAGAGAGTTTTGATAAATATTTCTTTGAAGATTATTCAGAACTTGACTGGATTAGAAATCCTTTTGCAGGAAACTCACCAAATGAAATGGAACTACAAGAAAGATTTATTGATTTATCCGAAGACAGTTCAGTGAAAGATGTTTTTAAAGAGAAATCATTAATCGACTTCTGGATCGAGTGTAAAACTGACTATCCAATGCTCTTCCAGAGAGCCATGCTGTTTCTTATGCCTTTTGTCACCAGCTACTTGTGTGAGAGTGGTTTTTCTGAACTTTTGTACTTGAAAAACAAATATAGAAACAAACTATCATGTGTAGAAGAGGATTTAAGAATAAAATTAAGTTCAATAACTCCTGACTTTGACTCATTACTTACAGGCAAACAGCAACAAGGATCACATTAATCAAAATACTCTTTTTTGATCTGTTTTCTTTTTTATTGTACCAAGAATAAAAATGACTATGCATTTATGTAAGAATTTAATAAAACTGTAATTTGGATACTTTTAGTTTTTTTCATTTTCCTAAAATTATTGAAAACTGAATTGAAAAATTAATTACAGTTATTTTTAATAAATAGGCCAACATTTTTATTACTTATCTAGTAACAACCAAACCAATAGTATTAATAAAACTGTAATTTTGTTAATTTAAGGTTTTTTTTGTTCTAAAACTATTGAAAAATAAATTAATATTGAATATAGGCCTACATTTTTATTGGGTACTTATCTAGTAAAAATCAAACCAATAAATAAAATATATGTTTCTGATAAAAATGTTACAGTATCAACATTTTAAAAGACAAAGGGCTCTCTAGAACTCTACCCCCCCCCCCCCCCGCCACTAATACCGGACAAGGTGATGGTGGTACTCAAAAATCTAAAAAAATCATTAGGTGGTACGAGGTTGCTAAAACGTTGGGAACCCCTGTGATATAATAATACTTTTATCACTCCTGAACATTACAGTTTTTAATAGCACCATCGATGATGACTACTGAATGAACACCATCTTAAAAGTGAGACTAGAAATCTACTTTGGTCAAAGTAAACTTTGCTGGATTTCAGGATTGAACCAAAAAAAACCAAATAGTTCTACAGTATAATATAAACACAGAGTAGTGAAGCTTGCTATTAAAATAAATGCCATTTGGTTGACGCCAGAGATCGCAGAGCTACGGCAACTCTCCGCTAAACTTCGCTACTGTGTTTATATTGTACTGTCTCTATTAGTCTTTACATTGATTCTTTTTTTTCTAATAAAATGAATGCATAAAATTTAAAGATAACAGACTGTAAACTAGACAGTAACACTTTTATTTTGTACCTTAAACATCATTACTAATACCCTTTAAAGTTTTATTAGATCATACATTTAAATTACATTTTCTGTAATATTTCATTGTTTTACTTTTGTTGTATGTATGTTCAAATAGGTCACACTAAAACAATGGAAAGGTTTTTAATATGATTTATCGTTAATTACTTCAGTAAGTTATTAAATGTGTTACAAATTTATTTTAAAAAATGTATCAGCAATATAAAAATGTCTTATTTGATACTATTTTAACATTTTTTAGTAATATCCTTTCTAATTAGATGCATATTTATTACGACAAAACCAATTCAAGATTTAAAATACATAATATTTACTAATTAAGATTCTGTTGGTCATGTGCCTTTTAATGTTATATTTTCGTTTAAGGTTAGTATAATTGAATGCCTTAAAATTGTCACTATTAATAAATATTTCTTTCCTTGTAGGATTAGTCACAAATCATGTATGACACACTAAAACAAAATAAAAAAGTTTATGTAGTTGTCACTGTATTATTATAAAATAGAGAAAGATGAAATATTTTTAGTAAATAGAAACCACAGAATTTAAAAACTGTGAAAGGTTTGTTGCATTTTAACTAACAAAATACCTCCCATTCTATAAGTTATAAAACATATTTTGTTTTACTGTTCTGTTAATTACAGTATGATCTAAGCCGTTTATACAATAAATTATTGTATAAGAGTCATCTGTGAATACCCAAATAAAATGATTTGAATGAATCAGCTGATTAAATTACTTTAATACCAAGACTTTAATCTTCAACGTACAGGCAGTGGGATATTAAGATGAGCCAAAACGAAGGTAAGGAATATTAGTTCTCTCAGTCATCTTCTCAGAAAATGAAGACTTTTGAAAGAATCCCTCCATGTTTGGAGGGTCTTAGACAGATTGGTAAATATTTCATAGGAAGTATTCCCTACAAAATGAAATATAAA
Source organism: Stictocephala bisonia (assembly GCA_035578905.1). Taxonomy (NCBI): domain Eukaryota; kingdom Metazoa; phylum Arthropoda; class Insecta; order Hemiptera; family Membracidae; genus Stictocephala; species Stictocephala bisonia. The sequence goes on from JAQJVL010000371.1 coordinate 426,009, forward strand.
GAGTTTTTTGTACATTATTGTTGTTTGGTTTTGGACTGTAGTCGAGTTAATTCGTTATGATTTTGATAAATCATTAAATTCATTTTTAACGCAAATCAATTATAATATGAGAATATGTTATGTTGGGATATATTAACTGTATAAAAGATATGTTTATCCAAAAATTCGTAACTAACAGTTTTTAATCATTTTTTGCTAATTTACCTATATAGCATTGTAAAGTTATAAAATACATTTATACAAATATATTTATGCTTTACTAGGTTCTTCTGAGTATTGTTTAACGATAAATTAATGCATTTAAGGTTAGTAAGTTCTGCAATTTTTATATAAATATGTGTTCAATGACGTATCTTAAAGATTGAAATCAAGAAATTTGTTAATAAAATCCAGAGGTAGGGCAATAATACTTTTCAGAAAAATGAAGACCTTGGTTTCAATATACAGAATAAGTTCTTTACTAATTTATTATTAAAATAATTTATATTACACTTAATTGAGTTCCATTTATTTATGGCTATATAAATATGTAATGATTGCTTCAATAGGAAAATAGTTCTCACTTAATGTTAAAACTAAATTAACACCAAATATATGAAATTGTATATTCCTAGTTTTTGAAATGAAAAACACATTATGCGCTAATGGTATGAAGAGAGAGCCCTTGGTTGTTTGATGTTGTTACACTACCAATACCGGAAGGTTGCCGGAAAATCAAGGCAAGTTGGTCATAATTGACGCATGTCACGCCACAAGAACGCGTGTCCTTAATGTAACGACTCAACGAACGTTCCGTTACTTCTTTTAAAGCTGTTGCTTACTATATCGTATAAAAATACAAATTAAAATCACTTTACGTATCTTAAAATTACTTATACATAAATAATTTACTAAACACGTACAGTAGTGTTGACCCACCCATACACGTACAGTGGTGTTGACCAGCCCATACACGTACAGTGGTGTTGACCAGCCCATACACGTACAGTGGTGTTGACCAGCCCATTCACGTACAGTGGTAATAACCCACTCATACACGTACAGTGATACTATCCATCACTGTTAATTATAAGTTGTTATGTTTTTACTGTTATGAGTGTTTTAAGTTTGACGGCGCATAACGTGATTCAGGTACAGTTGTGTATTCAGTAAACTGCATCATCGCTGTTGAAGGCACCATCATACGATGCCACGCTATCCTCAAACTACCGTACTCACCCTACGAACTATGTATTCGGCTGATTCATCTTCTTTATCACATACATGTTTATTGTTTATATATTTATTTCTGGGTTCAACAGTGTCTTATAATTAATTTGTCTATGAGTACATGACATTTAATAATCAAATATGAAAATTATTAAAATTATCTGTTTCCTGTAGGTGCAGATATTATGTAGCCTTCATCAATAGCCAGAGGCTTCATAATGTCTGTAGTCGAGACGTTTTTGGTTGTTGACCCACCCGACCACCCATACAAATACAGTAGAAATGACCACCACTGTACGTGTGTGGGTGGGTCAACACTACTGTACGTGTATTGGTAGGTTAACACAGCTGTACGCGTATGGGTGGATCAATACTACTGTACGTGATTAGGTAGGTCAACACCACTGTACGTGTATGTGTGGGTCAACATACTATACGTGTATGGGTGGGTCAGTACCATTGTACGTGTGTGGGTGGTTCAACACCACTATACGTATATGTGTGGGTTAACACCACTTTGCATGTATGGCCTGGTCAACACACTGTACGTATATGGTTTTGTCAACACCACTGGACGTGTATGGGTGGGACAGTACCACTGTACATGTATGGGTGGGTCAACACCACTGTACGTGTATGGGTAGGTTAACACCTCTGTACGTGTATAGTTGGGTCAGTACCACTGTGCGTTATGGGTGGGTCAACACCACTATACGTGTATGGGTGGATCAATACCATTGTACGTGTATGGTTGAGTTAACACAACTGTACGTGTATGGTTGGATCAATACCATTGTACGTGTATGGTTGAGTTAACACCACTGTACATGTATGGTTGGGTCAACACCACTGTACGTGTATGGGTGGGTCAGTACCACTGTACGTGCATGTGTGGGTCAGTAACATCGCATGTGTACATAACACATTACAAATTAAACGTTATTTTAGCTTTTTGTAAATAAACGCAAGAAACTGGTTTGAAGAAATCCTTAAAAACATGATTCGTCTGTTAATTAAAAATTTTTGTTTTTGTTTTTGATAATCAAACACTTTAAGTTTGAACTAATACACGGTTCATCTTAAAAATTTCAATTGTTAAGCTTGCTACCCTTAATTTACACGAAATTTCAAATATAATACAATTGAATAAACGTTTGCCCAAAATGTATGCGTACTACGTTTACGTAATACTAACTATTAATTGGTTGATTCAATATGTTTAATTAATTCAATATTATAATGTAATTACTATTTTAACCATTATCAGACGTACAATAACATATTTGTTCTTCATTTCGAAGTTTTCCAACATAGTCCACTTATACATCACATAGATGGCAAGGACTTCCCCCTCCCACCCATGCATATACAATGGTAGTCTATTGACCCAACCACCCACCCATACAACTACAGTCGTAATAACCCCTTACTTGCACGTTCATTACATGTTTTATAATATTGATATGCATTATTTAATTATATTGTTTACCTATTATGTAAGGCAGTGAAAATTTCCAGTGTTACATTCTTATTCCATCCCTTTCGAACCATTTCAATTGTAACTGATTATAAATATTAGTTTTGTTCAAACTACGTGAATCTACATTATAATGCTGGCCACTGGTATAAGTTTTAATTAATATAGTGTTTTAGAATGAGCCAACTACTTAAATATAGGCTAATTTGGGGCCTTAACCCCTAGTTTCACACTTTACAAGTTACGAGCTGTGTTTCACCAGTCACAATCCTGTAATAAACTTAGCGTGACTGTCGCCTATCAAGTTCGCATCAGCCATTCAAATGTGGACTTAAAAAAATCCTTCTTCCTTTGGCCTGTTCATTGGCAATCCTTTGCACCAGTTGATGAAATCCAATGAAACAACTTCGTGATGGTACATAAAACACCACTACATATAAATAAAACAAATTTTAGTATGAAAATCCTTGTATTCAATTCTCATCATTAAGACACCGATCATAGAAATGTGGATGAATATGAGGAGTGAATGAGTTGATGAATGTAGATGAACGAGTGTAGTCATTGTTATTATCTAAGGTCAACTGTTTCTTAGAAATAGCCATTTATTAACCAGGGTATGAAAGCGACTTACCGTTTTACGTGGAATCCGAACCACATATTATTGGTCTGATTCTTTAGCTAACCTATAAGTCTGATACTCAGTTTTCTTCCCTACCCTTAATACTACCCAACAAGGACATCCCAGACTGATTTTGTAGTGTCGATGTCGATGGCAACAATAGAGTCGTGTCCGTATTTAAAGGAGTCAGAATTAAACCTATAACTCACGATTTTCTCAACACTTTGTCCCCAAGCAACTGGATTACAGCAGTCCACCACTAGTTTAAACATTTGAAGTACGTGTAAATACATCGCACCATAAACACCCATAAATGTTTTTAGTACAAATACAATGGTTTTTCTTTAATTATTCTTTATTTATTTCCAGCCCAATAGCCAGGGTATATAAGCGACTTACCGTTTTACGTGGAATCCAAACCACATAGTATTGGTCTGATTTTTCAGCTAACCTATAAGTCTGATACTCAGTTTTCTTCCTTACACAAAACTCGGACCCTGAATACTATCCAACAAGGACACATTAGACTTCTTTAGTAGTGTCCATGTCGATGGCAACCATAGAGTGACGTCGTGTCCGTATTTAATGGAGCCAGAATCAAACCTATAACTTACGATTTTTTCAACACTTTGTCGCCAAGCAACTGGATTACAGCAGTCCACCACTAGTTTAAACATTTGAAGTACGTGTAAATACATCGCACCATAAACACCCATAAATGTTTTTAGTACAAATACAATGGTTTTTTCTTTAATTATTCTTTGTTTATTACCAGCCCCATAGCCAGAGTATATAAGCGACCTACCGTTTTACGTGGAATCCAAACCACATAGTATTGGTCTGATTTTTCAGCTAACCTATAAGTCTGATACTCAGTTTTCTTCCTTACACAAAACTTGGACCCTGAATACTAGCCAACAAGGACACATTAGACTTCTTTAGTAGTGTCCATGTCGATGGCAACCATAGAGTGACGTCGTGTCCGTATTTAAAGAAGCGAGAATTTAACCTATAACTTACGATTTTCTCAACACTTTGTCCCCAAGCAACTGGATTACAGCAGTCCACCACTAGTTTAAACATTTGAAGTACGTGTAAATATATCGCAAAAGTAATTACTAAATAAATGCTAATGACATCGTTCAGTAAATATTTTGTAAACTGTCTTTATATTTATTTATTATGTAGCCAGTTTGAAAATACCTAATTTATGATTCAAGTATTTGATAAATTACTAAAAACACATTTATTTTATGTATTAATAAAATAAAAACATGAGAAAAAATGCAGTCAAAATGCCCGGAAACACCTCTGCATGTTATGTGACTCTTTCCAACTCAGTCACATTTTTAGTTTTAAAATTTTTATTTTCTTCATATTTAAAGCTTAAACAATTTTTATTAAAAACGTTTTAAGTCAAGTTGCATTTTCCAAATCTCACATTCCCATGGTGACTCAATACAAGTCCTACAAGACTCTCCGTTGAACTTCGCTACTGTGTTTATATTATACTATGTCTCTATTAGTCTTTACATAGATTCTTCTTTTGTTTTTACTAATAAAATGAATGCATAACATTTAAAGATAACAGACTGTAAACTAGACAGTAACATTTTTATTTTGTACCTTAAACATCATTACTAATACCCTTTAAAGATTTATTAGATCATACATTTAAATTGTATTTTTTGTAATATTTCATTGTTTTACTTTTGTTGTGTGTATGTTTAAATAGGTCACACTAAAACAATGAAAAGGTTTTTAATATGATTTATCGATAATTACTTCAGTAAGGTATTAAATGTGTTACAAATTTACTTTAAAAAATGTAACAGCAATATAAAAATGTCTTATTTGATACTATTTTAACATTTTTTATCATCATCCTTTCTAAGTAGATGCGTATTTATTACGACAAAACCAATGCAAGATTTAAAATACATAATAATTACTAATTAAGATTCTGTTGGTCATGTGCCTTTTAAAGTAATATTTTCGTTTAAGGTTGCTATAGTAGAATGCCTTAAAATTTGCACTATTAGTAAATATTTCTTTCCTTGTAGGATTAGTCACATATCATGTATGACACACTAAAACAAAATAGAAAAAGTTTCTGTAGTTGTAATTGCATTGTATTATTAGAAAATATAGAAAGAAGAAATATTTCTAGTAGCTAGAAACCACAGGATTTAAAAATTAAAAAAAAAAAAAAGAAAAAATACTCGTATCTCCCATTCTATCAGTTATAAAAATTATTTTTTGACTGTTCTGTTAATTACAGTATGATCTAAGCCGTTTATACAATAAATTATTGTATAAGAGTCATCTGTGAATACCCAAATAAAATGATTTGAATGAATCAGCTGATTAAAATACTTTAATGCCAAGACTTTAATCTTCAACGTACAGGCAGTTGGATATTAAGATGAGCCAAAATGAAGGTAAGGAATATTAGTTCTTTCAGTCATCATCTCGGAAAATGAAGACTTTTGAAAGAATCGCTTCGTTTTTGGATGTTCTAAGACGGATTGGTGAATATTTCATAGAAAGTATTTCCTATAAAATGAGATATAAAGAGTTTTTTTTGTAAATTATTGTTGTTTGGTTTTTGACTGTAGTCTAGTTAATTCGTTATGATTTTGATAAATTCATTTTTAACGCAAATCAATTATAATATGAGAATATGTTATGTTGGGATATATTAACTGTATAAAAGATATGCTTATCCGAAAATTCGTAATTAATAGTTTTTAATAATTTTTTGCTAATATACCTATATAGCATTGTAAAGTTATAAAATACGCGTATACAAATATATTTATGCTTTACTAGGTTCTTCTGAGTATTGTTTAACGATAAATTAATGCATTTAAGGTTAGTGAGTTTTGCAATTTTTATATAAAAATGTGTTCAATGACGTATCTTAAAGATTGAAATCAAGAAATTGTTTAGTAAAATCCAGAGGTGGGGCAATAATACTTTACAGAAAAAGGAAGACCTTGGTTTCAATATACAGAATAAGTTCTTTACTAATTTGTTATTAAAATAATTTATATTACACTTAATTGAGTTCCATTTATTTATGGCTATATAAATATGTTATGATTACTTCAATAGGAAAATCGTTCTCACTTAATGTTAAAACTAAATTAACACCAAATATATGAAATTGTATATTACTAGTTTTTGAGTTAGAAAACACATTATGCACTAATGGTATGAAGCCTTTGGTTGTTTGATGTTGTTACACCAATACCGGAAGGTTGCCGGAAAATCAAGGTCGTGATTGACGCGTGTCACGCTACAGGAACACGTGTCCTTAATGTAACGGCTTAACGAACGTTCCGTTACTTCTTTTAAAGCTGTTACTATATCGTATGGAAATACAAATTAATATCGCTTTACGTATCTTAAAATTACTTATACATAAATAATTTACTCTACGCGACAGTGGTGTTGACACACCCATACACTTACAGTGATACTGACCACTACTGTTAATCATTAGACGTTATGTTTTAATTGTTACGAGTGTTTTAAGTTTGACGGCGCATAACGTGATTCAGGTACAGCTGTGTATTCAGTAAATTGCATCATTGCTGTTGAAGGCACCATCATACGATGCCACGCTATCGTCAAACTACCGTACTCACCCTAAGAACTATGTATTCGGCTGATCCATCTTCTTTATCGCATACATGTTTATTGTTTATATATTTATTTCTGGGATCAGCATGTCTTATAGTTAATTTGTCTTTGAGTACATGACATTTAATAGTCAAATATGATAATTATTAAAATTATCTGTTTACTGTAGGTGCAGATATTACGTAGCCTTCATCAATAGCCAAAGGCTTCTGTAGTCGAAACGTTTTTGGTTGTTGAAATTACAAATACAGTAGAATTGACCACCACTGTCCGTGTATGGGTGAGTCAACATACTGTACGTGTATGGGTGGGTAAGTACCATTGTACTTGTATGGGTGGATCAACACCACTATAACTCAAACTAAAATAACAAATGAACCCTATAAAAATCACTGAACCACAACACACAATTTATACGAAAAACTTTTTTTTATTATTAGATACAATTATTTAATGAACTCCCAGGATACCTCAAAAAGAACCGACTAAAAAAATTAATGAATTATTTCTAAACAAATAAATAATACTCCAAAACTGAAAATTCACTATGAAAAATTCAGTAATAGATAAATTTACCAAATTTGAATTAATTAAAATTTATATTTATTTTATCCTGAAAATATTGATATTTTGTCATGTTATATAACTATTATAATATGATTCAACTTGAAAATTTTATTTGATTATGTATACATTTTCAAATATATTTTGTTATATTATGCAGTTTAAAAACATTTTCAAATGCAATAAGTAATTATTATTATTATTACTGAATTGCTGGCCTGAATACTTGGTTATTAAATTTAGGATGTCTAATGAAATGTTATAGTTCGGATATGTGTACCAAAGATTGGTCTCTGTAGGGCTTTGCAAACTAACTTAACAGCAAATAGGGGTCGCGTCTCAGAAGTTAAATAAGAAACATAAACAAATCCAGAAATCTAAGGGTGATATACGAGCAAAGTATGACTTTACAACTTAATTAATCAATTAAATTTGATTGTTCTAATCTAAAAGTAGCATACTACACATTATGGCTTATTTTTCTTCATATAGCATGATAAAAAAAATTTATTTATGCTGCACTTGGGAAAATAAACACTAATAAAGAGTTTTACTTATAATTTCGTACCTAATAAACCAAGGAAACTTGTGAAGTCATCACGATAGTTCATAATTACATTTTGTAAAGAACTAAAAATAAATATGTAAATATTTACTATTTTACATGTAAATACAAATGTGCCTTAAAATGACAATTACGGGGACAAAAATATCAGTTTACCAATTTTATTTTAAGACATTACACTTTTAACTTAAAAAATATTTAATTCCAAAAGAATACTTTTAGCGGTAAACAATGACTGGGAGTTTTAAATATTAAGAAAATAGGTAAGATCAAAATTAACTTTATAGATTTTTAACAAAAACAATTACTTATAAATAAATAATATAGTACCACTGCACGTGTATCGGTGTGAGAATGGGTCATTGCTAGATTATGTGTAGCCTGTTGGAGGGTGGGTGGTCAGGACCACAGTACGTGTAAGGGTGGGTACCATAGAACGTGTATAGGTGGGTGGGTAAATTCCTCATTAATCCCTGGGGAATTACATGTATGAAAAAATATGTTGTTCAGTTCGAGATAAAACTAATCACACTCTGTACTTAGTTAGCAATGGTCAAATTTTATTACTTCTAGAAAAATTATAAATATTATACCTAAAACCGCCATAAACACCCATTAATGTTTTTAGTACAAATACAATGGTTTGTTCTTTAATTATTTCTCATTTATCACCAGCCCAATAGCCAGGGTATATAAGCGACCTACCATTTTACGTGGAATCTGAATCACATAGTATTGGTCTGATTTTTAGGTAACCTATAAGTCTGATACTCAGCTTTCTTCCCTACCCAAATATCGGACCCTGAATACTATCCAACAAGGACACCCCAGACTTCTTTAGTAGTGTCCATTTCGATGGCAACCATAGAGTGACGTCGTGTCCGTATTTAAAGGAGCGAGAATTGATCCTATAACTTACGATGTGCTCAACACTTTGTCCCCAAGCAGCTGGATTACAGTAATCCACCACTAGTTTAAACATTTGAAGTACGTGCAAATACATCGCACCATAAACACCCATTAATGTTTTTAGTACAAATACCATAGTTTGTTCTTTAAATATTCTTCAGCCTAATTAGTTATACACACGTTATATAAAGTTATAATCCAATATAAAATACTGCAATACTATTCACGTAAAACCAATACTTATGACACTATAAGAGCCTCCACACATATGGAATCTTGCTCACACGCACTGAGCTCTAAAGTTCTTTACTGTAATAACAATGTATTACGTCTTAATGATGAAACATGGATGCTACAGTGTATCACAACATTCTTCACACATCTGATAATGTCCTTACCGTCATATTGTTATAGATAGGCTTTACTAAAACTGATAGAAAATAATTTAGAAACTAGTATAACATTTTATAATTTGTTAATATTTCTTTTTCTTGACAATTTCTGTTCAATTTAAAGTTATAAGATGTAACAAACACTTTAGTAAATAATTATTTAATTTCTTTAGGCCTTTCGGTAACAAAAATACCATCTTCAGACAGCCAAACTAAATTAACATTTTTTACATTTGATTGATTTTGAAAAACTCATTATAAAATAAAAATAAAACACATGGAATAATTTAAATTAAAAATAAAACATTTGAAAACTCACTAATACTATTTAAATTTATACAATTTATATATATATTTTTTTTTTTTTGATTATTTTCTTATTTAAATTATTCAATATGTTTTATTTTTATTTTATCATTTGATTTTCAAAACAATCTAATGTAAAAAAAATTTAATTTAGTTTGGTTGTCTGAAGATGGTAACTTTGTTACCGAAAGGCCTAACGAAATTAAAAAATTAATTACTGGAGTGTTTGTTATATCTTATAACATTAAATTATATATCCAGTAAGAAACGAGCTGGAAGAATGATACTGTTCAATGTTTATGAAATGGTATGACTATAACATTGAATGAGCATTAGAGTTTTGTATAAATAGTTATCTAGTAGTATGTATTTTTGTAGATTATCCCCTATAGATATTAAATTGATATTTTAGTAAGATAACTTCCCTTAAGATGCATTAAGTTAAAAATTTTTGGGAAACAAGAACCTATACGGAAATAGTGTTGGATGTAAAGTAACTTTGACGTTTCCCTTTATTTGACGTTTATATTCCTAAAATTAAATATTAATAATTAAGACACCAATCTTAGAAATATGCAAGAATATGACACGTAAATGAGTGTAATGTATTGTTACTATGTACCGGTACTGGTTACTGTGTAGATGAGTGTAGTCATTGTTACTAACAAAGGTTAACTGTTCCTAAGACAGAGCCATTTATTAATAGTCCAATAGCTAGGGTAACTCAGGAATATAAAAATTTACGTGGAATCTCAGCCATATTGTATCGGTAGAATGTTTATTGGCCTGACAAGCAAGTTACAGTACTTAGTTCTCTTCCATGCACAACATCCAGACTCTGACTACCACCCAACACGGACACCCAAGATTTCTCTAGTACGATGTATGTCGATGGCAACTTTTGAGCGGAGGACATGTCAGTTTTAGAGGACCGGGCATAGAACCTATCACTTACAATCTCCACAGCACTTTGTCTCCAAGTAGATGGGTTACAACACTACTACTACCACCAACATTATTTAAGGAAGCAACAATAAGTTATTTTTTCATATATTACGTCATATAATTAATTTGAGAAATGCAGTTGACTGATCCCCAAAACTGTCAATCCAAGCCGATAGATTTAGACTTCCGTAATTTATATGGTTCATTTTATTCTTTTCCACTAAATTAAGTTATTTTTTGTTAAATAAAACATAAGAATAAGAGTATGTAAGAAATATTATGAACATATTCATTAGGTGTACCAATAAAATATTATGGACTTTCTTTTATCTTTCAATAATTGGCAGAGGTGCTCTTTTTATTTACAACTTCCGTCTCTGGAAACGAACAAAAAATAAAAACAGTTAGCCTTTCCATGCCATATTTAATAACCCAGTTGGGAAAGAGTAGTTCTCTATCTCTCTTTCTATCTCTCTCACCTCCACCACTCTTTGCATCCGTCTCCCTCACACAGGTGCATTCAATAGGTCTCTTTCTAAGCATGCTTTCTAGTCAGTTACAAATAAATACCTGGTGGCCAAGAGCTGATTACTTTTTAAATTTACTGGGGGGTTTAATTGGAATTGAACTGAGATTATTAACAATTTAGTCTACCAAATATGCTAACAGCGAATTATCTATTGTATATTGTATCTATTGTATATCATACAACCTTGACTGACATGTGTTTTCATGAAGGTAAAAGAATGAAATTTTACTAGCAAATTATCTATATTGTATATCATATAACCTTTGCTGACATGTGTTTTCATGAAGGTAAAGGAATGAAATTTTACCAGCAAATTATCTATATTGTATATCATACAACCTTGACTGACATGTGTTTTCATGAAGGTAAAAGAATGAAATTTTACTAGCAAATTATCTATATTGTATATCATACAACCTTGGCTGACATGTGTTTTCATGAAGGTAAAAGAATGAAATTTTACCAGCAAATTATCTATATTGTATATCATACAACCTTGGCTGACATGTGTTTTCATGAAGGTAAAAGAATGAAATTTTACCAGCAAATTATCTATATTGTATATCATACAACCTTGGCTGACGTGTTTTCATGAAGGTGAAAGAATGAAATTTTACCAGCAAATTATCTATATTGTATATCATACAACCTTGGCTGACATGTGTTTTCATGAAGGTAAAGGAATGAAATTTTACCAGCAAATTATCTATATTGTATATCATACAACCTTGGCTGATATGTTTTCATGAAGGTAAAGGAATGAAATTTTACCAGCAAATTATCTATATTGTATATCATACAACCTTGGCTGACATGTGTTTTCATGAAGGTAAAGGAATGAAATTTTTATACAATATATACTATACATATATGTATTAAGGAACATGCAACATTCAACCTAAACCAAATCGAAAGATAAAAAGTTTGAAGTCCTTCATTTAAAAACGCACGCGATCTACTAAAAGATAACAAAACTATTTAAATTAACTTGTAAAACATATTTATGTTTTTTCTTTTTTTTATCTTAAGAATATCAAATAATGTAAGGAGGATGTTATAAAAACCATCTTCCCTCATAAATACTGATGTTATGGGTCGAGCACCTCTTCCGAGGAGAGGGATTCTTTATGACGCACATGTTTCTTCATTGCAATGATCTACTGTTAAGA